>OX103979.1:41615896-41650706 GCA_944470395.2 Schistosoma turkestanicum | reverse complement strand
TGATCGAATACTAGTAACCTACGAATATGTTATACTCTGACTGACCATGTTTCGGACCCATATAGGAGAACGGAGTGAACTGCTGCGCAACTGACTCGCCCTCTGATTAGTAGGACGGATATCTCGCCGACTCCATAGGTGACGTAAGGTGGCTAACGACAGTCGAGCTTTCTGTATCCGTGCCGAGATTTCGTCATTCACCAGCTGTCCAAACTGACTTGAGACTCGCCAGACAGGTGAAGTTGTCAACCACGTTCAACTACTTCAATCGCTGTCGCTAGTTTTCGTGCCGATGAAACCTAGTCGCGAAGCAAAACTGTGCATTTGGACGGGCAACGGCACCCCAAACATGCTGCATAGGATAGTCCAGAAGACTGCATTTTGTTAGTGTCTTTGATCAAATAGAACTATATTTTCGGCATATTCTAAGTCAACGAGCGCGTCTCCTGGTAGAAGGTGCACCTCTGGAAAGTCTGACGAAGATCATTATAACTCTTAAAACATGTCTACCACACAGTCAAAAAATATTAGAAACAGTGGTCATCCCTTTACGGATATCACTTAAAGTAATCAATTTCTATGACGATCCAACTAACAGAAAGTGTATCCAGAAGTAGATCTTAGATGAAACATTTATTGCAACACAAACCTTTGAGGGTCTGATATCAATAATCGAGGAAGAATTGTGTACCTGAACGGCAAATGGTTTAGCGACGTGATAATTCTTTATCCACTTACTTCTGTTTGGTAGAACAATTCGTGTGCTATCTACTCTGTGAGTTATATATAATCTAACCAGTCAGTGATATTTTTTGCTTCGTTTCCATATTAAGCACATCTTTGACTCTTATTTTTAGCCTTGAACTGGTCCTAGGCCCTACCAATAAATTCCCACTACCAAGCTGATCTGAGCAGTAATGTTGTTTAAGCGCTCACCTCATAACAGCTCAAGCATTGCTTAAAAAATTATTGAAATGTCACCGGGCGATCAATTCAACATACTTTCTAACAATCTAGTTCTTTTGAATCTCATTTATTCAAAGACTATTAGCCTCTTCAGTTACCTTACCAGTGACGTACATTCATTAGCCTGCATAACTGCAGGTTTGCAGTTAGTGATCCAAAACAGAAAATGCAAGTTCTGAGAAATCATATATTTTTGTACAAATTACTGATATTTCGATCCGAAGATGTAGCACAAATATATTTGAATACTAGAATTAAGTTACCTTCGCTAGATATATTGGGCTGAAGAACTGGTCATACCCGGCAAACTCTTTTGGTTATATGATTAGGATCCTCACTGGTGACTTGTTGATTCTGTGATTATTTTGTAAGCTAAACCATCCAATACCATAATTATTAGTTCACCGTCTAGATGAGCAGATTGTAGCCTATCTTCACTCATAGTTTCTGTGCTTATATTTGTATATACCACGAAATATTTAGGTTTTCCTGAGACACTTGATTAGAGGACCAAATGCTTAAAATCGTCTTCTGGTATATATGGGGGTCACGACTGTTCGCGAGTATTAGCCAGTTCACTCCGGACACTTGATCTCATGGGCTTTCTATTTTAACACAGGAATTGATTAACTAACCTGGTAGTCTCAAGTTTGCCCTTAAAACTAGTTCTACCACCTAACACTGTAAACCAGTTTGACGGCTATTCCTACTCCTAACCCAACTGATGGAACAAACTATATCCGCTGATTGGGGCTTCGGTTTGATATTGGAGCGGCTTCCAACTGACGGTGGAAACCTCCCGCCATTTCGTCATCCTGAGGATGATATGCTGAGCACCGTTTCCCGTTAGAGTCTTGATGTCTGGATGGAAGCCCCAAAAATGGTCGCCCAGTTCTGACTGGAAGTGTTCGTCACTGTTTGGCAAGTGATGTCTGTTATTGGTGTGGCTACGGAGAACCTTGTAAATCTGTTCATGTATGTACATATCATGAACAGATTTACAAGGTTCTCCGTAGCCACACCAATAACAGACATCACTTGCCAAACAGTGACGAACACTTCCAGTCAGAACTGGGCGACCATTTTTGGGGCTTCCATCCAGACATCAAGACTCTAACGGGAAACGGTGCTCAGCATATCATCCTCAGGATGACGAAATGGCGGGAGGTTTCCACCGTCAGTTGGAAGCCGCTCCAATATCAAACCGAAGCCCCAATCAGCGGATATAGTTTGTTCCATCAGTTGGGTTAGGAGTAGGAATAGCCGTCAAACTGGTTTACAGTGTTAGGTGGTAGAACTAGTTTTAAGGGCAAACTTGAGACTACCAGGTTAGTTAATCAATTCCTGTGTTAAAAATAGAAAGCCCATGAGATCAAGTGTCCGGAGTGAACTGGCTAATACTCGCGAACAGTCGTGACCCCCATATATACCAGAAGACGATTTAAGCATTTGGTCCTCTAATCAAGTGTCTCAGGAAAACCTAAATATTTCGTGGTATATACAAATATAAGCACAGAAACTATGAGTGAAGATAGGCTACAATCTGCTCATCTAGACGGTGAACTAATAATTATGGTATTGGATGGTTTAGCTTACAAAATAATCACAGAATCAACAAGTCACAGTGAGGATCCTAATCATATAACCAAAAGAGTTTGCTGGGTATGACCAGTTCTTCAGCCCAATATATCTAGCGAGGTAACTTAATTCTAGTATTCAAATATATTTGTGCTACATCTTCTGGATCGAAATATCAGTTAATTTGTACAAAAATATATGATTTCTCAGAACTTGCATTTTCTGTTTTGGATCACTAACTGCAAACCTGCAGTTATGCAGGCTAATGAATGTACGTCACTGGTAAGGTAACTGAAGAGGCTAATAGTCTTTTGAATAAATGAGATTCAAAAGAACTAGATTGTTAGAAAGTATGTTGAATTGATCGCCCGGTGACATTTCAATAATTTTTTTAAGCCAATGCTTGAGCTGTTATGAGTGAGCGCTTAAACAACATTACTGCTCAGATCAGCTTGTAGTGGGATTTATTGGTAGGGCCTAGGACCAGTTCAAGGCTAAAAATAAGAGTCAAAGATGTGCTTAATATGGAAACGAAGCAAAAATATCACTGACTGGTTAGATTATATATAACTCACAGAGTAGATAGCACACGAATTGTTCTACCAAACAGAAGTAAGTGGATAAAGATTATCACGTCGCTAAACCATTTGCCGTTCAGGTACACAATTCTTCCTCGATTATTGATATCAGACCCTCAAAGGTTTGTGTTGCAATAAATTGTTTCATCTAAGATCTACTTCTGGATACACTTTCTGTTAGTTGGATCGTCATAGAAATTGATTACTTTAAGTGATATCCGTAAGGGATGACCACTGTTTCTAATATTTTTTGACTGTGTGGTAGACATGTTTTAAGAGTTATAATGATCTTCGTCAGACTTTCCAGAGGTGCACCTTCTACCAGGAGACGCGCTCGTTGACTTAGAATATGCCGAAAATATAGTTCTATTTGATGAAGACACTAACAAAATGCAGTCTTCTGACTATCCTATGCAGCATGTTTGGGGTGCCGTTTGCCCGTCCAAATGCACAGTTTTGCTTCGCGACTAGGTTTCATCGGCACGAAAACTAGCGACAGCGATTGAAGTAGTTGAACGTGTTGACAACTTCACCTGTCTGGCGAGTCTCATCAGTTTGGACAGCCTGGTGAATGACGAAATCTCGGCACGGATACAGAAAGCTCGACTGTCGTTAGCCACCTTACGTCACCTATGGAGTCGGCGAGATATCCGTCTACTAATCAGAGGGCGAGTCAGTTGCGCAGCAGTTCACTCCGTTCTCCTATATGGGTCCGAAACATGGTCAGTCAGAGTATAACATATTCGTAGGTTACTAGTATTCGATCATAGGTGTCTCCGGGGCATTGTTCGTGTATCGTGGGACAACCGAGTAAGCAACGCTGTCGTTAGGAAACAAGTAATAGTTAGGGATGGCAAATCAATAGGTGAAGTTTTGAAACTCCATCCTTTGGAGTGTTTGGGACATGTGTCGCACAAGCCCGATCGCCGACTGACTTGACGAGAGATGTTTTGTGGTGTAGGAGTAGGTTGGAAGAAAGCTAGGGGTGGCCAAACCAAAACATGGCGCAAATCCATGAAGTCACTGATAACTGGATTGAGTCATGTTGGTAGATGTAGACTACCTAGTCGGTGTCCGCGAGATGATAGTAATCGATGGTTGGAGACCCTGAGCGACATGTCTCAAGGGCGTTTGCAATGGTGCAGGTGCATCCACTCTTTGCGTTCTCCCAAATGCTAACCTTCTGAATTCCTCATTACCTCTATCTTTCTCTTCCTCAATTTACCTCACTGAATAATACTTCTTGAATAACATCTCCGAACCCTAAAATTTCCGATTACTTATAATACTTTTACTACCTTGACTACTATGGGATTTGAATTGACAGTTATGTCTCAGTGGTAAGGCGGTATGGCGACCTGAACTTAAGTACGTACGCAAGAAGTCTTATGTTGTAACTTCTGACTGAGGGTTAAACAGTTTATTCTAGTCATATTTTCTGAGTTATTTTTGGAATTTTCCCGGAGCGAAAATCGTCATACTTCTGTAGAAAATATAATGAAGTTGACCCATACCGTTTTGTTGCCTTATTTAATTTGGCTTAGCTTCTCTAAATTACTTTGTATATCATCTTATGACTTACTTTCCCGTGCATCTATTATGCATTGTGGACAAAAGGCTATTGACAGCAATCTCCAATCTACACTATTTCATGCTCTCCTTCCCAGTAGTTCTCAATTGCTATGAATTCTTTGTATGTCTGCCTCTAATTGCCAGTGCTATATGTCCCTTCATCTGCCGTTTTTCGTTTGGATATGAGGGTTACAAATTCGGGCTTGCCCATCGCGCAGTTGAATGATCTCCGCAATATGTCCTATACATCTAGTTGCCTAGTTGTTTCCTCATCTGGAATCGTTAACTGTCCAACGGACCCTTTTTTATTGTGCAGGTATCTTTTATCGGTATTTACTTGGAGTAGATGTGTGAGCTACCCTCCATGCACTACTTCTCATTGTAGTCGACTGTAAGAAATTTTCAAAATGCTGGCTATCTTAGCTACACAATAGTATCGAAGAAGCCTCCATAGTGTCATCCTGTTCATGCTATCGTTGTCAAGTAAGTTGACATCAAGAAATAATAATAATAATAAGTTCCATCCAGCTAACTGATCAACAATGATCCGCAATGTCGCGATTCGGTCGGTACATGACCAGCCTTGACGGAGACTACTCTGCTGATCTCGAAGTTTAGCGTTTACGGAATCGTTCATTCTGTTTAACAACATTTTCTGGCATTAGGAGTCTATTGATGCTTGTAGAATCCTTTTTGAATGTTTTGTGTTTTGGAAAATCCCTCCAGGTTTACATATTTTTGTTATGACATGACGGACCTTTTCTGTTGACATTTTTGGTATTTTATTTGATTCCAATTTGAGATTTTATCATTGTATATTGTTATTATTTCTATATTTTGTACTTATATTGAAGTTTTTATGTTTGCTTCTGAACTGTACATATGTTGTTTAAATTTGATATAATATGGCTACCGCCACATTTTTGGATTCGAGATCGTGCAGTATAGGAGTTCACCTAGACCTCGGAACATTGATACTCGTTCAGAGTAATTTTGAATTGGAAGGCGTAAATTTCGTTAGACCATTTTCCCCTAGAATTATTGTGTTTTAAATTCAAAATCGGGAAGTGCGTCCAACATACGTCTATTGGAATCGAATTGAACTGCCACGATAGAAATCCAATTACAGTCTAACGAAATTTTGGAAACCAGTCAATTTACAGTCTGGAATTATTCCTAAGAACATTTATATTCTGGAATTATCTATCACTTTTGATTACAAGACCAATTACAGTTGGATTAATTAGAATTATAAAGAAACATTTGGAAATTTAATCGTTTATCACACTAAACTTTCTTGAAAGAAGAATTTTGGATTATTTATCATATTTTCGTATTCGAATTGTATCTTGGAGGAAGAAATTTTGATTTTGGACATTTCTTCTTGAACTGATCTGTGGAATTACTGTATTTTGTATTTGTTGTTTTTCTTCAATTGAACTTCATTTATGATGTCAATCCGCAAGAAGTCAAACACGAGGAGGGTGGAAGAGCTCGACGGATCCCAGAACGCTAAGCAAGTCGTTAATGATTAATTTTTTATGGGTAACCACTATGTTAACACTGATGTTATGTCTGATACTTATTATTGTAAGTCACCTTTGGCAGGCATTAAGGAACCAGGATTAAGTGAGAGTTCTAAGGTACCAGAGACGGATCAGATACTTAAGACACCGATAGTAGGTTTAGAACTACCTAAGGTCGAACTTTCATTTTTTGATGGAAAGTCTCGCGACTACTTTAGGTTTATGCGCCAAATAGAAACGTTTATAGAACCAAGAGTAAAAGATGACCAAGTGCGTTTATAATATTTTTATTTCATTATTGTAAAGGAAGGGCAAAAAATACGATTGAAGGTTGTATTATAATGGATCCACAAGCAGGATATAAGAGAGCTAAGGCCATTTTAAAACAGCTCTTTGGACAGTCGCATGTAATAGCCCGGGAAACCTTAGAGGACTTATTTAGAACCGGGAACGCAGATTTTAATGATCCTGAATTATTGACGAATTTGGCTATTAAAATGCAGAATGCTGCTTTAACTTTAGAACAGCTAAATTGCACAACGGAACTTAATTCCTTGGTTACTTTAGAACGAATAGTCAGGCTCTTACCTCGTCGAATGCAAGCCCAGTGGGCAGAGCTGGGAATCAAGTGGGACGAAGAGGAGAGAGAGCCTAATTTCAATGAGTTGACGGAATTTATTATGTCTCGCGCTAAGATAGCTAGTAGTAGGTTCGGAAGATTAGCTTATCGGGCTAAAACAGGAAATAATACGGAAGCTACTAGTGGTCTGCGTGCGAGACATGAGGATTTTTCGTTTCTACCTAACGCACGCCCGAAAGATAAGAGAGTTGTCAATTATATCACGAAAGCATACGCTGATGAAGGACGAGTATGTGACCGTAACGATGTAAAACCTCTTGATGCGTATCCTAGTAAGAAGCCGGTTGGTGTAACAGATAAGATGGCTTTTCTAAGTATGGAAAAGAAAGAAAAAGGTGAAAAGTGTAGGCATCAAGATGGATCCGAAGTGTGTGATGATAAAAGCCTCTTAGCTGCTCGAAAAGCCTTGAACGGTTATTTGGATTCGAGTAATCAGAGGTTAATGAGTTCAGTAAATATGAATAAGGCCCAGGCAGGATTGTCTGAACGGAATAAAGCCTATTTTCGGAACCCTTCATTTAGGGTAAATTATATAACTGGACCTAGAGTAGATTCTAGGATAAGTGATGGTGGTACTGTAAAGGCTAAGAAGCCTAGGAGACAACATGATGCTACTATTATTAAGAAGCCTAAACCTCATTCTCTTTCGGATGCTATGACTAGCAATGGAAATAGTAGCCATCAGAACCTTAGTAGTGACAGCGATAATAAGGAGACAGAAAGTGTCAGCAGTCCATTTATAATGACTAGTCAATCAACTTCATCTAATGAGCCTCCTAGTGTTTCGACGTCATCAGACCTCGTCACGAATGTTAAGTTGATTGAAGATGCACAAGGTTGTGCAACTGTAACTGTTTCTATTCCGGTTGACTGTCAGTCGATTGGTGATAAGAAGAAAGTGTTTGATGGTAACAGCCAGTCTACAGTGTTGCATGATAATGATGCTATTGATGAGCATATGTCTTGTGTCTCTGAAACAGAACATGAAGAACAACAAGTGAGTATATCAGTTTCGAATTGCGATACTAATGCTGTTCTTTCATGTAGTGATATGAGTTATACAAAAATGGAAGAGTTCCACTCTACGGATGCTAATGCAGACCGAATCGACGCGATTTGTCTGGCAGAACGGAATCATGATGACGTTGATAATAATCTGGATGTCACTGATGTGACAAATGAGTTGTCGACGATGACGAGTGCTGATCAAACCTCCTCTGTATCAGGAGATGGAGAGATAAATATTGATCCCACGTTATGCTACTTAAAGTCTTCTGGAGACGATGAAATGTCAAAATTGGAGATCCCACCCTTGCATATTATCTATGGGTCAAGAATTTCTGTTGATAAGTCAGCATCACGGACTTCATTGTATCTGCTGATCGGAGCAAGTGGTGGTGGATTGGCGACTTGTCCCCATGATAGGGAATGTAGTTCCCGGATAGGATATGACCAGTTTTACGACGTGTTGTACATGTTCGTGTGGGTTAATTGGGTAAGGTTTATACTACCGTTAGGTCATGCTACGATAGATAGGGGAATCAAGGGCCTGATGGGAAGGTATAGGTACCTAGTTAGCTTGATAGGTCATATCCATGTTGGATGGCGGGTAGGCGTACTGCTGTAAGTCCTACACGTTCTTCCGGTGTGGATTAGGGAAGGAGTGGGAACCCTAAATAGAAGTGTCATTAAAGCTTGCTTTTTGCATGGAGGGATTTTGCGGGCCTGTGTAGAATCCTTTTTGAATGTTTTGTGTTTTGGAAAATCCCTCCATGTTTACATATTTTTGATATGACATGACGGACCTTTTCTGTTGACATTTTTGGTATTTTATTTGATTCCAATTTGAGATTTTATCATTGTATATTGTTATTATTTCTATATTTTGTACTTATATTGAAGTTTTTATGTTTGCTTCTGAACTGTACATATGTTGTTTAAATTTGATATAATATGGCTACCGCCACATTTTTGGATTCGAGATCGTGCAGTATAGGAGTTCACCTAGACCTCGGAACATTGATACTCGTTCAGAGTAATTTTGAATTGGAAGGCGTAAATTTCGTTAGACCATTTTCCCCTAGAATTATTGTGTTTTAAATTCAAAATCGGGAAGTGCGTCCAACATACGTCTATTGGAATCGAATTGAACTGCCACGATAGAAATCCAATTACAATGCTCTTGTAACACATTAGTGTGAATTAAACAATTTACAATTTTGTTGGGATGACCTCAGGTTATCTAGTTTTTGTTAATAGATGATAACTCTATGTGCGAGCATAACAACGATAACATAAGTAAATAAGTGCAGACAGGTATTTTATCATTTAATTAGCGTTTTGAATGGTTCTTCTGGTCTTCCATATTATACGAATATTCCAAGTAAATCTACTACTTGTTGCTATGGTTCTCAGACAGAGGATCAGCCTCGTGACTTCCGAGTATATTTAGTTTCCATCATGAGCGGTCATATAACTGTTCGATATCTAGACAGATTAAGTTAGAAAATTACCTTTCATTTCGCTGATCATATCCATTTTAATGCGTTGAATTACGACGCCATGAAAGACGTGGGAAGAAAGAAAGAACCGTAACATATGGAATTACACCGTCCTTTAAATTGACTCCCCAACATTTAGTCATTCTTGTTGTAATTCTGATTGCTTTCTGTTTTTGATTCTCTCCTGTTCAGTATTATCTTCAGTCAGTGAGAACTCTACTACCTATTCCCGTCAAATACTACTGATATTATCCGTATAAGTACCGCACACCACGTTATAATAACATTGTATGAGTAATTGCTAGTTAGTTAGTATTTTGATTTCACTTGCGTCCAAATTTTCCTGTTGATGAATCTTTGATGCAATGTATTTCCTGAAAATGCATTCCTCAGTATTTCTTTGACTAATGCTATGACTTATTTATGTTGCTAAGCTTTTCGCTATTCGGTATTGTGTAAGCTTTGCTGACCATTTTTGTCTACATGTTTTAATATCTAATTTTAAAACACTTATAAGGGGTAGGATCATCGTCATTGGTTGTTGAGAACCATTTCAACTCTTTTGTTTCTCCTTTCACTACCACTGGGAATGGTACTCGTGGAAGCCAGCCTCAGCATGGCAGAACCAGGCTTCAATATTTACAGGTTAGAATGGAATGAGTTGTAAGGTCGGATTCACAAACGTTTTAACCTTGAAAGTCTAATGTGTAGTCAGGCATAATAAGGATAAAATATGAAATATGTAAATTGCCTTCTAGGAAAAAAAATAATTTCACAGTATTTAGTAATATATGTATATGTATAGAGTTGTAACTATCAGCATATTCACATATTTTCATTTTGTGTACCAAATTTCGTCGGATCCACCAAAGGAAATGTCACAGATACTCACAGTTTGACAAAGCTCTCTCCAGAGCACATTTCCAGTGAAGTATCCAAAACCAATCCAAACCAGGAAGGAAAGAGATGGTAGGTATATTCGGCATATGATCCGTATGTCGACAAGCGCATGATCTAAGCCGGCAAGCTGTTCCGAAGGAATGCGTAGCACGGCACACCCAATGGTGATCTGGTGCGGAAAAATAATCAAGAGGATTCGGAGATGGTGGTTCCAATAAAAATATTGAAGGCGGCATCCATTTTTTGAACTTACAGAACTGTTGACTTCAGCAACGAATTTACGTCACGATTAACACATCCGTCTACTAATTATATCTATCATTGAGATCGAGGACTTAAAAAATATATATACACATCATTTATTCCAAAAAATAGGTGGTTCTATAAACAAATTATTCATTTGCTTCAGTGGATTCTTTAATTAAAGTGTTATCCATAAATTTGTGTGGGAGCGCATTTGAATATTTCCTAAAAAATGGGGAATGAAGCATCATTGCCGGATCTTTGCTCTACCTTTGATGTTGAGGAAATAAAACGTCTAGCCAAACGATTTAAAAAACTAGATCTTGATGGTTCTGGCTCATTAAGTGTAAAAGAGTTCATGAGTCTTCCTGAACTTCAACAAAACCCTTTAGTTGCAAGGGTTATCGAGATTTTTGATACAGATGGCAATGGAGAAGTTGACTTTAAGGAATTCATCGATGGAATGTCACAATTCAGTGTGAAAGGTGAGAAAGAGGCCAAGCTGAGATTCGCGTTCAAAATATACGACATGGATAAGGATGGGTACATTAGTAACGGCGAGTTATTTCAGGTTAGACTAATTTTTTAGTGAAGGGAATTATTGTATATTTTAATGGTAAGGCTTATTTCCTATGCTGTATTAATTGTTATTATGACCTATGTTTGACCCTGACTAATTTGTTGCTACACATCTTTTTGCATATATTTGTTCTCACCGGTCTTTTATAAATAACAAAATAGTAGCCGTTACCCTCAAAATAGCTTTAATGCATCTGCAAA
Organism: Schistosoma turkestanicum; assembly: GCA_944470395.2. Taxonomy (NCBI): domain Eukaryota; kingdom Metazoa; phylum Platyhelminthes; class Trematoda; order Strigeidida; family Schistosomatidae; genus Schistosoma; species Schistosoma turkestanicum. Next base: position 41,639,422 of record OX103979.1, on the reverse strand, counting down.
TAATGACCACGATTCAGCTAGTTCAGAGGTCAAACCATCTTATTCCGTTGAGGATGTTATCCTCGGGGTAGATTTAGCCGGTCAGCAAGTTTATGGACACTAAACTTACTCTAAACATCTCACACCATCATTGTATAGTTCGAGGGCTGAGTACGTTCTTTTAGTGGTAACAATATCTCCCCCTGAAGTCAGTCAGTAAGATGCAACGTAGAACTTCGTACGTAAGTACATCAGTTCATGTTGCCATACCACATCAGCACAGAGATATGATTGTCAATACAAATCCAATAGTAGTAGAGGTAGTAAAGGTATTAGAAGTAATCGGATAGGTTAGGATTAGAAGATATTATTTAAGAAGTATGATTCAATGAGATAAGTTTAGAAAGACAAAACTAGAGGGGTTGAAGAGTCAAGAAGATTAGGATTTGAGAGAACACAAAGAATAAATGCACCGGCGCCATTGCAAACGGTTTTGGGCCATGTCGTTCAAGGTCTCTAGCCATAGGATATTATCATCTCGCGGACCCCAACCAGGTAGTCGACAACTACCGACATGACTCAGTCCACTTATCAATGACTTCATGGATTTCTGCCATGTTTTGGTTTGGCCACCCCTAACTTTCCTCCAAACTATTCCTACACCACAAAACGAAGCTCGTCAAGGCAGTCGGTGGTTGGGCATACGCAGCACATGTCCCAACCACCTCAGCTGATGAAGTTTCTATACTTCATCTTTTGATCTGCCATTCTTACCTAGCACCCGTTTTCTAATAACAGCGCTGCTCACTCGGGTGTCTCAGGATATACGAGCAATGCTTCGAAGACACCTATGATCGAAAACCAGTAACCTACGAATATCTACTCTCACTGGCCATGTTTCACAGCCATATATATAGTAGGACGGAGCGAACTGCTGCACAGTACACTCAACCTTCGTCAGAAAACGGATATCTCGCCCGCGCCATAGGTGACGCAGGTTAGCAAAAGTCAATCGAGCCTTCTGTATCCGAGCTGAGATTTCGTCAGTCAACAGGCCATCGGCACTGATGAGACTCCCAAGATAAGTGAAGCGGTCTACACGTTCGACTACTTCACTCCCTATCACTAGTTCAGGTGCCGATGCAACCCAATCTTGAAGCAACATTTTGCATTTCGAGGGGAAAACCGCATCCCGAACATGCTTGCATTGTTGCTTAGGGTGGTCAGAAGACTCTGCATTTCGTCAGCGTCTTCACCAAGCAGGACTATGTCATCGGCATATTCTAAGTCAATAAGCGAGCCACCTGGTAGAAGGTCTACTCCAGAAAATTCAGACGATGATAAGGTTATATCTAGAAGCCTGTCTATCATAAAATTAAACTAGAATGGAGATAGTGGACAACCCTGACGGACACCACTTGAAGTAAAGAATTCCGGTGACAGTTCGCCATGAGCTCTCACTCGACCAGTGGTGTTCGAGTACAGAGCTCGTATAAGGTTAATGTACTTCCTTGGTACACCTTTCAATGACAGACACTGCCACAGAACCTCACGATCCACTAAGTCTAATGCCGCCTTAAGGTCCACCAAGACAACCATTGTAGGATGCCTACATGTGTGTCTGTTCCAGGACCTGTCTTAGTATGAAGATGCGGTTATACGTCCACGTCCAGGTCTGAAACCAGCCTGGTTTTCTCTAGTCTGCTCTTCACGAGCTTGCGTTAAGCGTCGAAGTATAATTGAGGCCAATATTTTAGATACTATATTAGTTAGATTGATTCCGCTGTGATTGCCACAAGAACACCACAATCCTTGAATATCTCGGGGGTCAGTCTATCAAGACCTGCAGCTCGCCCTCGCTTCAGATTTCCTAACGCTTTCTCAACTTCATAAAGACTAGGGGCACTTCCTCGATTTGCCATTCAGGGTGACTGGAGATCGTGGGTAGACGAAGAGTGGCGCGAGGCCAGTTGAAGTGATCCCTAAAGTGTTCTGCCCATCGGTCCAGTCTCATGGATTGAGAATGGTTAATATGACCATCCTTTTCCGAAATAGTCTCACTCACATTTGGGTTCCTTATACGTTTCCCTGATGAGTCTGAATAGTTGCCTACTGTTGCCTATCGCCGCTGCCTTTTCCATCTCTCTCGCTCTCGCTACCCACTACTGTTCTCGATCATTGCGTAGGCTTTTTTCAACCTACGTCTAAGTTGACTCCGCTCCTCATCGCAGTCAGAGCCAGGTGGGATGAGTTTTCGAGCATCCATCAGTTCGGTAGATGTTACGGAGATCCACAGCTTCATTCTAGCCTTATGGTTAACCTTACTAGCAGATATCGCTGCTGTTTCCACAGCCTTTTTGATATCATTCCAAGCTGCTTCAGAGTGAGCATCACTCAAAACATGGTCGCTTAACTGTTTTTCCAGTTTTTCCTGATGTACATTCTTAGCTTCATTATTATTACGTGCCCTAAGAGGTTTCCTTGCGATATTTTTCCCATGTCCAGTAAGACGCAAACAAATGCGCTCTCGCACTAGAGCATGGTCTGAGTTTAAACAAGTGCTCCAGAATAAGCGGCAGTCTTCAACAGAGCCTCTCCACTGATGGCTTATAGCGATTTAATTTATTGTGTCGGCTTTGGCGGTTTCCAGGTCAAAAGTTGTTTTTCCTCATGCCTAAAGCTAGTGTTTGCTAGAAATAGGCGGTTATCTGAGCACAGTTGCAACAGACGGTCGCTATTGTCTGTCCTCTTAGCCGCGACACCATAAAATCGACCTAAGTGAGATCAAATTGATGATTTTACTCGAATCTTGTATGCGCGTTTCGGAGACAACATACATTGATCACCCGAGATTCCAGAGTTCTAGCTAATGAAGCCTGTTGCCCTATTCGGCATAGGGTCCGAACATTAAATGCTCCTATATGTAATTTATTACGGGGTTTCAAGAGACTAAGAATAATGTTTCGTCAGCTCATACCGTTTGCTTCAATGGCGCGAGGTGATAAACGATCAAAAGAAGGGTTGGTCGAAGAGATAAGAGAGTTATTAAGAGCTGTTGGAAGTATTTGTTTGTGACCAATCTGGTCCCGTTGTGGTGCGCGCTACTTATAAGTAGTTTATGACGCGAGTGTAAACGTAATGTCTGGCAGCAGAAGATGGGGGGAAGATCAAGAAAGCAAGAGTGGGAACACAGTGGAATTTCTATGAAGCGCATGAATAGTGAAATGTCAGACAATGGATTGATGATGGATTAAAGATTTGCAAGTTAACGGTTACGATATGGTTTTCCTATTTTACTGAGTAACTCTGTAATTTTCGTTAAATACAATTTGGTTGCCCTCACCTGTGTTCTCCTTCACTACACCGTGCACTGGTACGACTATGAGGGCGGATGTTACTTTACAGCTGCCCACACCGTGGGTGTTTCTTGAGGAACCTGAAAAGGAAGGTAGATTGGCGTTGGTCTTGGAGACCAGGGAGCGTGTCCGCAGACCCCAAGGGACAACTGCTTGAGGCCGATCACGCACGGACTTTTTATGAGAGGTTTTTTGAGTATTAGCTCAGCTCGTAAAAGCCCTTTGTGGACAGCCCTTACCGCCGGAGACGGAACTCCGTGAGGTAGGTTGGTGTGTGACATAGGTGTCTCCAAGGCATTGCTCGTGTCTCGTGGAACAACCGAGTAAGCAATGCTGTCGCTAGGAAACAAGTAATAGTTAGGGATGGTAAATCAATAGGTGAAGTTTTGAAACTCCATCCTTTGGAGTGTTTGGGACATGTGTCGCACAAGCCCGATCGCCGACTGACTTGACGAGAGATGTTTTGTGGTGTAGGAGTAGGTTGGAAGAAAGCTAGGGGTGGCCAAACCAAAACATGGCGCAAATCCATGAAGTCACTGATAACTGGATTGAGTCATGTTGGTAGATGTAGACTACCTAGTCGGTGTCCGCGAGATGATAGTAATCGATGGTTGGAGACCCTGAGCGACATGTCTCAAGGGCGTTTGCAATGGTGCAGGTGCATCCACTCTTTGCGTTCTCCCAAATGCTAACCTTCTGAATTCCTCATTACCTCTATCTTTCTCTTCCTCAATTTACCTCACTGAATAATACTTCTTGAATAACATCTCCGAACCCTAAAATTTCCGATTACTTATAATACTTTTACTACCTTGACTACTATGGGATTTGAATTGACAGTTATGTCTCAGTGGTAAGGCGGTATGGCGACCTGAACTTAAGTACGTACGTACAAAGTTCTGCGTTCTAACTGACTGGCTGACTGGCATAATTTACCTGAATTCTGAGTTTGTGGAACTAAGATCATATTAATGTATCTGTGTATGCTATTTCCCTCTGACGTATGATTTTTCATTGTTTTAGGTTTTGAAAATGATGGTTGGCAATAACCTAAAAGATACTCAACTACAGCAAATAGTGGATAAAACTATCATGTTTGCCGACAAAGATGGAGATGGTCGGATTTCATTTGAAGAATTTTGTGAAGTGGTTAGCGGCCTTGATGTGCACAAGAAAATGGTAGTTGATGTTTGATATCGTCTAGTACTGAGTACGCAAACAACAGTTGTATAGTTTTATTTCAGTAATTTGGATAACTTAGTAAATTTGATTATTTGTATGTCTTTTTGTTAATCCTGCATTATTGAGGCTTGCACTTTCCAACTGACAACTTTATCATGTCTGAAAACTTTATTTACTTATTTGAATACTGCTCATCAGATTTGTCTTTCATTGTGTATCCTGATTTAGTGTCCATTTCTTGTTAATGCATCTACTTATTTCAAAGGTCGCATACCCCTGGCTTGTTTAAATGATCTAATCTTGTTCTCTCCCCTAAAACGTCGATGTGTGGATACTCACACGTCAGCTTATTTACATCACTCGTTTCCCCTGTTTTACTGATGTCACTGCTACTGCTTCAAATTTGCTAATCCTTGTCCTCAACCACCAATATTGATGGAATTCGAAGATCGATTAAGTCTACGATGTACAATGTTTTCTCATTTTTCTTTCCTTATTGTCTTGATTTTGAATTAGTCTCACTTTGTTACTTATTTGTTCCTAGCGCCCATGTTTGAAAATCGCTTTATGGATTATTATCATGCTCAAATCTTTTTAAAGGTACATAAATATTTAATTTTATTTCAGAAATAAACTTATCCAACAAGTGGTAGTTACTGTTTCTCTTATTTATCATATTATTGTTGTATGTTTTTTACATAAAATATCGTTCATCACAGGTTGGATGGTGGTGAAACGTTGCTATAGTCTACAATTTTAGTGGTACAATGATCTGCACAACTCTTTTATCAGTTTCTCTTTCTGTATTTTATTTTAGTTATAGTCGCAGACATACTTTTAGGTTTATCACGTCGTCTGACTTCTCGTAGGTTGACCTTTCAGCAGGAGATTAGCTTATTGACTTTGAATACCCGGATGACAGTTCTGTTTGAAAACGCTGACAAAATGCAGTCTTCTGACTACCTTAAGAAACGATGCAAACATGCATGCAATGCGGTTTTCTCCCTCCAAATGTGGAATGTTGCTTCAGGATTAGCTTGCGTTGGCTCATGAATTAGGGAGAGAGAATGAAGTAGCTGAGCATGTCGACCGCCTCACTCATTTGCAGTGGTTAAACTGCATCCATTCTTTGTTGTCCCTGAGATTCTGAGCTTCTGATTCCGTCGGCCTTTTATTTATTTCACTGATTCATATTTTCTTGAAAATGTGTTGATGCCTACCGAGCGAAGATCACCCAAAACCGATATAAGAAATTAAAATCGATTTCCTTTTCCTCTTTGTGTTTAAGAAAATAGTGTCCTCAGCGAATTTTTACAGTAGAATAATTTTCTTTTGGTTAAAAACATTGAGACAAGTTTTCGAAGCTGTCTAGTAATGTCCCATCCAAAATAGTCTGTTTAGCACTGCTTTGTAATACGATGAGCAATGCATTTCGATCTGATTGTTTTTCATAGGCTATAAATACATTAGAGTCAGGCTAATTATCAGTACTCTCGTTGAAACAAGATCGATTAGCGTTACATCGGACATCAAGACGTTGTCCACTTAATTGATGAGTCACATTAATCGGCCCTTATCCAAGCAATTTCAGATGTTATCAAGGCTTGTACGGTCTCGTTAGTTCCAAGGGTTGGTATCAGTGGCCACATTATTGATCGGAAAGCATCTAAATCCTGCTGATAAGACAAACTTCCCTAAAACAGTTTGATTGTTGAGAACATTTATTCTTTGATAATGACACTGATGAATGTAGGCTAAAGCAATCAAAATGAAAACCGGTTTGGATAGTTGTAAAACCGATGAAAATTGGTTCTGTTAACTTATCAAACAGCTGACAAAGCAGTGTGTATTTAGAAAAGTTTTATCACCTCGATTGTTCAATCTACTTACCGGATGTGGTTCTAGTTGATTCGCAGTTGTATACCTTCAGTAAGTTTATAGGATATGAGTTCCATATTCTTATGCTAGCGCACTTTATGTTGATCCTGAGAAAGCATCAAAGCTTCAGTTTTTTTCACGCTTTGTGTCTGCATATATATATATATATATATATAATATGGCTAACTTGTTATCACTTTAGCTGGTAGAAAACATGCAATCTATTTGTAATAATTTAAGTTACAAAAATGCAGAATTATTTGGACAAGCTGGTCATCGATTAGAAAATCAAAAGCTAAACTTCAGTTAAGTTACACATTGTATCTGCCATGAGTTGTCCTTCATATTAATAATATAAAGTTCATGATGATGAGTGTTGAACAAAAGAAGCAAACTTAGATTATTTACTTCTAGGACCCAACCTTTCAGTACTAATAATAACAGCTGCTATTTCATCCAATGATGTGATTGTCTAATGATTATAGGGCGATATTAGTTAAAAGTTCATACTTGATCTATCTTTGGTTCAGATAGGTGGTTGAAATCATCAAATTACACTCAGTAGTGCTCAAAAATCCATACACAAACCTGTATTCAATTCATGTTAATCAAGCATGAAGCATTTCATGATGTTATTGGGAAACAAAACCAATGAATACATAGAATTAAAAGAAATGTTCGGTTTCGCATTAAAGCTATGTGGCTTATTAATTAGTTACAAGTTGATATACTCAGCTTTCACACCAAATTGCTACCATGAAGACTACTGATATCATTCAGCTGTTCAAACTGACGTAGACGAAGTAACATTCAAGTTCATCTATTGGTTGGAAATGAAGAGTGTTTGCAATTATATATATGACTTACGTAATTACGCCTGCTACCCATAATCGAGCATAGACCACCTCCAAGCAGTCTCCAACTAACCCTGTCCTGGGCTCTCCTTCACAGTTCTAACCAACTGCTATTCATTCTTTTCATGTCTATCTTCAATTGTCGACGCAGTATGTTCCTTAGTTTTCCTCTTTTCATTTTAGTTTGTGTTCTCGGTTATGGCTTACTTCTTGATGCAGTTCGATGATTTCCACAATGTGTCCGATCCAACTCCAGCACTTTTCCACAATATCTTCCTCAGGTGGAATCTGGTTTGTTCCCTCCCGCATCCGGTTGTTGCTGATGGTAACTGGCCAACGGATCTGGAGTATATTGCGTAGACAGATTTTTATCAATACCTGTATCTTTTGGGTGATAGCTTTTGTAGTTCAACAAGTTTCCTCACCATAAATTGGAATGGTTTTAACGTTTGCATTGAAAATTCTGACTTTGGTGTTGTTTGATAGTTGTTTTGAGTTGCAGATGTTCTTTAATTGTAGCAATGCTGCCCTTGATTTCCCGATCCGTAACTTCATATCTGCATCGGCCTACCATGTTTTCCAATCATATTGCCCAGATGTGTAAAGGTTTCCACATTTTCCAGAACTTCTCCACCAAGTGTATTTTGGTTAGTGATAGCGTTGTTTTACCTAAGGACCTTGCTTCCTCCCTTAAGTATGTTGCTGCCTGCCTCATTAGAAGCTGCTACTACAGCACATTTGTTGTATTTGTAATAGAAGTTCCTGTTGTTGCATCGAGTTGAACGGAACTGAATGGATTTCCCAAAATAAACATTTCCCTGTTTGCTTACGCCTGTTACCCCCAACGGAACAGAGGCTGCCCACCAGTTTCCTCCAACCAACTCTGTCCTGGTCTTCGCTTTCCAATTCTGTCCAATTTTTGTTCATTCTTATCATGTCTTTGTTTCTCGGTGTAATGTGTTCCTTGGCCTTCCTCTTTTCCTGTTGCCTTGAGGGTTCCATGTGAGGGCTTGTCTCGAGACGCAGTTCGGTGCTTTGTTAAAGCATACAGGTAGATGCTGTGAACTCACTACATGATGCAAACCAACTCTGTCATATGTATATATATCCCTCTTGCAAAAGAAAATGCACAACTATAACACATAATAATAATAATAATATTAATCAAGACCAATCAATTATCTACTTACCTAAGTCGAGTAAGGAATTAGTCTTGTAGTCATTATCAACATCAAGTAAGCGAAGAAATTGCGCAGATGAGAAAACAAACATAGAACCACGACCAACTAAACTTGAACAATGCATAAATATTTGTTATTAGTAAAGTTTAAATATGCATGTCTATTGATAGAAATCTGGTGTAAAAGAAGGGGAAACAAACTGATTAACAAACGTAATACAATATATGAGAATTAGGCCTCACAATCAGGTCTCAATTGGTTGTGAAGTGAGTCATTTTTGCGCAAATATCTTAATTAGTAACATGCCATTTTACGACAGAGAAAAATATTTTCCAGGTAGTAGTCTTGTTCATGATTCTCAGCGTTTCGGAGGGCTTGCATCAATGGTTTAGCCTTTTCAGCGTCTATCACACGGCGATTTAGTGAGCCAAACAGAAATGTCCTAGAGGATGAATACGTATGATTAGGCAAGTAATGGATTTATTTTCTAAATCAGTGAATACATATGTGTGGATGAGTATTTGTTCATATGATTCGGTAATCAAACAGACCTTAGCTTTTGATCTGTGCTTTCTTGCTCAAGCAGCTATTCGGGAGGGAGGGTTAGAACTGATGGCTTTCGGATCTCGGTGCCGCGCATTATAACAGCAACCAAATCGTATTACTGCATATTACTTGTCGATCATCATTCTTTTAGTTCATTTTAACAATCGAAGATTCGCTAGTCGAATTGCTAAAAACAAAAGCACTATTATGCTAATTAATAGAATCGTTTCGATGGACCCGTTCAGAGCGTAAAATCTAGCTGTGCCAATGTAAATCATCTAAGGAATAAAAATGGTGGTAACTATTCAGAATAAGGAATTCATGGATTTGTAATCTTCCAGTGGCTCTAAAATTGAAATTTTGAAGTCCATTACCTTAAAGAATAAACATATATTTCGAAACGAAACAATTATTTTATGGTTAATATAATCACAGATACGATTGTTGAAACGTTGCACTGGTGAATACATTTAAAATTGTGTAATTAGTAGTCAGTTTATCTTTCATTGGTGTTTTGGAGTACAAATCACAAATACAATAAATTCATATTGGTATGTTTTTAATTGGAAAGTTAATTCTAAATGAAGACCGGTCAAATGCCAGGGTAGAGTTTGATGTGTTTTGAATTATTTTCTCTGGTTGACGTTTTATTAACAATTTTGATTTTACCCCATGCCCACCTTCCTTCCTTTATACTAATTGGGTCTGGGTGTTACTGTATAAGTTCTGCAGGCAGAGTTTGACAAAATCTTATTTAACATTAAATATCTGACAGATATAAACCACTGCATCACTTTCTGGAACAGAAATATAACTAACTTAATCGAGATCAATCCAATAACATGACTATGAAGTAATGATATTGATTTCAAAACATAGATTTACCGAGTTTCTTACCTCCATGTGTTACTTGACTCCACAAATGTTGGGATTGCTTAATCTGAGTGAAAATTAGTTTATATCAAAACCGTTAAACTATTATGTTGGAATAAATAATTCAGAGAATGAAAGAGTATTTTCCACTTTAACGCAAACTTTGAAAATGAATGGCCTCTATCTTGTACCAGATACAAATTCTGGTTAAACTATCTCTTTTTTAGTGTCCAAAAAGTTTTAAGTTATCCGCAGTCATCCGTTCATGACATCAGGTAGTAAAAGTCTGTTTTAGATGTATTAGATGTCCACCTCTTTTCGTTTGTACCATATAGTCAGTCATTTTCCTTGTTTTCATTTACTTGTTCATTATAAATCCTAAGCGAAATTATTATTATCGACGGTCTAGTTAATTTCAGGCAAGCTAGTGAAGTAGGAATGCTAAGTTAGGATCTGAATTGCGGTCAAGATTTCCCCATGTCTTTGTCTTATAACTCTGTCTTCTTAACTCTGGCTAATGTACTGATATTAATTTTTCTATGATGCTATTAATAGGTACACGAACAATATAGAAAGAAAGCTTCAGCGTGAATATGTTTGCATTCGAATAAATGATGCTTTATGGCTTTATTTATACAACAGTAGGACAGAGAACTGATTACATGCTTTGTAGCTTTTCGTTTTCTGAGCTGTATGTTTTGGTTGTGAAGCTCTCTGAGCAATATGAACAGCACAAACTTCAGGTAGCAGTGAAGTATTCAAATTTCGCCACATATGGCTCACAGCTTTTTTTATCGACCTCGGCAGTGATTGATTACTGTTTAACTTCAACCGGTCGTTATTTCTTTTCATTGTATCCTACTTTGATCTAATTCTGTACTACTGTAAAAAACGATTTCATGCAGTACAATGAAAAATAAATTTTAAGGTTTCTTACACAGAATTTTAAGTGATCAGTTGCATGCTTGTCAGCCGTTCCACTGCTAGTATAGCTATACATTTCACATGATAAGGTTTTCTATTTTTATGTATTAAATGTGTTATTGTGACCTGATCAGGTATTTTATGACCTTAATAAGTATATTCGTATGCGTTTTATATGTGTGCTTGACTTAGATGTATCAATCCGCTTTGCTCTAGTTAGTTTACTGTAGTTTATCCATCATTCATTTTACATACAAATTGAGTCAACTATTGCTCATTGAGTTGGCTGTCTCTGCCACTTCATTTCGCAACGATCTCTAGTCTATATGCCACAGTGAATGTAGGAAATATACCTATTGTAAATAACCATATTTCGGCTTTCAATATGTTGTGCGAAATGTTTTAAACTAACCGAAATATCCGAAGATAGGTAGGATATGGTTCACTAACATCATTATCATTCGAAATTTAGAAGCATTATTATCCAGATGTGAGTTCATAATTTTGAAAAGATTGAGTAATGCGTTGTGTGTTTAAGCAAGCTGAAATTAAAATACTTGCTCGGATATGTTGAATGGTTCAAAAGAAAAGTATATATATATATATACTTCCTAAATCCTACTATTCATTTTTCTGCGTCATTCGTATATTAATTCGTATTCCCTTCTGAAGTTCGTAGCTTTATGATCCTTTCTGTATAATTATAAACTGTAGTCAGTTCCTCACAGTAGCTCCTGAAATTTATACATCATTAGGAGTTATCTGACACTAGTTATCAGGACGAGTAATGAACAGAGGATAGGAATTATTTCCATGCTAATCCCCTACACTCTCATCCATAACAACTGAACTTCACTGATCATGACTTTGTAGTGGAACGCTTCTACGAAGAAAATGCGATTTTTGAAATGTGAACATTATTGTACTCGCTGTGTTTAACTGTACCAAAAACACTTCTACTACTTCTTGCGCGCAACGTTCTCTTCGCGTTGCCGCCATGTTTCTCCATTTGCTGCTCCCTATGTCATGCCAACGTTCTCCTTCAATAAACCACTGAACTATGGATTTATTTTGTTCTCCTTTTCGTCACGCAACCGTATGGAACATTTAGTGGTGGGCATAGTCAAGCTGGTTTCTGGAGTCGTGGATGTGCACTGCTGATGAGTCCCATACCAGGACGAAACGGCCGTCCAGTGCTTCCTGGTTTCTAATGGTGGTCTAACATTGATCGATTCATGGTTTCAAATAAAACTTAACAATCTTCACAACAACCCCGCAATGATTGCCATATCACAAATATGTTATTTTTATTGGTAATGATACAAAAATGCTAAGTAAAAAATGAAGCCGTGAGATTTGCGCAAGTTTATTTGTTAAGTAACTTGCTTTTATTATCGAAAGAAAGATGTTCATCAAGCAGTTGCTTTTGATGAAAATCTGTTCCAATTGTAAAGTATGGTTTTGACTCATCAGTTATTTTTTTTATTATCCAAATATTTACTTACTTACGCATGTTACCCTCAATGGAGCATAGGCCGACCACCAGTTTCCTCCAACCAACTCTGTTCTGGGCTTCACTTTCCAATTCTGTCCAATTTTCGTTTATTCTTATCATGTCTTTATTTATCTGTGTAATGTAATCCTTGGCCTTCTTCTTTTCCTTTCGTCTTGAGGGTTCCATGTGAGGGCTTGTCTTGTGACGCAGTTAGGTGCTTTTCGTAGTGTGTGTCCTATCCACTTACACCGCTTCTTCCTGATTTCCTCCTCCACTGGAATCTGGTTTATTCTCTCCCACAGTACGTTGCTGCTGCTAGTGTCTGGCCAACCAATCCGAAGTATTTTGGGTAGACAAGTGTTAATAAACACATGTATCTTCTGGATGATGGCTTTCGTAGTTCTCCAAGTTCCCGCTACATACAGTAGATCTGTCTTGACATTTGTATTGAAAATCCTGATTTTGGTTGTGGTTGGAAGTTGTTTGGAGTTCCAGATATTCTTCAGCTGTAGAAATGAAGCCCTTGCTTTGCCAATCCATACCCTCACATCTGCATCGGATCCATTATCCAAATAATAATAGTCAGTTAATTGTGTTACATCCAAAGTATTTTTAACTATGTATTTTTTGAAGTTTGTAAAATGTTTTACGTTGTGTTTTTATGATTCTGCTTTTATAGCTAAATTAGTGTAAGATCCATTTTTTGAAGAGTTTGTTTGTGTTTCTTTCTGAACTGCATTATGTTCTATAAGCTGATACTTAGTCATGGCGACAGATATATTGATTTGTTCCTCTTTTGATTGTGTCGGTTGCACTGACTGGAATTGTGCATTTTGATTGTGAATTGAAGCGCCCTTCCAGAATAAAAAGCACTCTGTGTTATGAAGCTACCAAATATTATCTGTTGAACGAATCTGATCTATTCAGAAAGGACAGAATAACATTTATTTGTGTTGTGGATTTGAGTAGTTGAACAGTTGTTGGTGGAATAACTAAGTGGTAATATTTGTTTAGGTAATTGTGGTGTTTGAATTAACTAGTGACTTCTTGTTGTTGTTGAATGTTTGATTTCGAATTCTAAATACAGTACATACGTTCGTGCTTATCCCGTAGTTCTTGATTCACATACTTCTAATCATCATATTGGCGTCGCGATGGAGCTTGTAATGGAACAGTTAGATATTCATTATACTTCTGAAGCTTTTGAAGATTATTTGGAAAGGTTTGAAATCTCGAGTATGACCAGGAAAGATGTCAAAGATGATAAAATTGTGGCTCATTTCCTGACATTCATCGGAAAAGAAGCGTGCAGCTTATTAAAAACTTTGGCATACCCAGAAAAACCTATCGCACTTTCCTATGCAATGCTCAAGGAGTTATTATTGATTCATGTAAAGTGCCCTGGTTTTGAATGCCGTGAAAGGGCGAAATTTCATAAGATGATTCGTCAAAATGACCAAAATGTTAAGGAATTCATTCTTGAATTGCAGAAACAAGCTGTCAAATGTAATTTCGGTGATCAACTTCATGTGCAGCTGAGAGACCGATTAATTGCAGGAATTAACATACCCAGTTTGGAAAGAGAGCTGTTAAGAATGTCAAACTGTTCCTTTCAAGATGTTAGAATTGGGTGCATTAACTACGAGGCGTTGAATGAACTTGATATTCCGTCGATGTAGATTTTCAATACTTTGATTAGTTGTCATGATGAAAAACAATCTCCGGGTCATTCAAAATTGTGTTCGTTTAACAGAGGTTCCGATTCTCGTGTAAATATGAACGGTGTCTCAAAAAAGAATTACAAAGGAAATCACAAAGGTGAGACCAAGTTTGGCAAATGTTTATCATGTGGAAAACTTCATTCTCGACATTCTTGTACATTTCGTAATGCTAAATGTTTTAGATGTGGTAAGATAGGACACATTCAACTAGTATGCAAAGCTACTGTTCATTTTGCCTCAAGTAGTACTAAATCTTGTAATTTAGATTCCAATAATTCAGCCGATCCTAATGATCATTTAGTTTTGTCTACCATTTTTAAAGGTAATGCTCATATTCAAAAGCGATTATATACATCACTTGGTTTGACTTTATTGTGGACACAGGCAGTATAGAGTCCATTATTTAATTCAAGAACTTGAAATCTTTTGATCCGAACGTTGTGGTTCGACCCACTGAAGTGTCAATATTGGGGATTACTGGACACAGACTGCCTATACGAGGATGTTGTGAATTGCTAATAAGAGATGATAACTCCTCATACATACCTTGTGAATTCTTAGTTAGCGAAATAGGACTGCCAATACTGGGTTTAAAGAATTTGAAAAGGCTTAAAGTGGAGTTGTCTTTCCTAGTTTCTAAAGAAAATTCTGATACTTTACTTAAAGATTTGATAGCCATGTGTGCTAAGTCCAGTGGAGGTATGAAAATCCAGCCTATAAAACTTCAAGTACAGGGTGATCCATTCTTTCTCAAAAGACGAATAATTCCTTATGGTCTTCGAGATGCAGTGCATAAGACTTTGAATGATTTGTGTGCAAAAGGTATAACTGAATCGGTTCAGTCTTCTGCATGGGGTACTCCTATTGTTACGCCACTGAAATCGGATGACAAGACTCCTAGAATATGTGGTGACTATAGACCAACATTGAACTCCCGTTTGTTGAAGCGAACATGCACGACGTTAGAGGCTGAAGATATCCTAAATCGACTTCATGGTTCTAAAGTGTTCTCGAAAGTTGACCTAAAAGATGCTTATCTTCAAATCCCTTTAGATCAATCCTCATCTATTTTGACGACAGTTAATACTCCTTTTGCTCTGTTACATTTGGGCTAAGTTGTTCTCCAGCCATATTCCAGGAAGTTATGAATAAGGTGGTTAGTGATCTTGAAGGTGTTGAAGATTATCAAGATGATATAATTGTTCATGGTGCTGATAAGGGAGCTCATGACCAGAGACTTATTGCTTTATTGCGTCGTTTAATTGAGAAGAATATTACAGTAAATCCAAATAAGTGTTCATTTTGTGTATCTAGTTTTGAATGTCTTGGATACCTAGTTGATGGTAATGGTTTTAGACCAGGTATGAAACGACTAGCTCCACTGACAAATGCACCGTCTCCAAAAAATCTTATGGAACTACGTTCACTAGTGGGTGCTCTTCAATACTATTCCCGTTTTATTTCTAATTTTTCTTGTCGTGCAAATTGTTTATTTAATATTTTGACATCCAATTCACTCAAATGGGGTGAGGAACAAGAGTTTTGCATACGTAGTCTACTAAAGTTTCTTCAGAGTGATGCTGTTCTTCGAACTTACTCCCCTAGTGTACAGTCTGTGCTTATCACTGATGCATCACCTGTGGGTATTTGCGCAGTTTTGGAACAAGAAGGTAGACCAGTTATTTGTGTTTCACGCAAACTTACTGTTACTGAACAAGGCTATTCACAGACTCAGCGAGAGGCATTAGCTGTGTTTTGGGCTGTTGAAAGACTTCATAAATATTTATTCGGAAAGAAATTCACTATTGTTACTGATCATGAGGCTTTCCAGTACATTTATCATCCTGAAAAATCCTTAGCAAGTGCCTCAGCTGCTATGGTTCAACGATGGAGTATTGCTTTGAGTGCCTATGACTATACGGTTCAGCACAGGAGTGCCAAGCAAATTCAACATGTTGACTACATTTCTCGACAGTCATCACAAGATAAACCTGTTAATACTTCAGACTGTTTGTTGGTGCAACCTTTACCAGTGAAACGTCCAGATCTCATTAGAGAAACTCGTAGAAACTTTGGATGTATAATTAATGCTATACGTAAAGGTTGGAATGCTAATCTGAAACGCAGATTCCCTATCTATTTTTCAAAGCGGGATGAGCTATCCACTACTCCTGATGGTATTTTGTGTATAAATGATCGGGTTGTCATTCTTCCTTCACTGCGTAAATCTGTCCTGGAAGATCTTCCTAGTGGACATTTAGGTGTTGAGAAAATGAAGTCCTTGGCGAGGCTCACGTGTTGGTGGCCAGAGATAAATGCAAATATTTGCGTACAGCAAACAATTGTGTAAGGTGTCATAAGCTGAAAAATCAGCATTCGAAGTGGACTCCATGGCCAGTATCGTCGAAGGCCTGGCAGAGAATTCATGCAGACTATTGTGGCCCGTTTCTTGGCAAATACATGCACTTGTAGTCATTGATTCTTTTTCAAAGTGGCCTGAAGTTTTTTCACAACTTCACCAAATTCTGACTTCACAATTCAAGCATTAAGAAAGGTGTTTAGTCGAGAAGGGGTTCCAATGGTGTTAGTGACTGATAACGGCACTCAGTTACTACCTGGTTAAATGGTATAGGGTGCAAACATCTGTTTACTGCTCTCAGACATCCTTGTTCCAATGGTCAGGCAGAAAATTTCGTCAGGACGTTGAAAACTGCTATTGATTCTATTGCCACCTCAACATTTAATGAGCTGGAGAGGGGAGTAGATACCTTTCTACTGCAATATAGAAATGCCAGACATTCGGTGACGAAAGAGACTCCATCAAAACTATTAAAAGGAAGAATTCTTCGGTCAAATATGAGATGTTTGGAGTCTGCAGAAGTTACATATTATCGTGGCAATGATCTTCGACCATCCACGGGGATTGTTGTGAAGAATGTCGGGAAATCTATGGTGCGACTTCTAGGAAGGTGCACAATAGGTTCTTTCGGCAAATCGCAAAAAGAACCTATTGTGCACCTTCCTTCCTTATTTGTACTCTACTATTGAAAATGAGGCTGTATAATACTGTTTCTGTCATTGACATGGTGTAAATATGCAATCAGAAAATGACTCTTACTGCTATAACTTTACAGTAATTGTGAAAGCATTTGTGACAATTTGACCTAGCCTGTAAACTGGCGTGACTCTTGTAACGTAGTTATTTGAGAATAAATATATTATTATTATTATATCAATGAATTAAGTACACACAATCGACATGTTGATCAAATACAATTCTAGGAACCAGATGAGTCTGTTCCAATTTCGGTTGTTAATTCTAGTACTAATGAGAGCATTCTAGATAATACAGAGCCTTTATCCAATACACTGTCGGACAGACACAGGATGAATTTGAGAAGAAGACGTACAATTGATTACAGACACTTGGATTCCAATTTAAGCTGTGGCGGATGTGGTGTTTGAATTAACTAGTGACTTGTTGTTGTTGAATGTTTGATTTCGAATTCTAAATACAGTACATACGTTCGTGCTTATCCCGTAGTTCTTGATTCACATACTTCTAATCATCACAGTAATGATATAAATTTATATTTATGATCAATATTAGAACCGTTATTTACCCAAATAACTTGTTTTGATTTCAACTGGGCAAGACGTGTATCTAAACTACCTAGACAGTTGTTCCTCAGTCCAAACCTCAGTTTGAATCCAACAATTAGTTATACAACAAAATTAATAAACTGGTTTGTAACCGTTAGTCATACGTTCGATTCTACTCATTAAATATGTACGTAAAGAAAATTGTAGAATTTGTGGAATTTACCACGAGATTGCAACGAAAATATATGATTTTTTGATCGACTAACTAAGCAGTTATAAAATGCTACAACTGACAAGTGATCGCTTTCCAATTTACATATTATGTACGTATCACATTATAAGCAAATGAAGTAAGCTTTTACAATGAAATTATTATTGGTTAACACTATTCAATGGACGTATGGACATAGTTGTTTTGACATAAATCCTGTTTGAAATATCTTCAACTGATAACAGACATTCAAAATCGTAGATGTTCTGTACAGGAGAACTGAAGTCAGTGACTTGATTTTTGAGTGCTTATGATTTGGGAGAGAACTACTGAACGATAAAAACTGTTTGGACCCTCATATATTAAAAAGATAGTGGAATCAGTCTCTTTCTAATCGTCTGAATATGTATTGTAGTGGAATGCTTCTAAGAAGAAAATACGATATGTGAAAAATACACATTACTGTACTCGTTTTGTTTAACTGTGCCAAAAACACTACTTGCGCGCAACGTTCTCTTCGCGTTGCTGCCATTTTTCTAAATGCCCTGCTCCCCATGTAATGCCAACGTTCTCCTTCAATAAAACCTTGGACCATGGATTTATTTTGATATTCGTGACGCGACCGTATGGAACATTTAGTGGTGAGCATAGTCAACCTGGTATTCTGACTCGCTCACTACAGTATCGATGGGAAGTTTATAGTTATTTATTTACTAATCAGTTCCACATAAATTTTAGTAAGAAGTTCATAGTGAACAGATATATATTTTACGATAGTTCATGAAGTCTACAGTAGGTTTAAATCTTACGAATGATAGTATACCTACTGATTGAGTTTATATTTGTAAATAAAGTGGATAATTTTAGGTGGCAAAACCAGAAATAGACTCTCTCTGTGAATTAACTCCGTATTCCTTAATTTTGTGGTAAAGTCCAGGTAAGCGAATGCATTTTTGACTGCCGATACACCTTAAGGCGTGCTCTAATTTCTGTATTTACATGCAGTTAACTCAACTTCCGACCTATGATTACTCTTGCCTTAAAAGACCAATGGGTACAGCTACTGCATACTCAAACATTGATAATTAGCTCCAAACTCTAAAGGTTGTTATTCGAAAGCGTTAACCGCACTGCAGTACAGACAAACAAGAATAAATTTTTTAAATTAACGGTAGAAATCCACTAGATGTTGACGAATATGTTACAGCGCAACCATTTGGCACGTGCTACATTCTGACAGTAGAACTTAGTGCAAGGCTATAATTTATCGACGGACTAATCAGATTTAATATAACTGGTCTTGGACTATAGAACGAATTCTATTCACATAAATAACCGAACAGCATTTCAGTACTGTGACTGATGTTAGTTAGTGATAAAAACCCTAAATCTGGTTTCTAACTCCGAACCCTAATTCTAACTACTCACGCTAATTTTTAACACTTCTTGGGCCCTACCAGGTAGGCTGCTTCTCACGGTCACTTAAGATTCACTCAGTGATAGTCTATAGTCTAACTCAACCTTATATTTTGAAGGTTTACCTCTAATATTAACTGCCAAAACATCAACAGCTAGTGAAGGCTTTAAACACTATCGAACAGATAACTTTAAGAACTGATAGTGGAACTATTTTATGAAGAAAACATGATTGCTGACATACAAATTCTTATTACTGAACATGTATGACAATAACTGTTTAATTGTACACCTTTTGTTTATCTGGACTAAAGGCCATTACTCAAGCGCCAACCTTCCCATTCCCGTGGCTGAATTGATCGTTCTTGTTATTTCACTGTCTGGCTGTACACGTGATATGATTTTGATATCACGCGACTTCTAATCAATAAATATCGTTATTCTATAACGCGATCATTCTTGGTTTCGATTCGTTTGGGAGTTTTCACTTGGTAATCGCATCCCGACAGCCACAAACACATTATCTTCAAATCGTGAATTCAGAAATCAACAATCCATATTTTCATTCAAAGTTATTTCGTGAAGAAAATTCATCTATTAGCTTATTTTGAAAATTGTTCTTTCTACTTGATTCGATTGATTACATTCTAATATATATATATATAACCTGAATTCATCAAAGCGAAAATCAGTACTCGTATATTTTATTTTAATGTTGTTAGCAATAACTTTATACGATAAAAATATAACAAGGATAAATTTCCTTATTGTAATAAAACATTACAATAGTGAGGTGTTTTTAGTATTTATTGACTTATTTTTATGCGGACAGCATTCGATCTCGGTTATGAGGATAATCTGCTTTGTTTTGTAGTGGTATACTTTTACGAAGATAACACAAGTGCCGAAATATAGACATTTATTATTGTACTTAATTCTGACAATAATTGTTATATTTCACGCCTTTTGTTTATCTGCACTAAAGACTATCTCTCGCGCGCCAAGCGTGTCTTTCTCATTCCTCCTCTCTACTCGGAAGTTGTTAGCAACTCCTGTTTTCTAGTCTTGATATTATTTGGATATCACAAGGTCAGCTTTAAATATGCTTCTTCTTCCAGAACAGTATTTTCTTTGACTTCTGGATTTTATCGGGATTTAACTCAGTAATCCCGCGAAGGTGTATATTTATTTCAACTCACTATAATTCTATTAGTTACAAAACCGGGAAAATCTAGAAGATATATGGTAATTACTATTATTTCAGCATCCCAAAAGTCATCGAACGAGTCTTAATAATTTATCGTACGCAGGCTGACAACAGTTTGACAACCCAGGTTAGATGGATAAGAGCTAGCCGAATACATTAGTTAGGACTAAGACACTATATCCAAAGTGAGAAGTTGCTCTCCTACTACATATAAACGTCATATATCATATTACCGTATTCTGGATATTGTAATTTCTACTGGTTTTAATTATGACCTCTCTGCTCCATTGTGCTGTTGAACAAGACCTGAATACAGACCTACTACAACCATGTTGAGGGTCAATAACAGTATTACCAATATGAAAGTACATATTTTTAGTGGTGATCGAGTCGAGATTAACCATGATAACCAGTAAATACTAAATACGAACCCGTCACTGAGAAGATAAATAAATCCAGGGTAAAGAATATATTTGCTGGCGATTTCGTGGTGTCAAAAGAACACCGAAATCAAACCAGAAAAGATGGGTGAAATTACAGAGCTATTGGAGCAGAGAATAGCAGCAACACAAATAGAAGGTTGCGTGTAAAAGTGTGTTATAAACAAGAGGTATAGTCAAACGATCACTGATACAATTGGTTGTGATAATGAATGTTTCTATTGAGCCAATCGCATTCTCTTCGTGAAAGTGTCCCACTACATCAGCTCCCCCAGAAAGGGTGTACCTTTCGATACATAGCAGCTTTGCCCGTGGGACTGATCGGCGAAACGTGTGATTATAGGGAGGAATAGTTGACGGACAGGAAGCGATTCAAGATGCTCGAGTTGTTACCGAAGGTCTTTCATGCAGAACGTTACCAGAGGTAATGTGCCATGTTTGCTGCTCGAGTTGTTGTGCCATGATAAAAAATAAAAGAAAGAGAGAGAAGTGTAGCATGCATTCAGTATGAGAATAAAGTCCTACAGCGTATCGATTGTTGATCGGGATATTAGTCGCGAAAGCCTACAGGTAGGCGTACGCCGCTACCGGAACGTAAGGCGGTAGTCTCGTGCGTACCTCTCGAGCCTGCAATCTCAATCGAATTCAGGGGAGGTGAGATCTATCGAGACTGGAATCTCATCCGTAGTTATTGCATATGACGCACGCTGTTTACTGGGCTGTGAAAATGAGATCTCTGATGTATCTAGCATATGATCTGAAAGAGACATTGGGATCCTATTAGTGAGTTGGATGGTCTAGCATTGAATCTCGGTTTATCGGGTAGGGCACTGTCATCTACGTGCTCTGGTTTGGGAAGATCAAAGCTGATTGTGTCCATTAACCAAGAAGGTTTTTTCCTGACGACAGATCACTTGAAACGATCCTTCGTGAGGCTGATGCAAAGGTTTGCAGACCTGATATACTCGTATGAAAACATGTGGAGAGGTAAATAACTATCGTGGGAGAGCGACCAGCCGATTTTGTATTCGAGTTGACACCGGAGGCATTTTTCATATGAGCGTAGATACTCGTTGGAATTACATAAAACCTCTGCTCGGTGGTGTGGAAACTTCCGCTGGCAGACTCAATGCTGTGCCGTAAACAAGTTCAGAGGCGGAACATTGAAAATCTGCGTTTACTGATCCATAATCGCCGCACGGTCCCCAACTAATGCCATCTTTTTTGCGAACTGAGTGGAGATGAGAGGCCCTAGGACTCTGAGGAAGACGAAGTAATACATATAGCGAGTAAACTTATAAACTCACGCTTAGCGAAAACTAATTTGTCAAGTTTCAGTCGGCGAAGTTTTGCCGTGACTTGGGGCATCTAGGTAACGATGTGGCTTACCACATAATTAATCACCAAGTGAGTCCCCTCGGGTAAGTTACTTTGGGGAAATTATCAAATATAACATGAAATAAATAGTAATGCAATATATATATATATATATATATATATATATATATTGGTGATTCCAAGTCCAATTTACCCTGGTGGGTATCGGCTTCTGGAAGAATAAGTGCTTCCAGTCCAAATTACTACGGCATCAAATCCAAAATGGCTGTAGCCATATTAGATATCAAATTTAAACAACATATGTACAGTTCAGAAGCAAACATAAAAACTTCAATATAAGTACAAGATATAGAAACAATAACAATATACAATGATAAAATCTCAAAATGGAATCAAATGGAGTACCAAAATGTCAACAGAAAGAGTCAGTCATATCATAACACAAATATATACACATGGAGGGATTTTCCAAAAAACAAAACATTCAAAAAAGATTCTACAACCTCTACGTTTTTATGTTGACGGTTGAAGGCCGCTGAATAGAGGTACATTACTTTTGACGAGTAATATTCAGCTATGAATTGTTCTGCACTGCTATTTCAGTACTAAGGTTAAGGCCGAGAGTTTACTTTTTTTCACAAACTAAATCCTTTAACTTTTTTCTTAGATAGCCTTCTCATAAGTAACTACTTTGAAAGTCCCAACAAGTGAACTAAATCTTACAGTTTTCTGGAGATAATTTACAAATGTCTGAAGAGAACTGTGTAGTTGTATGTAGAATCCATTTTGAAGGCTTCGTTTTGGGGAAAACCCCTACAAGTACATATTTGTTTTATGACCTTGCTAACTATTTCTGTCCAATATTTTGGTACTCTGTTAGTCCCAATTTGGGATATTAATATTGGTATTTTGTTATATTTCCTATTTTCTGTAATTGAGTTTATATGTTTCCTTCAGAACTGTAAAGGTGTTGTTCAGATTGATATTTAATATGGCTACAGCCATATCGGATTTGATACCTGTAGAATTCTTTTTGAATGTTTTGTTTTTGGGAAAATCCCTCCATGTTTACATATTTTTGCTATGACCTGATGGACCTTTTCTCTTGACATTTTTGGTATTTTATTTGATTCCAATTTAAGATTTTACCATTGTATATTGTTATTCTTTCTATATTTTGTACTTATATTGAAGTTTTTGTGTTTGCTTTTGAACTGTACATATATTGTTTAAATTTGATATAATATGGCTACCGCCACATTTTTTGGACAGACGCGGTGGCTGCTGGACTTAGTGTCACTTACTAGCTATTGTAATAGATA
>OX103979.1:41586091-41615701 GCA_944470395.2 Schistosoma turkestanicum | reverse complement strand
GGGGGATAGCCATGTTTCTGTTAGGATTATGATCTTTCAGACCCATCTGAGAGCGCATATTCCTGACTTCTATACAGCTTACCCTTAGTCCTCTTACGTTGCTATAGAGGCACTTGCTGGTTTGTCTCTGATTTCAATTAACTTCTTATCGAGCTAGTATAAATAGTTAGTTTCTTTTCGATAGATTCTTGTTCTTTTTATACGGCTATGGATATTCGCGAGTTTCCAGTGGATGAGGGTCCAGTTACTTGACTGCGCTAGTTCTAATCAGCCGGCAGTTGTTTGTAAGTTTGTATATCCCGTGATTTGAATCAGTTAGTTTGTGTCAAGAAAGTAGAGTTTCCGAATACCAAAAGCTATCACGTTTCCAGGTCGGAGATCTCATAATTAAATTCAAATGTTCTGGTGGTTCAAACGGCGGTTAGGGACGGAATAAAAGAAGCTTCCACCCAACGGGGTTCCATATATATTTACGGTGGATATTAATAACTTATACCGGGATTTTTTCCTGAGTCTCTAAAAATATGTCAGGTCTCCTCTTGAATGACTCCTAGTAAGTCGCCTTTACTGCTTTCTCCATAACCCTGGATACTACTGAGGCTATGTTCAAGGGTCGGTAATTTTGAGCATTCGCTGTGGTCCCAGATTAAATTGAGGGGATGATATGTGTTGCCTTTAAGTTATTTGGATAAGGTTCTGCAGAAAAAGATTCAGTAAATAGTTTAAGAAAATTAACACAATGTTCAGCGCCCCCATTTTCAGCATTCTGGCTAGGATACTGTCTGGCCCTTCAATGAAAGTGCTTCTGTGTGCTAATCGTGTTGGAAATGTTCTGTACACTGATGTCTACGTTGATAACTTCACAGGAGTGTATTGAGGTCACGTGTAATTATATTTCTGGGTTTCCGTTAGTTACTGTCCGCTAAGAGCTCTGCGATACATTTAGTGTGTTCATACACTCAGCTGTCATCAATAAGTACGCTCACTCCTCTCACTTCTAGAGCATCTATGTTGATTTCGAAGGATTTTAATAAGTGCAGAAGATTCATTATTCAGCTGAACAGTACGCATTTCCTGTTCAGTTGTCTTTCTATTACGTAGTACCTTTGCCTCAACACATATTTCTGTCATCGTAACTTATGAGAAGTCATTACCGTTATGAAGTCTAGAAACGTGTCTTCGGAGACATCTTCGTATATGACCTGGCATATATAAGTCCTTATAAATTCTGCATCTCCAGGATCCTGAAGGTGCGATTTTATTGAAGATATTATTTGCTTTACGATAAATCACATTTATCAGTTCGTCGGTATTGTTTACGATAACCTTGATAGTTCAGTCAATGCTTCTGAGGCAATTCCGGAAGTTCGCTCAATCAGTCTTACGGAGGTCCAAACAAAGTGTAATGGAATTGCGTTTTATAGTTGTGGCTTGTATACCAAGACTGCGTATGACAATATTATGATCGCTACCTGGAAACTTTTTTCCAACATATACAGTATCAGGAATGAGATGGCTGGTGAAATGTAAAATATATTTTGATATCTGGTTGGGCCTTCAACAGATTGAGTCCACTCCATATTCTAAGCATTCAATAATTGGTTCAAATCGTTTAGGTGCTTTGATTAGGAACCAAGAGATTTGAGGTCTGTTGGAGTTCCCATGAATAGCCTTGCCTGTAAACGATAGGGATGAAGCAAAAATGAATACTTTTGACAATTTCGATAGATACCTAGTCGGTGCATTGGGCTGAAGATAAATACAGACGAACAGTAAGGAAGCTGCATTTTAGGGTTTCAGAACGATTTATACAGAATCTTGTAATTTGTTTAGTTCCTGTATATTACATTAGAGTGAGTTTAGGCTACAGTGGGAATATATGGGGCATCCTCTACCTCGTTCTTGTAATCTATTACTTAGAAATAGGTCATAGTTTTCAAGAGATATATTTAGATCAGAAATATTACTGGTGGTCCGTGCATCAGTTATCATTATAAGTGATGGTTTGTAAATGGTCGCAAACATGACTAAATCTGTCTTTTTATTACGAATCGAATGAGCGATGATAAGACATATGTTAAAAAAAAGTCCCGTTGAGGAGTTATTGAGATCTACATGGGTATCGTATGATATGTAAGGATATGTTAAATAAGTTATTGAGGCTTCTAGGAGGGGTTTTTAGCCAAAAGGTATGTGTGAGAAAATTGCCTGTTTGAGAGTGTGTGGAGGGTGAGTGATTTTAAATCGTTCATGTGGTTTAAAATGACTTGAGCTAAATGTCGCTCCGTAGGTACCATAAGTGGCTGTATCACAAAGCAATTTTGAGTCAACTAGCAGTGCAGTGCACCACTGCTTTTAGTATAATCTTAGTGATGCAATTCGTAACTATGGTTAGACAGTTGTTATGACCTTTTTAAATTCGGGTGTCACTTTTAACAGCTGGCTTGATGAGGTAGAATGTATCGAGTTTTCAATCTGAGGGTTTTTGCTAATAAAAGCCTGGTTATTAAAGACAAGATGTGGGATTAAAAATCATCTGTTGAAGCGATTTAACGTTCGAACAGCCTGGATTGAAAATTCAGGTGTCGTTAGATTTCTCTATGACAGTCCGGATACGTACTTTACTTAAAAGTTTAGAGTCCATTGGCTCATCAAGATCTATAGGGCGATTTATGTATGTGTTCGGAGTTGTCTCCAGTAGATAGTCTGTTGAGACACAGTCATGGATCTTGTCACCCCCGGTCTTTTTCTACGACGATGACAAGATGTTAGATCTGGAGTAACTTTTATGTCTTAGTACAGACAGATGAGCTAACATTTTTGCTCAAGTGCATAAACTGTTTTGCGTCGTTACAGCAGCCAAATCTGAATAAAAGGGGTCAAGTTGATTTATCAGACTTTTTTCTGAGGCGGCTGACTTGACAACTAACATTTACAATACCACATACTTGAAGACAGGCATACCTTAGCTTAGTCAAGGATGTGGGGTCAGGGAGATCATGTGCAATCGCTTCGAGGCTTATATAATTATTTGAGGCTCATTTGTGGGGTACTAAGTGGTTAATTTCACAATTATATAAATTTACCCTGTATTGTCTAGGGCAATTTTACATTGGCTTTCAGGAGAACCATAGAGACTGGACACGTTTTGCCAGTACTATATGAACAGTTCGGCTCAATCCTGTGGTGCGACCACACAGGTACCTGATACCCTGGTGGACCATCTAAGTGGTTAAGCTTATCACTAATTTGGGAAAGTGAATTTCGTAACTGTCATATCTCGCTGCCGTAGAGATTACTATTTAAATCGGTGTCGGATGGATCATTCGAAGCCTTGGTATGTTAACTTTTATATTTTGGCTTCACAAGATTATATTGATGTTTATTCTGTGTTGACATTTCAGTATAACATGGTATAGCACCTCTTACATCTTCGAGTTCACTGTTGGTATACTAAGTGAAAGGTTGTCATAAAGATTACTTGTTGAAGATGGTGAAATTTATGGATAAGAGGTACAGGGTTTACAAGACGAAGGTGTGACTCTTCCAATAACAGATTCATCAGACATAGGGTTTACAGATTTTCATCTTTTGGGTGGTTTAGAAGTAGGTAATATTTCTCTTTTACTTCAGTAATTGGTAACAACGGCTTGTTTAATTAACGAAGATATATAAGAGCATTACTTTGTGTGCATTAATACTAAATAGTGGAGATAGGGAGAAATTTTATGCATAAGATTTTCAGTTTTTAAGTATAAGAATTACTAACAGTCGGTTACTAGGTTTAATGTATTCAGAAGTTAAGAACTTTATGAGACTGTTGTGGGCTTATATGCAGTATTTCGGAAAGCCAGTCTATACAAATATGTATTAACTGATAAAAATCTTAAAAAAATTGCATTTTAGAAGCAAACTGCAACAGACAATAGATAATTTGATCAAATCACCATAATACGGTACAAATTAGCGAATTCCGAGGAAAACTATTTCACGTGAAAAAATGTTATTGCTTTCGGAGTCTACACCTAGGTGAATATAAATCTCTTTAGTTTTTATTTGAAATAGACAGGTTATTCTACTAACTGGGTCGTTCGACACTGTTCAACTGTAAACTGGTTGATTAGAATGCACTCTACGCTCCTGGGCGCAACCTTATCAACACTTACAACTGTGTGAGTTTCACATTGCCTATTATCAATTATACTGTTCTCACTTACACGCTATTGACTTACCTTGACCCCTTAGTGTTATCTATTGCTCCGCTTTTAACCGCGATACTCTTTATATCTCCTGCTTAGCTAGTTAAGTACATCTTCCCCACTACATTCAAAATGCTTATATCTTGTTTGAAAATTCTTACTATTTCTCCATAACTGTTAACTGTATAGCATTGATGCCTAACCAATAGTTCATAAGTTGTAATAGCCAGACGAGTTTGTGAAAGGAACTTGCAGAAATAGTGTTTCTCAACAGGATGCGAGACATAGAACACCAAGTAGAACTCAATAGCTTCTTTTAAACATTTAACATGAGCCTAACAACACAAAAGGAGGGAGGGTGGAGTTACTGACCAGCAAACATTGATGGTATGGGCGATAACTTCAAACAACCCATGTTTGTGGGGCAGAACATTTTGTTTGCTTTCGGCTCTTTAGACTGATGAGACGACTAATCAGTAACACTGAGGTTGCTCTTATACGCTTGCTACTTCTGTGGTTCATGTTTCCAAAACTATGCTGAGGTCGCTATTCTGTCGAGACACCTGCAACATTCTTACTCAGGCGCTTACAGTATGACTTAGAGGTTGGCATTCAATAATAAAGAAAAAAAACAGTTAGACAGTGCGAGATTTTATTCTTCAAATATTTATTTCTACAAACTCTACTCTTTTAACTAGAATTTCGATTTCAACGTACATAAATCCAGCTTCTTACTTCGACTTCTCTTCTATCCACCTGACACTGCACAACCCTTCCTTCTTTTTGCTGTACTCCTTTATCTGTGCGTTATATTCTTATATTCCCATAATTTACTTTAATTTAAGTGGTCAGTATGAATGTTATCTTGACTTACTACTGTATTGACTACTTTAACATGACAGGTTAAGTAGTGCTTTGGTTATATATATACACTTGCCACACTGCTGCCTTTTCCTCTCTCTCTTCTCCTTTTCAGAACCCCATTCACGGTGGGAAATCCTTGGCAACTCTATGGAACATGCACCCAATGTACATGACTGTCTGGATCACAGCTCGTATCAAGCGCGTTCCATATGACCTTTCCCAACAAATTCACTATTGATCTCGGCCAATCGCCAATAGAACCTATTGTGCACCTTCCTCATTTGTACTCTAATATTGAAAATGTGGCTGTATAATACTGTTCCTGTCAGTGATATGGTGTAAATATGCAATCAGAAACTGTCTCTTATACTTAATTTAACTGCTATAACTTTTACAGTAATTGTAAAAGCATTTGTGACAATTTGATCTAGCCTGTAAACTGGCGTGACTCTTGTAACTTAGTTATTTGAGAATAAATTATTATTAAATAGTCCTCAGCACGTTTCAGGTGAATCAATTAGCAAGTTGAAGCGTGAAGAGTGAATCCGTTTTTGGTTCGCCTAACTTTGAAGTTGGGTCAAACTCTCCTGGAGAGACAGCCTGTCGTTTCTGATGTGAACTTATCTCTGAGGTCTAACATCGTCATCGGAAAGTGATGACTCGGATCATACTTGTTGAGGAAGGTCAATTATATAAATAAAGAAAATATTTGGTCCCAGTACTAAACTCTAATGGGTTTAACTAAGGCATTCTCAATCCTGAAAAATTTTTGAGTCAACACTAACTCTAAAAATTCGTTTATCCAGATATAAAGTTACTCAGCTTATTAAATGTGGCTTGATACCTAAGAGTTTAGGCTATTGGTGAGACATATATAACTGACCCTATCAGAAGCTTTGGAGAAGTCAACGTACCTCATGTCAGTCTTTCTTTTTCGATCAAATATGATAACCCACCCAGCAGGTTAGTTGGTGTGCTTCTTCCTCAAACCGTATTGCCGGAGGGGAAATGGCTACTTGGATAATAAACAGTAGTGTAGACCGTCATGCACTACAAACTCCATAACTTTTGGCGGTAATTAAAGAAGTGTTTCTGGCCAGTAACTTGAAGGTTTGTTGAGCTAACCTTCTCTGAAAATTACTTACTTACTTACTTACTTACCTACGCATGTTACCCTCAATGGAGCATAGGCCGACCACCAGTTTCCTCCAACCAACTCTGTCCTGGGCTTCACTTTCCAATTCTGTCCAATTTTCGTTTATTCTTATCATGTCTTTATTTATCTGTGTAATGTAATCCTTGGCCTTCTTCTTTTCCTTTCGTCTTGAGGGTTCCATGTGAGGGCTTGTCTTGTGACGCAGTTAGGTGCTTTTCGTAGTGTGTGTCCTATCCACTTACACCGCTTCTTCCTAATTTCCTCCTCCACTGGAATCTGGTTTATTCTCTCCCACAGTTCGTTGTTGCTGCTAGTGTCTGGCCAACCAATCCGAAGTATTTTGGGTAGACAACTGTTAATAAATACTTGTATCTTCTGGATGATGCCTTTCGCATTTCTCCAAGTTTCCGCTACATACAGTAGATCTGTCTTGACATTTGCATTGAAAATCCTGATTTTGGTTGTGGTTGAAAGTTGTTTGGAGTTCCAGATATTTTTCAACTGTAGAAATGCAGCCCTCGCTTTGCCAATCCGCGCCCTCACATCTGAATCCGATCCACCTTTCTCGTTGATGATGCTGCCCAGATATGTAAAGGTGTTAACGTCCTCCAAGGCATCTCCATCAAGAGTGATTTGGTCGGTGCATGTTGTGTTGCATCGGAGAATTTCGCTTTTTCCTTTATGTATGTTGAGACCTACTGCTGCGTAGGCTGCTGCTACACTGGTCATCTTCTCCCGCATTTTTTGTTGCGTGTGCGATAGAAGAGCCAAGTCATCTGCGAAGTCCAGATCGTCCATCTGCGTCCTAACTGTCAAGTTGATACCGTGCTCACCTCCAGATGTCGACGTCTTCATAATCCAGTCGATGACGAGGAGAAAGAGAAAGGGTGAGAGTAAGCAACCTTGCCTCACACCGGTCTTCACCTCGAAAGAGTCTGTTAGCTGTCCTCCGTGCACGATTTTGCAGTTGAATCCATCATAAGAATTCCGTATGATGTTGACTATTTTCTCAGGTACACTGTAGTGTCGAAGAAGCCTCCATAGTGTTTTCCAATCCACGTTATCTAATGTTTCTCGTAGTCGATGAAGTTGATGTTGAGCGGTGAGTTCCATTCAATTGATTGTTCCACAATGATCCGTAATGTAGCAATTTGGTCAGTACATGATCGATCCTTACGAAATCCGGCCTGTTGATCTCGAAGTTGGACGTCTACGAAGTCCTTCATTCTGTTTAACAATACCCTGTTGAAGACTTTGCCTGGTATTGAAAGAAGAGTGATGCCTCTGTAGTTCTCACACTTGCTCAGGTCGCCTTTCTTTGGTATTTTGATCAGGTATCCTTCTTTCCAATCTGACGGTACTTGTTCCTCATCACAAATCATGTTGAAGAGGATGTGAAATATTTTTGCAGTTGCTTCTACATCTGCTTTCATTGCCTCTGCTGGAATGTTGTCTGGTCCTGCTGCTTTGCCGTTCTTGATTTGTCTGATGGCCATACTGATCTCCTCAATCGTAGGTGCGCCAATATTAATTGGGAGGTCCTTGGATGCTGCTTCGATGTTGGGTGGGTTCAGTGGAGCTGGTCGATTCAATAGTTCCTTAAAGTGTTCTACCCACCTATTTCGCTGTTGTTCAGTGTTGCTGATTACTTTGCCTTCCTTGCTTTTCACTGGTCGTTCTGGCTTACGATAGTTCCCGGCGAGCTTCCTTGTTGTTTCGTACAATTGTCTCATGTTTCCTTCTCTTGCAGCCTTTTCCGCCGTCATTGCTAGATCTTCCACATATTTTCGTTTGTCAGCTCTGATGCTCTTCTTCACTTCCCTGTTTGCTTCTGTGTATGCAGTTTGTACAGTAATTTTCTCTGCTCTTGTTCTGCTGACATTGATTGCTGCCCTCTTGTTCCTCCTTTATTCAATTTTTTAAGCGTACCAACAGAGATCCATTCCTTGTGATGGTAATTATTATGACCCAGAACTTCGTGACATGTGGAAGTGAATGCCTCCTTGATCCCTTTCCAATTGTTCTCCAATTTTGCATCCTCTCCATTGAGCATCAGCAACCTAGTTCGACTCGCCTTTGCTATTACGGTCTGTCGTGAACTGAGATATATAGTTCAAATGTCTGCACTGTTGTGGTGAGTAGCGATCAGACCTAGTATGCAGTAAAAGTATTCCACTATACATTAAAGGTACGGATTCCCATACATTTCTATTTCTGTATTAGATCACTTACTACACGCCTTCATAATTTAACAAACGACCAGAATATTTAATGCCTTATCAGGCAGCCAATGAGAGAACCTTTGGATTACAAAATCTACTTTCTGTAAAAACCTGTAATCTCGAAATAAAACTGCTCCGATCACTTAGTGTGAGTTGTTTGATCTTTTGTGGCATGACTAAAGAGACATTTGACCATTCGTTCTTAAAACTGTGATAAAATTAATCTTTTAATAATTTTCACATTTTGTCTCTTTCTGGGAAGAAAGCTACCATAAAACTAATTCATAGTAGATATCTGTGGCCTAACATTCAGAAGGATTTACAAAAGTTTGTTGGATAATGTTCAGTGTGTCAACAGCCAAAGGTTACCTCCCATGTGATTTCACCTATCGCAGTTTTCATACAGTCAGACTCAGGTTTCGGATGCTGATTTAATCGGCCATTTACCTCGTTTTAATGGTTTTATTGACATATTTACATACATGAACAGATTTACAAGGTTCTCCGTAGCCACACCAATAACAGACATCACTTGCCAAACAGTGACGAACACTTCCAGTCAGAACTGGGCGACCATTTTTGGGGCTTCCATCCAGACATCAAGACTCTAACGGGAAACGGTGCTCAGCATATCATCCTCAGGATGACGAAATGGCGGGAGGTTTCCACCGTCAGTTGGAAGCCGCTCCAATATCAAACCGAAGCCCCAATCAGCGGATATAGTTTGTTCCATCAGTTGGGTTAGGAGTAGGAATAGCCGTCAAACTGGTTTACAGTGTTAGGTGGTAGAACTAGTTTTAAGGGCAAACTTGAGACTACCAGGTTAGTTAATCAATTCCTGTGTTAAAAATAGAAAGCCCATGAGATCAAGTGTCCGGAGTGAACTGGCTAATACTCGCGAACAGTCGTGACCCCCATATATACCAGAAGACGATTTAAGCATTTGGTCCTCTAATCAAGTGTCTCAGGAAAACCTAAATATTTCGTGGTATATACAAATATAAGCACAGAAACTATGAGTGAAGATAGGCTACAATCTGCTCATCTAGACGGTGAACTAATAATTATGGTATTGGATGGTTTAGCTTACAAAATAATCACAGAATCAACAAGTCACAGTGAGGATCCTAATCATATAACCAAAAGAGTTTGCTGGGTATGACCAGTTCTTCAGCCCAATATATCTAGCGAGGTAACTTAATTCTAGTATTCAAATATATTTGTGCTACATCTTCTGGATCGAAATATCAGTTAATTTGTACAAAAATATATGATTTCTCAGAACTTGCATTTTCTGTTTTGGATCACTAACTGCAAACCTGCAGTTATGCAGGCTAATGAATGTACGTCACTGGTAAGGTAACTGAAGAGGCTAATAGTCTTTTGAATAAATGAGATTCAAAAGAACTAGATTGTTAGAAAGTATGTTGAATTGATCGCCCGGTGACATTTCAATAATTTTTTTAAGCCAATGCTTGAGCTGTTATGAGTGAGCGCTTAAACAACATTACTGCTCAGATCAGCTTGTAGTGGGATTTATTGGTAGGGCCTAGGACCAGTTCAAGGCTAAAAATAAGAGTCAAAGATGTGCTTAATATGGAAACGAAGCAAAAATATCACTGACTGGTTAGATTATATATAACTCACAGAGTAGATAGCACACGAATTGTTCTACCAAACAGAAGTAAGTGGATAAAGATTATCACGTCGCTAAACCATTTGCCGTTCAGGTACACAATTCTTCCTCGATTATTGATATCAGACCCTCAAAGCTTTGTGTTGCAATAAATTGTTTCATCTAAGATCTATTTCTGAATACACTTTCTGTTAGTTGGATCGTCATAGAAATTGATTACTTTAAGTGCTATCCGTAAGGGATGACACACTGTTCTATATTTTTTTAACTGTGGGTTAACATGCTTTAAGAGTTATAATGATCTTCGTCTGACTTTCCAGGGGTTGCACCTTCTAGGAGACACGCTCGTTGACTGAGAATATGCCGAAAATATAGTTCTATTTTGGTGAAGAAACTGAACAAAATGCAGTCTTCTGACTACCCTATACAGCATGTTTGGGGTGCCGTTTCCCCGTCCAAACGCACAGTTTTGCTTCACGACTAGGTGTCAACGGCACGAAAACTAGCGACAGCGATTGAAGTAGTTGAGCGTGTTGACAACTTTACATGTCTGGCGAGTCTCATCAATTTGGACAGCCTGGTGAATGACGAAATCTCAGCACGGATACAGAAGCTCGACTGTCGTTAGCCACCCTTACGTCACCTAAAGAGTCGGCGAGATATCCGTCTACTAATCAGAGGGCGAGTCAATTGCGCCAGCAGTTCGCCTCCGTTCTCCTATATGGATCCGAACATGGTCAGTCAGAGTATAACATAATCGCGGGTTACTAGTATTCGATCAATAGGTGTCTCCGAGGCATTGCTCGTGTATCGTGGGACAACGAGTAAGCAATGCGCTGTCGTTAGGAAACAAGTAATAGTTAGGGATGGCAAATCAATAGGTGAAGTTTTGAAACTCCATCCTTGGGGTGGTTGGGACATGTGTCGCACAAGCCCGATCGCGACTGACTTGACGAGAGATGTTTTGTGGTGTAGGAGTAGGTTGGAAGAAAGCTAGGGGCGGCCAAACCAAAACATGGCGCAAATCCATGATGTCACTGATAACTGGATTGAGTCATGTTGGTAGATGTAGACTACCTAGTCGGTGTCCGCGAGATGATAGTAAATCGATGGTTGGAGACCCTGAGCGACCTGTCTCAAAGGCGTTTGCAATGGTGCAGGTGCATCCACTCTTTGCGTTCTTCCACAATGCTAACCTTCTGAATTCCTCATTATCTCTATCTTTCTGTTCCTCAATTTACCTCACTGAATAATACTTCTTGAATAACATCTCCGAACCTAAAATTTCCGATTACTTATAATACTTTTACTACCTGACTACTATGAGATTTGAATGACAGTATGTCTTCAGTGGTAAGGCGGTATGGCGACCTGAACTTAAGTACGTACGCACAAAGTCTTATGTTGAGGGTAAAACAGTTTATTCTAGTTTAATTTTCTGAGTTATTTTTGGAATTTCCCGGAGCGAAAAATCGTCATACTTCTATAGAAAAATATCACGAAGTTGACCCATACCGTTTTGTTGCCTTATTTAATTTGGCTTAGCTTCTCTAAATTAATTTGTATATCATCTTATGACTTACTTTCCCGTGCATCTATTATGCATTGGGACAAAAGGCTATCGACAGCAATCCTCCAATCTACACTATTTCATGCCTCTCATTCCCAGTAGTTCTCAATGGCTATGAATTCTTTGTATGCCTGCCTCTAATTTCAGTGATATATGTCCCTTCATCTGCCGTTTTTCGTTTGGATATGAGGGTTACAAGTTAGGGCTTGCCCGCCGCGCAGTTGAATGATCTCCGCAATATGTCCTATACATCTAGTTGCCTAGTGTTTCCTCATCTGGAATCGTTAACTGTCCAGCGGACCCACATTTTTATTGTGCAGGTATCTTTATCGGTATTTACTTGAGTAGATGTGTGAGCTACCCTCCATGCACGACTTCTCAGTGTAGTCGACCGTAAGAAATTTTCCAAAATGTTGGCAATCTTAGCTACACAATAGTATCGAAGAAGCCTCCATAGTGTCATCCTTCATGCTATCGTTGTCAAGTAAGTTGACATCAAGAATAATAATGAATAATAATAAATAAGTTCCATTCAACTAACTGATCAACAATGATCCGCAATGTCGTGATTCGTTCGGTACATGACAGTCTTGACAGAGACTAGCCTGCTGATCTCGAAGTTTAGCGTTTACGGAAACGTTCATTCTGTTTAACAACATTTTCTGGCATTAGGAGTCTACTGATGCCTCCTATAACACATTAGTGTGAATTAAAACAATTTACAATTTTGTTGGGATGACCTCAGGTTATCTAGTTTTTGTTAATGATGATAACTCTATATGCGAGCATAACAACGATAACATAAGTAAATAAGTACAGACAGGTATTTTATCATTTAATTAGCGTTTTGAATGGTTCTTCTGGTCTCCCATATTATACGAATATTCCAAGCAAATCTACTACTTGTTGCTATGGTTCTCAGACAGAGGATCAGCCTCGTGACTTCCGAGTATATTTAGTTTCCATGATAAGGGGTCATATAACTGTTCGATATCTAGACAGATTAAGTAGAAAATTACCTTTCAGTTCGCTGATTACATATCGTTCCATTTTAATGCGTTGAATTCCGATGCCATGAAAGACGTGGGAAGAAAGAAAGAACCATAAAATATGGAATTACACCGTCCTTTGAATTGACCTTTATACTCCCCAACATTTAGTCATTCTTGATGTAATTCTGATTGCTTTCTGTTTTTGATTCTCTCCTGTTCAGTATTTTCTTCAGTCAGTGAGAACTCTACTACCTATTCCCGTCAAATACTACTGATATTATCCGTATAAGTACCACACACCACGTTATAATAATATTGTATGAGTTATTGCTAGTTAGTTAGTATTTTGATTTCACTTGCGTCCAAATTTTCCTGTTGATGAAGCTTTGATGCAATGTATTTCCTGAAAATGCATTCCTCAGTATTTCTTTGACTAATGCTATGACTTATTTATGTTGCTAAGCTTTTCGCTATTCGGTATTGTGTAAGCTTTGCTGACCATTTTTGTCTACATGTTTTAATATCTAATTTTAAGACACTTATAAGGCGTAGGATCATCGTCATTGGTTGTTGAGAACCATTTCAACTCTTTTGGTTCTCCTTTCACTACCAATAGGAATGGTGCTCGGGGAAGCCAGCCTCAGCATGGCAGAACCAGGCTTCAATATTTACAGGTTAGAATGGAATGAGTTGTAAGGTCGGATTCGCAAACGTTTTAACCTTAAAAGTCTAATGTATATTCAGGCATAATGAGTATAAAATATGCAAATATGTAAATTGCCTTCTAGAACAAGAAATGATTTCACAGTATTTAGTAATATATGTATATGTATAGAGTTGTAGCTAGCAGCATATTCACATATTTTCATTTTGTGTACCAAATTTCGTCGGGTCCACCAAAGGAAATGTCACAGATACTCACAATTTGACAAAGCTCTCTCCACAGCACATTTCCAGTGAAGTATCCAAAACCAATCCAAACAAAAAGCGAGGAAGGAAAGAGATGGTAGGTATGTTCGGCATATGATCCGTATTTCGACAAGCGCATGATCTAAGCCGGCAAGCTGTTACGAAGGAATGCGTAGCACGGCACACCCAATGGTGATCTGGTGCGGAAAAATAATCAAGAGGATTCGGAGATGGTGGTTCCAATAAAAATATTGAAGGCGGCATCCATTTCTTGAACTTACAGAACTGTTGACTTGAGCAACGAATTTACGTCACGATTAACACATCCGTCTACTAATTATATCTGTCATTGAGATCGAGGACTTAAAAAATATATATACATATCATTTATTCCAAAAAATAGGTGGTTCTATAAACAAATTATTCATTTGCTTCAGAGGATTCTTTAATTAAAGTGTTATCCATAAATTTGTGTGGGAGCGCATTTGAATATTTCCTAAAAAAATGGGGAATGAAGCATCACTGCCGGATCTTTGCTCTACCTTTGATGTTGAGGAAATAAAACGTCTAGCCAAACGATTTAAAAAACTAGATCTTGATGGTTCTGGCTCATTAAGTGTAAAAGAGTTCATGAGTCTTCCTGAACTTCAACAAAACCCTTTAGTTGCAAGGGTTATCGAGATTTTTGATACAGATGGCAATGGAGAAGTTGACTTTAAGGAATTCATCGATGGAATGTCACAATTCAGTGTGAAAGGTGAGAAAGAGGCCAAGCTGAGATTCGCGTTCAAAATATACGACATGGATAAGGATGGGTACATTAGTAACGGCGAATTATTTCAGGTTAGACTAATCTTTTTAGTGAAGGGAATTATTGTATATTTTAATGGTAAGGCTTATTTCCTATGCTGTATTAATTGTTATTATGACTTATGTTTGACCCTGCCTAATATGTTGCTGCACATCTTTTTGCATATATTTGTTCTCACCGGTCTTATATAAATAACAAAATAGTAGCCGTTACCCTCAAAATAGCTTTACTGCATCTGCAAATAATGACCATGATTCAGCTAGTTCAGAGGTCAAACCATCTTATTCCGTTGGGGATGTTATCCTCGGGGTAGATTTAGCTGGTCAGCAAGTTAATGGACACTAAACTTACTCTAAACATCTCACACCATCATTGTATAGTTCGAGGGCTGAGTACGTTCTTTAAGTGGTAACAATCCCTCCCCCTGAAGTCAGTCAGTCAGATGCAACGTAAAACTTCGTACGTAAGTACATCAGTTCATGCTGCCATACCACATCAGCACAGAGATATGATTGTCAATACAAATCCAATAGTAGTAGAGGTAGTAAAGGTATTTGAAGTAATCGGAGAAGTTAGGATTAGAAAATATTATTCACGAAGTATTGATTCAAATACTTCGTGAATATATTTTCTAATCCTAACTTCTCCGATTACTTCAAATACCTTTACTAACTCTACTACTATTGGATTTGTATTGACAATCATATCTCTGTGCTGATGTTGGTATGGCAGCATGACTGATGTACTTACGTACGAAGTTTTACGTTGCATCTGACTGACTGACTTCATGGGGAGGGATTGTTACCACTTAAAGAACGTACTCAGCCCTCTAACTATACAATGATGGTTGTGAGATGTTTTAGAGTAAGTTTAGTGTCCATTACTTGCTGACCAGCTAAATCTACCCCGAGGATAACATCCCCAACGGAATAAGATGGTTTTGACCTCTGGAACTAGCTGAATCATGAGTCAGTTATTTGCAGATGCAGTAAAGCTATTTGAGGGTAACGGCTACTATTTTGTTATTTATATAAGACCGGTGAGAACAAATATATGCTGCAAAAACGATGTGCAGCAACATATTAGGCAGGGTCAAACATAAGTCATAATAACAATTAATACAGCATAGGAAATAAGCCTTACTTAAATATACAATAATTCCCTTCACTAAAAAGATTAGTCTAACCTGAAATAATTCGCCGTTACTAATGTACCCATCCTTATCATGTCGTATATTTTGAACGCGAATCTCAGCTTGGCCTCTTTCTCACCTTTCACACTGAATTGTGACATTCCATCGATGAATTCCTTAAAGTCAACTTCTCCATTGCCATCTGTATCAAAAATCTCGATAACCCTTGCAACTAAAGGGTTTTGTTGAAGTTCAGGAAGACTCATGAACTCTTTTACACTTAATGAGCCAGAACCATCAAGATCTAGTTTTTTAAATCGTTTGGCTAGACGTTTTATTTCCTCAACATCAAAGGTAGAGGCAAAGATCCGGCAGTGATGCTTCATTCCCCATTTTTTTAGGAAATATTCAAATGCGCTCCCACACTTTATGGATAACACTTTAATTAAAGAATCCTCTGAAGCAAATGAATAATTTGTTTATAGAACCACCTATTTTTTGGAATAAATGATATGTATATATATTTTTTAAGTCCTCGATCTCAATGACAGATATAATTAGTAGACGGATGTGTTAATCGTGACGTAAATTCGTTTGCTCAAGTCAACAGTTCTGTAAGTTCAAGAAATGGATGCCGCCTTCAATATTTTTTATTGGAACCACCATCTCCGAATCCTCTTGATTATTTTTTCCGCACCAGATCACCATTGGGTGTGCCGTGCTACGCATTCCTTCGTAACAGCTTGCCGGCTTAGATCATGCGCTTGTCGAAATACGGATCATATGCCGAACATACCTACCATCTCTTTCCTTCCTCGCTTTTTGTTGGATTGGTTTTGGATACTTCACTGGAAATGTGCTGTGGAGAGAGCTTTGTCAAATTGTGAGTATCTGTGACATTTCCTTTGGTGGACCCGACGAAATTTTTTGGTACACAAAATGAAAATATGTGAATATGCTGCTAGCTACAACTCTATACATATACATATATTACTAAATACTGTGAAATCATTTCTTGTTCTAGAAGGCAATTTACATATTTGCATATTTATACTCATTATGCCTGAATATACATTAGACTTTTAAGGTTAAAACGTTTGCGAATCCGACCTTACAACTCATTCCATTCTAACCTGTAAATATGAAGCCTGGTTCTGCCAAGCTGAGGCTGGCTTCCCCGAGCACCATTCCTATTGGTAGTGAAAGGAGAACCAAAAGAGTTGAAATGGTTCTCAACAACCAATGACGATGATCCTACGCCTTATAAGTGTCTTAAAATTAGATATTAAAACATGTAGACAAAAATGGTCAGAAAAGCTTACACAATACCGAATAGCGAAAAGCTTAGCAACATAAATAAGTCATAGCATTAGTCAAAGAAATACTGAGGAATGCATTTTCAGGAAATACATTGCATCAAAGCTTCATCAACAGGAAAATTTGGACGCAAGTGAAATCAAAATACTAACTAACTAGCAATAACTCATACAATATTATTATAACGTGGTGTGTGGTACTTATACGGATAATATCAGTAGTATTTGACGGGAATAGGTAGTAGAGTTCTCACTGACTGAAGAAAATACTGAACAGGAGAGAATCAAAAACAGAAAGCAATCAGAATTACATCAAGAATGACTAAATGTTGGGGAGTATAAAGGTCAATTCAAAGGACGGTGTAATTCCATATTTTATGGTTCTTTCTTTCTTCCCACGTCTTTCATGGCATCGGAATTCAACGCATTAAAATGGAACGATATGATCAGCGAACTGAAAGGTAATTTTCTAACTTAATCTGTCTAGATATCGAACAGTTATATGACCCCTTATCATGGAAACTAAATATACTCGGAAGTCACGAGGCTGATCCTCTGTCTGAGAACCATAGCAACAAGTAGTAGATTTGCTTGGAATATTCGTATAATATGGGAGACCAGAAGAACCATTCAAAACGCTAATTAAATGATAAAATACCTGTCTGTACTTATTTACTTATGTTATCGTTGTTATGCTCGCATATAGAGTTATCATCTATTAACAAAAACTAGATAACCTGAGGTCATCCCAACAAAATTGTAAATTGTTTAATTCACACTAATGTGTTATAGGAGCATCAGTAGACTCCTAATGCCAGAAAATGTTGTTAAACAGAATGAACGTTTCCGTAAACGCTAAACTTCGAGATCAGCAGGCTAGTCTCTGTCAAGACTGGTCATGTACCGAACGAATCACGACATTGCGGATCATTGTTGATCAGTTAGTTGAATGGAACTTATTTATTATTATTATTATTATTTCTTGATGTCAACTTACTTGACAACGATAGCATGAAGGATGACACTATGGAGGCTTCTTCGATACTATTGTGTAGCTAAGATTGCCAACATTTTGAAAATTTCTTACGGTCGACTACACTGAGAAGTCGTGCATGGAGGGTAGCTCACACATCTACTCCAAGTAAATACCGATAAAAGATACCTGCACAATAAAATGTGGGTCCGCTGGACAGTTAACGATTCCAGATGAGGAAACAACTAGGCAACTAGATGTATAGGACATATTGCGGAGATCATTCAACTGCGCGGCGGGCAAGCCCTAACTTGTAACCCTCATATCCAAACGAAAAACGGCAGATGAAGGGACATATATCACTGGAAATTAGAGGCAGGCATACAAAGAATTCATAGCCATTGAGAACTACTGGGAAGGAGAGCATGAAATAGTGTAGATTGGAGATTGCTGTCGATAGCCTTTTGTCCACAATGCATAATAGATGCACGGGAAAGTAAGTCATAAGATGATATACAAATTAATTTAGAGAAGCTAAGCCAAATTAAATAAGGCAACAAAACGGTATGGGTCAACTTCGTGATATTTTCTATAGAAGTATGACGATTTTCGCTCCGGGAAAATTCCAAAAATAACTCAGAAAATATAACTAGAATAAACTGTTTTACCCTCAACATAAGACTTTGTGCGTACGTACTTAAGTTCAGGTCGCCATACCGCCTTACCACTGAGACATAACTGTCAATTCAAATCTCATAGTAGTCAAGGTAGTAAAAGTATTATAAGTAATCGGAAATTTTAGGGTTCGGAGATGTTATTCAAGAAGTATTATTCAGTGAGGTAAATTGAGGAACAGAAAGATAGAGATAATGAGGAATTCAGAAGGTTAGCATTTGGAAGAACGCAAAGAGTGGATGCACCTGCACCATTGCAAACGCCTTTGAGACATGTCGCTCAGGGTCTCCAACCATCGATTACTATCATCTCGCGGACACCGACTAGGTAGTCTACATCTACCAACATGACTCAATCCAGTTATCAGTGACTTCATGGATTTGCGCCATGTTTTGGTTTGGCCGCCCCTAGCTTTCTTCCAACCTACTCCTACACCACAAAACATCTCTCGTCAAGTCAGTCGGCGATCGGGCTTGTGCGACACATGTCCCAACCACCCCAAAGGATGGAGTTTCAAAACTTCACCTATTGATTTGCCATCCCTAACTATTACTTGTTTCCTAACGACAGCATTGCTTACTCGGTTGTCCCACGATACACGAGCAATGCCTCGGAGACACCTATGATCGAATACTAGTAACCCGCGATTATGTTATACTCTGACTGACCATGTTTCGGATCCATATAGGAGAACGGAGCGAACTGCTGCGCAATTGACTCGCCCTCTGATTAGTAGACGGATATCTCGCCGACTCTTTAGGTGACGTAAGGTGGCTAACGACAGTCGAGCTTTCTGTATCCGTGCTGAGATTTCGTCATTCACCAGGCTGTCCAAATTGATGAGACTCGCCAGACATGTAAAGTTGTCAACACGCTCAACTACTTCAATCGCTGTCGCTAGTTTTCGTGCCGTTGACACCTAGTCGTGAAGCAAAACTGTGCGTTTGGACGGGGAAACGGCACCCCAAACATGCTGTATAGGGTAGTCAGAAGACTGCATTTTGTCAGTTTCTTCACCAAATAGAACTATATTTTCGGCATATTCTCAGTCAACGAGCGTGTCTCCTGGTAGAAGGTGCAACCCCTGGAAAGTCAGACGAAGATCATTATAACTCTTAAAGCATGTTAACCACACAGTTAAAAAATATTAGAAACAGTGGTCATCCCTTACGGATATCACTTAAAGTAATCAATTTCTATGACGATCCAACTAACAGAAAGTGTATTCAGAAATAGATCTTAGATGAAACAATTTATTGCAACACAAAGCTTTGAGGGTCTGATATCAATAATCGAGGAAGAATTGTGTTCCTGAACGGCAAATGGTTTAGCGACATGATAACCTTTATCCACTTACTTCTGTTTGGTAGAACAATTCGTGTGCTTTCTACTCTGTGAGGTATACATAATCTAACTAATCAGTGATATTTCTGCTTCGTTTCCATATTAAGCACGTCTTTGACTCTTATTTTTAGCCTTGAACTGGTCCTAGGCCCTACAAAGAAATCCCACTACAAGCTGATCTGAGCAGTAATGTTGTTTAAGCGCTCACTCATAACAGCTGAAGCACTGGCTTAAAAAATTATTGAAATGTCACCGGGCGATCAATTCAACATACTTTCTAACAATCTAGTTCTTTTGAATCTCATTTTTCAAAAGACTATTAGCCTCTTCAGTTACCTTACCAGTGACGTACGTTCATTAGCCTGCATAAATGCAGGTTTGCAGTTAGTGATCCAAAACAGAAAATGCAAGTTCTGAGAAATCATATATATGGGGGTCATGACTGTTCGCGAGTATTAGCCAGTTCACTCCGGACACTTGATCTCATAGCTGATTCACGAAGCTTGATGGGTTGGGCTTTCTGTTTTTAACACAGGAATTGATTAACTAACCTGGTAGTCTCAAATTTGCCCTTAAAACTAATTCTACCACCTAACACTGTAAACCAGTTTGACGGCTATTCCTACTCCTAACCCAACTGATGGAACAAACTATATCCGCTGATTGGGGCTTCGGTTTGATATTGGAGCGGCTTCCAGCTGACGGTGGAAACCTCCCGCCATTTCGTTATCCTGAGGATGATATGCTGAGCACCGTTTCCCGTTAGAGTCTTGATGTCTGGATGGAAGCCC
Source organism: Schistosoma turkestanicum (assembly GCA_944470395.2). Taxonomy (NCBI): domain Eukaryota; kingdom Metazoa; phylum Platyhelminthes; class Trematoda; order Strigeidida; family Schistosomatidae; genus Schistosoma; species Schistosoma turkestanicum. The sequence goes on along the minus strand of OX103979.1, from coordinate 41,595,111 downwards.
CAAAAATGGTCTCCCAGTTCTGACTGGAAGTGTTTGTCACTGTTTGGCAAGTGATGTCTGTTATTGGTGTGGCTACGGGGAACCTTGTAAATCTATTCATGTATGTAAATATGTGAATAAAACCATTAAAACGAAGTAAATTGCCGATTAAATCTGCATCCAAAACCTGAGTCTGACTGTATGAAAACTGCGATAGGTGAAACCACATGGGAGGTAACCTTTGACTGTTGACACACTGAACATTATCCGACAAACTTTTGTAAATCCTTCTGAATGTTAGGCCACAGATATCTACTATGAATTAGTTTTATGGTAGCTTTCTTCCCAGAAAGAGACACAATGTGAAAATTATTAAAAAATTAATTTTATCATAGTTTTAAGAACTAATGTTCAAATGTCCCTTTGGTCATGCCACAAAAGATCAAACAACCCTCACTAAGTGATCGGAGCAGATTTAGTTTGAGATTATAGGTTTTTACAGAAAGTAGATTTTGTAATCCAAAGGTTCTCTCACTGGCTGCCTGATAAGGCATTAAATTTTCGTTTGTTAAATTATGAAGGCGTGGAGTAAGTGATCTAATACAGAAAAAGAAATGTATGAGAATCCGTACCTTTAATGTATAGTGGAATACTTTTACTGCATACTAGGTCTGATCGCTACTCACCACAACAGTGCAGACATTTGGACTATATATCTCAGTTCACGACAGACCGTAATAGCAAAGGCGAGTCGAACTAGGTTGCTGATGCTCAATGGAGAGGATGCAACATTGGAGAACAATTGGAAAGGGATTAAGGAGGGAATCACTTCAACATGTCACGAAGTTCTGCGTCACAATAAGTACCATCATAAGGAATGGATCTCTGTTGATACCCTTACAAAAATTGAATGAGGGAGGAACAAGAGGGCAGCAATCAATGTCAGCCGAACAAGAGCAGAGAAAGTTACCGCACAAGCTGCATACACAGAAGCAAACAGAGAAGTGAAGAAGAGCATCAGAGCTGACAAACGAAAATATGTGGAAGATCTAGCAATGACGGCGGAAAAGGCTGCAAGAGAAGGAAACATGAGACAATTGTACGAAACAACAAAGAAGCTCGCCGGAAACTATCGTAAGCCAGAACGACTAGTGACAAGCAAGGAAGGAAAAGTAGTCAGCAAAACTGAAAAACAGCGAAATAGGTGGGTAGAGCACTTTAAGGAACTCTTTAATCGATCAGCTCCACTGAACACACCCAACATCGAAGCAGCATCCACAGATCTCCCAATTAATATTGGCGCACCTACGATTGAGGAGATCAGTATGGCCATCAGACAAATCAAGAACGGCAAAGCAGCAGGACCAGACAACATTCCAGCAGAGGCAATAGAAGCAGATGTAGAAGCAACTGCGAAAATATTTCACATTCTCTTTAAGAAGATTTGGGATGAGGAACAAGTACCATCAGATTGGAAAGAAGGATACCTGATCAAAATACCAAAGAAAGGCGATCTCAGCAAGTGTGAGAACTACAGAGGCATCACTCTTCTTTCAATACCAGGCAAAGTCTTCAACAGGGTATTGTTAAACAGAATGAAGGACTTCGTAGATGCCCAACTTCGAGATCAACAGGCCGGATTTCGCAAGGATCGATCGTGTACTGACTAAATTGCAACATTACGGATCATTGTGGAACAATCAATTGAATGGAACTCACCACTCTACATCAACTTCATCGACTACGAGAAAGCATTCGATAACGTGGATAGGAAAACACTGTGGAGGCTTCTTCGACACTACAGTGTACCTGAGAAAATAGTTAACATCATGCGGAATTCCTATGATGGATTCAACTGCAAAATCGTACACGAAGGACAGATAACAGACTCTTTCGAGGTGAAAACCGGTGTCAGGCAAGGTTGCTTACTCTCACCCTTTCTCTTTCTCCTGGTCATCGACTGGATTATGAAGACGTCGACATCTGGAGGGAAGCACGGTATCAACTTGACAGTTCGGACGCAGCTGGACGATCTGGACTTCACAGATGACCTGGCTCTTCCATCGCACACTCAACAACAAATGCAAGAGAAGACGACCAGTGTAGCAGCAGCCTCTGCAGCAGTAGGTCTCAACATACATAAACGGAAAAGTAAGATTCTACGATACAGCACAACATGCGCCAACCAAATCACTCTTGATGGAGATGCCTTGGAGGACGTTAACACCTTTACATATCTGGGCAGCAACATCAACAATCAAGGTGGATCCAATGCAGATGTGAGAGCGCGGATTGGCGAAGCAAAAGCTGCGTTTCTGAAGTTGAAAAATATCTGGAACTCCAAACAACTTTCAACCACAACCAAAATCAGGATTTTCAATACAAATGTCAAGACAGATATACTGTATGTAGCGGAAACTTGGAGAACTACGAAAGGCATCATCCAGAATATACAGGTGTTTATTAAAAGTTGTCTACGCAAAACACTTCGCATTCTTTGGCCAGACACCATCAGCAACAACGTACTGTGGGAGAGAACAAACTAGATTCCAGTGGAGGAGGAAATGAGTAAGGAGTGGAGGTGGATCGGACACACACTGCGAAAAGCACCGAACTGCGTCACAAGACAAGTCCTCACATGGAACCCTCAAGACGAAAGGAAAAGAAGAAGGCCAAGGATTACATTACACAGAGAAATAAAGACATGAGAAGAATGAACGAAAATTGGACAGAATTGGAAAGCGAAGCGCTGGACAGAGTTGGTTGGAGGAAACTGGTGGTCAGCCTATGCTCCATTAAAGGTAACATGCGTAAGTAGGTAAGTAAGTAAGTAATTTTCAGAGAAGGTTAGCTCAACAAACCTTCAAGTTACTGGCCAGAAACACTTCTTTACTTACCGCTAAAAGTTATGGAGTTTTTAGTGCATGACGGTCTACACTACTGTTTATTATCCAAGTAGCCATTTCCCCTCCGGCAATACGGTTTGAGGAAGAAGCACACCAACTAACCTCCTGGGTGGGTTATCATATTTGATCAAAAAAGAAAGACTGACATGAGGTAAGTTGACTTCTCCAAAGCTTCTGATAGGGTCAGTTATGTATGTCTCACCAATAGCCTAAACTCTTAGGTATCAAGCCACATTTAATAAACTGAGTAACTTTATATCTGGATAAACGAATTTTTAGAGTTAGTGTTGACTCAAAAAATTTTCAGGATTAAGAATGTCTTAGTTTAACCCATCAGAGTTTAGTACTGGGACCAACTATTTTCTTTATTTATATAATTGACCTTCCTCAACAAGTATGATCCGAGTCATCACTTTCCGATGACGATGTTAGACCTCAGAGATAAGTTTACATCAGAAATGACAGGCTGGCTCTCCAGGAGAGTTTGACCCAACTTCAAAGTTAGGCGAACTAAAAACGGATTCACTCTTCACGCTCCAACTTGCGAATTGATTCACCTGAAACGTGCTGAGGACTATTTAATAATAATTTATTCTCAAATAACTAAGTTACAAGAGTCACGCCAGTTTACAGGCTAGATCAAATTGTCACAAATGCTTTTACAATTACTGTAAAAGTTATAGCAGTTAAATTAAGTATAAGAGACAGTTTCTGATTGCATATTTACACCATATCACTGACAGAAACAGTATTATACAGCCACATTTTCAATATTAGAGTACAAATGAGGAAGGTGCACAATAGGTTCTATTGGCGATTGGCCGAGATCAATAGTGAATTTGTTGGGAAAGGTCATATGGAACGCGCTTGATACGAGCTGTGATCCAGACAGTCATGTACATTGGGTGCATGTTCCATAGAGTTGCCAAGGATTTCCCACCGTGAATGGGGTTCTGAAAAGGAGAAGAGAGAGAGGAAAAGGCAGCAGTGTGGCAAGTGTATATATATAACCAAAGCACTACTTAACCTGTCATGTTAAAGTAGTCAATACAGTAGTAAGTCAAGATAACATTCATACTGACCACTTAAATTAAAGTAAATTATGGGAATATAAGAATATAACGCACAGATAAAGGAGTACAGCAAAAAGAAGGAAGGGTTGTGCAGTGTCAGGTGGATAGAAGAGAAGTCGAAGTAAGAAGCTGGATTTATGTACGTTGAAATCGAAATTCTAGTTAAAAGAGTAGAGTTTGTAGAAATAAATATTTGAAGAATAAAATCTCGCACTGTCTAACTGTTTTTTTTCTTTATTATTGAATGCCAACCTCTAAGTCATACTGTAAGCGCCTGAGTAAGAATGTTGCAGGTGTCTCGACAGAATAGCGACCTCAGCATAGTTTTGGAAACATGAACCACAGAAGTAGCAAGCGTATAAGAGCAACCTCAGTGTTACTGATTAGTCGTCTCATCAGTCTAAAGAGCCGAAAGCAAACAAAATGTTCTGCCCCACAAACATGGGTTGTTTGAAGTTATCGCCCATACCATCAATGTTTGCTGGTCAGTAACTCCACCCTCCCTCCTTTTGTGTTGTTAGGCTCATGTTAAATGTTTAAAAGAAGCTATTGAGTTCTACTTGGTGTTCTATGTCTCGCATCCTGTTGAGAAACACTATTTCTGCAAGTTCCTTTCACAAACTCGTCTGGCTATTACAACTTATGAACTATTGGTTAGGCATCAATGCTATACAGTTAACAGTTATGGAGAAATAGTAAGAATTTTCAAACAAGATATAAGCATTTTGAATGTAGTGGGGAAGATGTACTTAACTAGCTAAGCAGGAGATATAAAGAGTATCGCGGTTAAAAGCGGAGCAATAGATAACACTAAGGGGTCAAGGTAAGTCAATAGCGTGTAAGTGAGAACAGTATAATTGATAATAGGCAATGTGAAACTCACACAGTTGTAAGTGTTGATAAGGTTGCGCCCAGGAGAGTAGAGTGCATTCTAATCAACCAGTTTACAGTTGAACAGTGTCGAACGACCCAGTTAGTAGAATAACCTGTCTATTTCAAATAAAAACTAAAGAGATTTATATTCACCTAGGTGCAGACTCTGAAAGCAATAACATTTTTTCACGTGAAATAGTCTTCCTCGGAATTCGCTAATTTGTACCGTATTATGGTGATTTGATCAAATTATCTATTGTCTGTTGCAGTTTGCTTCTAAAATGCAAACTTTTTAAGATTTTCATCAGTTAATACATATTTGTATAGACTGGCTTTCCGAAATACAACAGTCTCATAAAGTTCTTAACTTCTGAATACATTAAACCTAGTAACCGACTGTTAGTAATTCTTATACTTAAAAACTGAACATCTTATGCATAAAATTTCTCCCTATCTACACTAATTTTAGTATTAATGCACACAAAGTAATGCTATTATATTTCTTCGTTAATTAAACAAGCTGTTATCACACTCGATTGTCCGTTGTTACCAATTACTGAAGTAAAAGAGAAATATTACCTACTTCTAAACCACCCAAAAGATGAAAATCTGTAAACCCTATTTCTGATGAATCTGTTATTGGAAGAGTCACACCTTCGTCTTGTAAACCCTGTACCTCTTATCCATAAATTTCACCATCTTCAACAAGTAATCTTTATGACAACCTTTCACTTAGTATACCAACAGTGAACTCGTCGATATAAGAGGTGCTATACCATGTTATACTGAAATGTCAACACAGAATAAACATCGATATAATCTTGTGAAGCCAAAATATAAAAGTTAACATACCAAGGCTTCGAATGATCCATCCGACACCGATTTAAATAGTAATCTCTACGCAGCGAGATATGACAGTTACGAAACTCACTTTCCCTAATTAGTGATAAGCTTAACCACTTAGTTGGTCCACCAGGGTATCAGGTACCTGTGTGGTTGCACCACAGGATTGAGCCGAACTGTTCATGTAGTAATGGCAAAACGTGTCCAGTCTCTATGGTTCTCCTGAAAACCAATGTAAAATTGCCCTAGACAATACAGGGTAAATTTATATAATTGTGAAATTAACCACTTTGTACCCACCACGCACAAATGTGCCTCAAATAATGATATAAGCCTCGAAGCGATTGCACATGATCTCCCTGACCCCACATCCTTGACTAAGCTAAGGTATGCCTGTCTTCAAGTATGTGGTATTGTAAATGTCAGTTGTCAAGTAAGCCGCCTCAGAAAAAAGTCTGATAAATCAACTTGACCCCTTTTATTCAGATTTGGCTGCTGTAACGACGCAAAACAGTTTATGCACTTGAGCAAAAATGTTAGCTCATCTGTCTGTACTAAGACATAAAAGTTACTCCAGATCTAACATCTTGTAATCGTCGTAGAAAAAGACCGGGAGTGACAAGATCCATGACTGTGTCTCAACAGACTATCTACTGGAGACAACTCCGAACACATACATAAATCGCCCTATAGATCTTGATCAGCCAATGGACTCTAAACTTTTAAGTAAAGTACGTATCCGGACTGTCATAGAGAAGTCTAACGACACCTGAATTTTCAATCCAGGCTGTTAAATCGCTTCAACAGATGATTTTTAATCCCACATCCTGTCCTTAATAACCAGGCTTTTATGAGCAAAAACCATCAGATTGAAAACTCGATACATTCTACCTCATCAAGCCAGCTGTTAAAATTTAAAAAGGTCATAACAACTGTCTAACCATAGTTACGAATTGCACCACTAAGATTATACTAAAAGCAGTGGTGCACTGCACTGCTAGTTGATTCAAAATTGTTTTGCGATACAGCCACTTGTTGTACCTACGGAGCGACATTTAGCTCAAGTCATTTTAAACCAAATTAACGGTATAAAATCACTCACCCTCCACACACTCTCAAACAGGCAATTTTCTCACACATCCCTTCTGGACAAAAACCCCTCCTAGAAGCTTCAATAACTTATTTAACATATCCTTACATATCATACCATACCCATGTAGATCTCCATAACTCCTCAACTATTTCATCTTAGCGGGACATTTTTTTAACATATGTCTTATCATCGCTCATTCGATTCGTAATAAAAAGACAGATTTAGTCATGTTTGCGACTATTTACAAACCATCACTTATAATGATAACTGAGGTATGGACCACCAGTAATAATTCTGATCTAAATATATCTCTTGAAAACTATGACCTATTTCTAAGTAATAGGTTACAAGAACGAGGTAGAGGATACCTCATATATTCCCACTTTAGCCTAAACTCACTCTAATGTAATATATAGGAACTAAACAAATTACAAGATTCTGTACGGATCGTTCTGAAACCCTAAAATGCAGCTTCCTTACTGTTCGTTTGTATTTATCTTCAGCCCGATGTACCGACGAGGTATATATCGAAATTGTCAAAAGTATTCATTTTTGCTTCATCCCTATCGTTTATAGGCAAGGCTATTTATGGGAACTCCAACAGACCTCAAATCTCTTGGTTCCTAATCAAAGCACCTAAACGATTTGAACCAATTATTGAATGCTTAGAATATGGAGTGGACTCAATCTGTTGAAGGCCCAACCAGACATCAAAATATATTTTAGATTTCACCAGCCATCTCATTCTTGATATTGTATATGTTGGAAAAAAGTTTCCAGGTAGCGATCATAATATTGTCATACGCAGTGTTGGTATATAAGCCACAACTATAAAACGCAATTCCATTACACTTTGTTTGGACCTCGGTAAGACTGATTGAGCGAACTTCCGGAATTGCCTCAGAAGCATTGACTGAACTATCAAGGTTATCGTAAACCATACCGACGAACTAATATATGTAATTTATCGTAACACAAACAATATCTTCAATAAAATCGCACCTTCAGGATCCTGGAGATGCAGAATTTATAAGGACTTATATATGCCAGGTCATATACGAAAATGTCTCCGAAGACATGTTTCTAGACTTCATAACCGTAATGACTTCTCATAAGTTACGATGACAGAAATATGTGTCGAGGCAAAGGTACTACGTAATAGAAAGACGACTGAACTGTTCAGCTGAATAATGAATCTTCTGCACTTATTAAAATCCTTCGAAATCAACATAAATGCTCTAGAAGTGAGAGGAGTGAGCGTACTTATTATTGACAGCTGAGTGTATGAAGACACTAAATGTATGGCAGAGCTCTTAGCGGTTATTTTTGCGTTTCAATAACTAACGGAAACCCAGAAATATAATTACACTTGACCTCAATGCACTCCTGTGAAGTTATCAACGTAGACTTCAGTGTACAGAACATTTCTAACACGATTAGCACACATAAACACTCTTTCATTGAAGGGCCAGACGGTATCCTAGCCAGAATGCTGGAAAATGGGGGCGCTGAACTTTGTGTTAATTTTCTTAAACTATTTACTGAATCTTTTTCTGCAGAACCTTATCCAAATAACTTAAAGGCAACACATATCATCCCCTCAATTTAATCTGGGACCACAGCGAATGCTCAAAATTACCGACCCTTGAACATAGCCTCAGTAGTATCCAGGGTTATGGAGAAAGCAGTAAAGGCGACTTACTAGGAGTCATTCAAGAGGAGACCTGACATATTTTTAGAGACTCAGGAAAAAATCCCGGTATAAGTTATTAATATCCACCGTAAATATATATGGAACCCCGTTGGGTGGAAGCTTCTTTTATTCCGTCCCTAACCGTTTGAACCACCAGAACATTTGAATTTAATTATGAGATCTCCGACCTGGAAACGTGATAGCTTTTGGTATTCGGAAACTCTACTTTCTTGACACAAACTAACTGATTCAAATCACGGGATATACAAACTTACAAACAACTGCCGGCTGATTAGAACTAGCGCAGTCAAGTAACTGGACCCTCATCCACTGGAAACTCGCGAATATCCATAGCCGTATAAAAAGAACAAGAATCTATCGAAAAGAAACTAACTATTTATACTAGCTCGATAAGAAGTTAATTGAAATCAGAGACAAACCAGCAAGTGCCTCTATAGCAACGTAAGAGGACTAAGGGGTAAGCTGTTAGAAGTCAGGAATATGCGCTCTCAGATGGGTCTGAAGATCATAATCCTAACAGAAACATGGCTATCCCCCGA
>OX103979.1:40917438-40946339 GCA_944470395.2 Schistosoma turkestanicum | reverse complement strand
GCAATATAGGATATTGTGAAATAACGAAACATTAACTCAAGACGCAGGTAAACGTGTTATGTTTATGCATGATTATTTTGGTGATAGTCTGATTCCAAGTTTAGACTAATAATCCAATCACCATAATCTGGGTCACGATTTCCAAAGACTATAAAATAAAGAGCATTTTTTTATGCACTCATTGACGACAAATCGGTACCGAATCCCACACCGTCACGAAGCATACTCATAGAGCCTATTGTGTTACAGAGTTATTTGAGAATAAATTATTATCACGATTAAGTAAAGGTCATTTTGGATTACACGAAATCTACCAGAGTCAAAAACTGTGCACGATCACAAGACTAGTAATTCTATCCCGGCAGCTCAAAAGAAATTACACACCTCTAACTACGTAACTATGGAAAATATGCATTTTACACAGTTTCACGGAATAGACTCGAAACCAGAGCACTCACTGGTGTTGCCGTGGATGCATACGCTCCAGTAATCAAAGAAGTGAAACAAAAATCGTCAAAAGAAATTATGCAACTGGCAACAGTCTTCGCGAAACGGTTGTCTAGCACTTGATGAAAGTGATATATTTATCACTAACTCCTAGACATATATTGTGTTGTAAGGTGCATTTAAAACTGTATAATGCTGAAAATTGACATTATTTAACCACTTCAAACATAATACTAATTCTCTTGGTTTGTATTTAGACAGGCATCTTCCTCGAGAATCTCAAGAAATTAAGATTTACAACGTATTTCTAGCACACAACATGTATCTGTAGCCGGTTTGTTTCATAAAAATACTTAGAGAGATTTCCAAGGAATCTAATCTCTAAAAAAACTTCATTGGTACCTCAAAATCGACCTAAACGACACACTGAGATCTACAGTAATTTCGAAAAATCCACAACAAATATAACATTTCACAGGCCTGCCTTTTATCTTTCGCTGTGTTTTACTGCCGTCCGATTGTTTTCTCAGTATAACTGTGTCAAAAACAATAAATAATCATAAAGTCGTTCTTTACATCCTCATATATATAAATATATCTAATATGATTATTCATATTTTATATGTGATTATTAAATAATTAATGCGAAGAAATCTATCAAGCGTACGCAACCATAATCTTTGAAAATCATTTTTATCACTAGTTAGTCCTGATCATGTTTGAATCAATGAAGTACTAGTTTGTCCTAACCACAGTTTCATTTGCAAAAAATGGCGGAACTTCAAGAAGTGGTGGATGAGACTTCGCTTTCATCCAAAAAGTCTGCTGAAAGCTGTCGGGATGATTTGAAGTCCATTAATAGTCAAGTATATCATGTTTCCAAATATAATAGGTATGTAGTTAGAAGATTCTATTCGCGATATTGAGAAGTCACTGGTCACAATGGAGGGAAATTTCACAGTCTGTAATATCCTTTTTTGATTAATTTTCGTTGCATCTTTTGTTACACGAGTATGGATATTATTCAAAGACGATCGAAGAAAACAGCTATACTGAGTTTCTACGTTAAATATACGCCTAGAAGTTGTGAAATTATAAGATATCGCATTGTCTTTTAAGGTTTAAATTGTTCATGACAGAACCTTCTCTTTACTTTTGTGCTTAAGTATTTTCAGTGTCTGAAAAGATCCTCCACTCACGCCTAGGCCTTAAATATCTTTTATGAATTATCCACTTAGCTGTGTCAAATTTAAATTAGCTTGTCTTTTAGTTAAGGAAGATTGATGCCTGCTATCAGTAGACACACTGAATAACATGAATTGGAAAATGATTAACGTTTGTGAGTATCTTGACAACACCTTTATTAAAACAAAATGTTTAACTGATCAACGTTCCTAATAAACTTTCGCTAAGATATCATAATAAAGCTGACAGTAAAAATAAATGCAATATTTGAACAAACTGTGCTCTGAATAAATAGAAAACAAACCGGTAAGGCTCTTTTCTCACCTTCTTATGTTGACAGTCATACTAGAATGGATAGAGTATGAGGTATGAGAAGTCCCCCATAAAATAGTTAAGCTTTATTACTAAACGGTTGTCGTTTCTGATTTCGGAATAAATTTAGGACCGATTCTTTTAAATATTATTGCATTTAATAATTTTTGATTAGAAAGCAGGCTTTATGTTGAGACCATTTTAGTATACACTAAACAGTACATTTCTTAGAGAAATGTACTAGCTGATTGATGTTTGCTTTGAAACTTTCCCTGAAACAACTGTGACTATCTTCCTTAAATGATATTTACTTGCTGAGATGAATAACGACCTGGAAAAGCTGGAAGCTGATATTTCGAAGTTAATTGGATCCTCTGAATTCCAAGAAGTTGATTAACTGAAAAACCAACGTGCAAATATAACAGTTGAATAAACAAAAATACACAAGCTTTTTCCAAAAACTTTTATTTTAAAAGATTGTAAAGTCTTTTGTGAAAGCAGTAATTCGAAATTTTACTCCAAATGTTTATTTAGATGAGAATTTCTTATTCTAGTAGCTGACGGTCTTTTCGTGTACGGGAAGCTTTTTTTGTCAACAGTTATTGAGAAAAATAACAAATCTGTGAAAGCGATAGATGCTAAGGACACTAATAAGTTTCGTTCATAACTGCCTTCTCACTGCAGTTCAGGCAACTTATTGCAATTATTCTAAATATTTGATGCAAAAGTCGATCAAGTTTTTATTGTCACAATCTAATAACGTTCTGAAGTCCAGAACTTATACACTTCTATTTCACTTTCATAGCCTTAAGCTGACACTGTATGGAAAACCCTACTGTCGTGACAGAAAACCCAAGTTTCTGTATTTGATACGAAAGAGTACAAACTACTTGTAGAGTGTTACTGATGTTCATTTACATCTTTTGGCCCGTTAACCTAGCTGCAAAAATACCATTGGTTAGTGTATGAACTATTTTCATTGCTGTAAATGAACAATGTCCACATGTCTATTGTTCTAGCTCAACTTGTTTACGTGTGGAGTTATGTCGAGTGTCTTTAAGCAGTCCGCTATACCGAGAAGAAGTATCTTCAATCAATATTGTACAAAGCTTAAAGGATCGTTTCCGTATGGATGGTAGGAGTCTTTATCGTTAAAGTACTTTTCAGATCAGACAGTTTCTAAGTAATTTTAACCTCGTTATTTATTCAGTTATGTAACGAGGGACCGTCCGAGTATGTTAAATAATCCTGAGACCTGATGGTTTACCCTATTTAATTGTATTTAGAATACAAGAATAAAAAATTATTAGTTTATTTAGTACCTAACGATTGTAATACTTATACGTTTACAAACTATTTTTTCACATTCGAAACCAAAAAACTAAGTTAATACTCGTTCTAAAGATCTCAAACGTCCTAAAGGCAACTAAAGTCTCACTTTGGCTTCAGGTGTACAATCTAAACAAATTCTTACATACTGAAGTAGCGTTGGAAACATGAATATCTCAAGCGCTAACCATCAAAGTTAAACCGTTTAGGGTGTCGGGCAGTCATTCACCTTCCAAAGAAAATTGATTAGGTCACTCAATATCGTGGGTTGATTGAGGTTATACATTAACACTGATGGATGCCGGCGAAGTGGTTAAGCGTTTGTGAGCGAGATCTTAAATCCTGGGCTTGATTCATGTGTGCGAGGGTCGTGGATTTGATTCTGACCGACTTGGTCTCAAGTGCTTTTATGAGTCGTGCATGTACACTAATGAGTAGTCTTATACTTACATAAAACGACCGTTTAGTAATCTTAGGTTTCTAGTGGTGGTCTGAAATTGGTCGATCCACAATTTCAACTGATTTCTTCAAGTTTTATTATTTCTATCTAGAAAATAATCTTACTTTATATTCATAAAATATGTACATAACATTTGGAAACTTTTACAATTAATACGATCGAAAATCGCTCACAAAATCCTCATATTCTTAACTACTACAAAAGCAAGTGTCGTTTTCATACTGTGTGTGGATTTTTAAATGTAGTATAACAAAATATTTGTGAGCACTATTTTTTTACAGAAGGACAAATAATAAAGATACATGTTATAGTAACAAAATTCAAAACATGTATTCAGTGTCATAATTCTCCAATCAGTTCATCAATCTCATCCCAATCAATGAAGCTAGTGCTTGGCACACCACCTATTTCAGTGAATAGATCAGTTTCTGGCATGGAATGTGGACTTTGTGGAATTGGCGACTCCTGATAAAATAGTAAATCAAAAAGCGGAATTTAGATTTAATATAACTGTGTAACTATAACTTTAGTTAACTGAGAGTTTGAAGGTGAATTTTTCAAATGGTTTTGACACTATAACTTTGGCTTTTATAGAAAATAAATATAAGTATTTTTGTTACTTCTAGATAAAACCAGAGTGCTGTAGGGAGAGAATTAAATGATTCTGTTGTAAACGTTACCTGTTGTAAAAACAAGACGTTTTCTAGTGCCGTAAAATGTAATTCTGCTATTCATATTGTACGTTGCTTAGCTATTGCTCATGTTCTTTCGAGATTGTCTATTTTCTTAAATGTAGACAACTGTATCAGATCACTAGGACAAATGTATGTCTTCCTGATCTGTTCATTTACTCTACTGAGCAGTCATTTGAAAGATTAGGAAGTATAGTATTTTATTCAATCAAAACATCAAGGCCATCTAAAGACTCGAAAATCGAAGATTTCTACTTCATGCAGACCCTTTTCAAGACTCAAAGAAATTATGCCGACAGCACTTACATCATTGAGTCAGAAAATCTTCAAAATGTCTTAGATCATTCAGATATTATTCAGAGGTCATTGTTTCATTTATTAGAAAAGGTTGTCTTTACTTGTTGATATTACTACTTTATTGCGAGACAAACTGTCTAATAGGGCCGCATTACAAGCGTGGTGTCATATCTACTTTTGACTCACCACTCACATTTCACAATAATGATATTTATCACAGTATTTTTAACATCATCGTCACACTTGTTACTATTTCAATAGAAATGGGACAGAAGGATGTATAATTTGCAACTTAAATAGTTCTTCTTTGTGATTGAATTCCATTCTTTAAGATAGCCTAACCTTGGTCACAATGCATTATACTATATTTTTCTGCTTTAGCTTACTTAGTCTAACTAAAAACCTAGACCCGATCGTAACTGCTACCTTGACGTGGTGGCCGGGCTTGCCTGTCGTGATGACCCAACCGGTCCTGGAACACAGACATACATTTAGGCGTCCTACAATAGTTGTCTTCCTGGACCTTAAGGCGGCACTCGACCCTGTTGATCGTGAGGTTCTGTGGCAGTGTCTATCATTGAGCGGTGTATCAAAGAAGTAAATTAACCTTATACAAGCTCTACTCGAACACTACAGGTCGGATGAGAGCTTATAGCGTACTGTCATCGGAATTCTCTACTTGAAGAGGTGTCCGTCAGGGATGTCCATTATCTCCATTCTTGTTTAGCATTGTCGTAGACAAGCATTTAGAGTTAACATTATCCTCGCCATATTTTTCAGGGGTGGATCTTCTACCAGGAGGATAGCTTGTTGACCTAGAATATGCCGATGACAGTTCTATTCGCTGAAGACGCTGACAAAATGCAGATTCTTCTGACCACCCCAAGCAACAATGCAAGCATGTTCGGGATGCAGTTCTAATCCTCGAAATGCAAAGTGTTGCTTCATGTTTGGGTTGCGTCGGCACCTGAACTAGTGATAGGGAGTGAAGTAGTCGAGCGTGTTGATCGCTTCACTTATCTTGGGAGTCTCATCAGCGCTGATGGCCTGGTGTGTGACGAAACCGCAGCACGGATACAGAAGGCTCGATTGGCTTTTACCAATTTGCGTCACTTATGACGTAAGCGAGATATCTGCTTTCTGATTAAAGGACGAGTGTATCGTGCAGCAGTTCGCTTTTTCCTACTATACGGATGCGAAACATGGCCGTTAAGAGTAGAGAACTTTCAAATGTTACTAGTCTCCGATCATTTATGTCTCCAAAGCATTGCTCGTATACAATGGGACGACCGTATAAGCAATGCTGTCGTTAGGAAACGAGTTCTAGGTAGGGATGACAAATCAATAGATAAAGTAATGAAACTTCATCAGTTGAGGTGGTTGGTACATGTGTTACGAATGCCCAACCACCAACTGCCTTGACTAGCGATGTTTTGTGGTGTCGGAGTAGGTTGGAAGTAATCTAGGGGCGGCTAAACCAAAATATGGCACAAATGCATGAAGTCACTGACAAGTGGACTGAATCATGTTGGTAGATGTAGAATACCTGGTTGGGGTCCGCGAGACGAGAGTCACTAATGGTCGGAGACCTTGAACGACATGTCTCAGAATCGTTTGCAATGGCGCAGGTGCATCCCCTCATTAAGTTCTCTCTTATTCTAACCTGAATTCCTCATCATCTGTCTTTCTCCTTCTAAATTTATCTCACTGAATTATACTTCTCGAATCATATCTTCGCTCCCTAATCTTCACTACTGCCAATACTTCTAATATCGCTATCACTCTTGGATTTGAACTGACAGTTGCGTCCCTGTGCTGATGTGGTATGGAGACCTGAACTGATGTACTTACGTACCAAGTTCTGTGTTGTATCTGTCTAACTGTCTGATGACCCGAACGAGCTATATTGGCTGGGACATATGTTCCTGAAGGCTCTACCATGCCAGGCAGGTCGATTGGAGAACGATGAGACTAAAAGCAGCTACCTAAGGTCTGAGCGCGAAGTCGTACTGCTGACTGCAGAGGGGTGTGACATCAGTAACTTGTTTCCCTCACACAACCAGCATCTGCAGCGATGCTGCCTTCTCACGAGGAAAGAAGTGTTAGAAAAGGTCGACCCTGAAAATGTCACCCTCACCTTACCTCACGGATTTCCGTCTCCGTCGGTAAGGGCTGCCCACTAATGGCTTCAAAAGAATGGAGCTAATACTCAAACAACCTTTCATCAAAAGGCCGTGTGTGACCGGCCTCAAGCAGTTGTCCCTTGGTCTCTGCGGTGACGCCCGACCGACACTAATCTACCTTCCTTTCTAGGTTCCTCAAGAAACACCCTTCGAAGGTGTGGGCAGCCGGGAAGTGATAATCGCCGTCATACTCGTAACAGCACACGAGACCAAATCGGTCATAATCAAATCCTCATTACACCCCCTAACATCCCCTTTATCTTCACGAATAACTCTCCTCACATTTATTTATCACCCGCACCTCGGCTGCAAACTATGCGAGTTTCCGAAACGTTATTCCTGGTTTCCTGAAACATCGTTCTAAGCTACATGTTGGAGCATTTAATGTACGGACATTGTGTTAAATAGGGCAACAGGCTTCATTAGCTAGGATTTCAGAATCTCGCTCAATCGGTGTATGCTGCGCCTCGGAAACGCGCATACAGGATCCGAGTAGCGTCATTCGCTTGACCTAACCATGTCAAGATTAAGAAGCAACTCGATTTACCCTTCGTGTATCTGGAAGCCCTAATGCTGCTTTCCGGGGTGCTAATGTGGTATGGCGACATGAACTGATGTACTGACGTCCGAAGTTCTATGATGTAACTGACTGACTAAAAACCTAGCACTCTGCAAACCAGAAACCGGAATTTTTACTAATTGTAAGCGTATTTAATAATTATTTATTTGGACTGACCTGATCAAAGTTAGAAACTCCACCAGTGCTTTGTTGCCTAGATGGACTGCGAAATCTTTCGTCTTCATCTCCATAGAGTATTCTTTTCACATTGCTTTCTAGTGACCAGTCACTTAAAATTGTTGTCTGTAAGTCATCCTCAGAAGGTAAGTGTTTTGGCGCATCAAGATGTAAATCAGTTAATACAGATGGTTTCTGCACAACTACATTGAAAATAGAAATATAAGGCTATATGAATAATGCACACTTATACAATGGTTAATTCAGCATAAACATTTACGCTTGGTTTCTGTCATTAGCAACCAAATGCTAGTCATTAGACTGTAATCAATATAGTCTTTGGTGGTTGAAGTACTGGTATTGGATAAACTAGTGAGAGGTGTTTACTTAAAATCCATCAATAAGACCGCACTGAGTACAATAACCTTACAGAAAGTAGACATTGACCAACGAGCCATTTAATGCATTAAAGTTATAAATAGTAATTTTGTTCAATAAAATACATTACTTGAAGTTTAGAATAACACAGAAATAGTCTGGTTGATAAAGACTCAATAAAATCCAATTACAGAATTATTCGAGTCCATTAGGATTTAAATTAAGATATTTAAACTAAGCAGTTGAACATTACTATTCAGTTCCCTGTTAATCGTGTTACCGGCCTTGTTGCAATAATGTTTTTCCATCTGTTCAAAATTATTGATAAAAAGAATATTGATATCTTACATTACCGGCTATTATCCTATTCTATTTGTTTGAATCTGTTACTGATTTATGTAGAGGTGAGAATACGTTTTTTACGAATAATATAAACCGTGGATTGTATAGGCCACTTGTACAAGGTATTTTTAATTTAGGTAGTGAGATTCACTATTTATTAGTGAAACCAGTACTTGAATATGCAGCAGTTAGCGTTAATTATATTTTTATTCATCAAATAAGTGCAGCTAGCAAATTATGTTTGATACCAGAAGCGTTTATTCAGGCTGGACCAAACTTGCATTCATATAAGCTCGGTTTGTAAATCCTAATCAGCTTCATTATTGGTGATACAAAATAAGTTATTTCGAAAATTATACTGGTTCTTACTCTTTTAAATTCCGAAAGCTTAGTAGAAATTCACTCTTGAGTGCTGAAATGTTGGTCAGATGAAACTTTAGTGGCTGCGTTGAATTCAAAGTAGGGATTATCACTTTTTAGTGGCCCGCGATCTGACTCTAGTTTGAAAGAATGATCGAGTATGTGATGGAATAAATCCTACTTTCAGTTTTTGTATATCTTGATTCAGCGAACGCCGTTTGAACATAAGCGGTAATAAGAAGCCATATGAGGTTTTGTGGATGAATTTATTTCAGGCAATCGTTCATGTAGACAGACAAGAGAATAAGAAGCGTACAAGCAAAGAGAGGCAGAATGGAGCGGAAAAGGAGGGCGAGCCAACCCAATGCGATAGGGCATGACTAAGTATTTATAGTCAGACAAAGTAAGCTAGACATGTAATGAGCAGAGTCAACGTGAATATATACAACCTAATGTAAACAACCGAGGTTAAAGTTAATAACTGATAAGGTCGAAAGACGAGACGAGTCAATAATGACTCGAACAGAAAAGGTTAGGTAATATGTCTAGAACAAGCCCTGTTGGCTCAGTATATTGGTGCACGCACTACAAAACATTTTTGTGCCTAAGGGACTGAGTTTCATTTCGAAACGCCGTTCTTAAATCGTTTGATCTAATACGACATATTCGCCGAAAATAACCTCATAATTTTCTGGCCGTTTGTATGCGCTCTCACTTAAAGTATGAATTCCATTATTGGGCTGCATTTTTCCACCTTTTTGTCATGCAGAAATAGGGGGATTCTCTAACTAGACATCTATTCAGCATTATTTAGTTATCAAGTGATTTTCTTGCCAGTTTCATTCTGCAAGGAAAAATGCTGCCTTCATATATCTCTGCACTCAAGTTAGCAGTCATGTCCGGCTGAACTTTGACCATGCGGTTGATCGCGCCTTTTTGTGTGGATTCATCAGGTCAAGTTCATTCAAGAGGCGTCTACTTTGTCCAATGTTGATTTTTCTGCATTTAATTTGATTTATTTTGTAAATGATATCGTATTTGTCTTTTTTCGTTGTTGTATCTCTTTGTCTGTATAAAATGGAGAGAAACTATTGCCCAGCTTTTCTAGAGACAGTGTTTACAAAAGGTTTCACATTTTTATTGGTAATTTCTGAGATGTCGTTCACATCCATGAAGAATGAACTCATTTAATGCTTATGGAATGATAGAAGCTCATTTGTACATGTAGTAAGCGCTGGTAACGTTCTTCAGAACCAAACGAAATGTTCACAATTAATTAAATATATGGCTAAAAAAACTCAACAACACTAGACTCAAGTCTTCTCCATCATCTCAAAACACAGCTTACTTAAGAGTCTTTAGTTAGGCTAAAATTAAAGCGAATGAATGTTGTATCAATCGTTCAGCCTAATATGAAAACCATGTTATACATAAACTATTTGAAGGCGGCTTTTCCGAGTGATGGATTCATTAGGCTGACAGTTATGCAGTGGTGGATGATTTTTGACGACAGTTGTGCAGTAAATATTACTGTGATGCAAAACATCATTATAATTACAAAAAACCAACTATCCATCAAATAGTCGGACTGATTGAATTATCATCCATCACTGTGTATTCTTGTTCTTATATACAATGTCATACTACTTTGGCATAATAATAAGCCAAAGTATTTAGAATAGATTTAAAAACAAAAGTGGGTAAATACTACTTAGAATGTCATTGAAGCTATGTATCAATACTTTATATAGCTTATAAACTTGATGAATAATTCTTAAAGGGGAAACAATTGATAGATTTACTTTTCGTTTGTTGTTTTTTATTTCCCACAACGTTACACATTCCTCTAGCTGTAACTCCACTTCGGCCATTATTATTAAAACGAACAGGAGTAGGCGGCTTTGGATTAGACGAAGTAATGTTATTCTTTGAAAAATTACGTGAACTCGAAACTCTCAATGTACCACGATTGCGAGTTTGACTTCGACCTCGTCTTATCTACAAAATAAATAGGAACTTAGAGAAGGAAGGTAATACTCTTGTTAATAAATCATATGGACACTTTTTTTTGGTTTTATAATAGGGGAATAAACTTACGATGAATTTCGCTTGACGTGTTTAACTTTAGAAATATCCCTATTATTCATTTCTTAACTGAATGTTTGTTTTTATTGATTCATGTGCTTCCCTCATTATGCTTAACATAACTACCCAGATATTTTTTATGACAAGTTTTATTCACATAATTTTATTATAACTTGCCAACTAAGAATGAATTTCTCTCCACTTTGAATGAACTTTCAATTTTGAAAGTGACACATTCTGTATATGTTCAAGTTTAGATCAGTGTAAACGTTCACTTTTTCGAGTTTATAGCGTTATCTGAACTCTGTGGCACAGTGTATTGCATGTTGGCTCATGCAGCGATGGTTATCAGTTTGATATCTCTATGTGAATACGAACAGTGAAATAGTTGGATGCTAATCAGATTTTCCTATATTTCACAATTATCCTCAATCTAAAAATGCCAGAAAGTTATCTAACTTAGTCATTACTTAGTTATTTCCTAAACAGTCTGGTTTTACTGCTGAGTAATGATAAGATTAGATTCATCGTTTTTAAAAAATCATTAATTCGATGTATTAATCCTGTGATATTTAAAACTTACTGGAGTATTTGAAGGTTTTGTAATGTTTGATTGAGTTAACCTTGGTGATGACTGTACTGGTAAAATATTCTCTGATAAAATCTATAAATGAAATAACAAACACCAAAGACTGAATACATTTAGGTAAAACGAAATGGTAAAGTATATATAATAAAATTCCTGGAACCTAACACTGAATACTGAGATTTGTGGATTTTTTCCTGATATTAAGCTCCTCTAGTGTAATGTTACGATCCTGTCTACGCCAATCATGATAATCTCACGACGTCTGCTATTACTTGATTATCTACACGAAGTTATTCTTCTTCACCTAAACTATCAACCAAAATATCGAAGTAAATTTTAAAAAAATAACTTACTCATGTATATATATATATATATATATATATATATATATATATTGAGTAAGTGTAAGATTAACCACTCAAATAGTAACTAGTACTTCAAGACTTGTTTATGCTGATTTTCACCTTGGGTTATAAGAATTAACTGAGTTTTTTAATGACCTTATTTCATATTAATTGTTGAAACGACAGTCACAAGGTGGCTTAGGTTAAAAATTGGCTTCACAATCATGACAAACGGTTGAGAGTACAGCTGGTTTTGTTTATGCATTGGGAATACACTATTATAATACAGTATCATGAGATTTCTACGATCCAATCACAGAATAAAGTATTCCGAATAAGGTTATAAGCTTTAATACTGATATAAAATGTTAAGAGTAGTATATTTTAGATAAGTAGTTTTACGGCAGTTGAATTTACGCATCCATGAACTAACTATAGGTATGTTGTTTGAGAGAAAAGAAGGAAAACATGTATAAAAACGAAAGACAATGCTTTCGTTTAGCTTAGCACTTGTAGAATTTCAAAATTCAGTTTTTATCTTTGTAAAATCTTGCTTTGCACACCTTAATTATCTTTCATTCGTCTCGAAGCCACTGTCAGCATGCGCATGTGTCATCAAGATTGATTTCTGTATATCAGCAAAAGAATTCGGACCTTGAAAAGTGGTAATATGAATATTCGTGGCTCTGTAGAGAACATATTAGTGTTCGAGGTACGACGTTCGATTTTTGATGCAAAGATCAACACCGGGATACAGGAACATCAAGCTGATGAGCCTTGAATAAGACTAAACACACGTCTTGTATTTTAATGTAAACAATATGTGCTGTTAGTTAACAAGCATTTTAAACTTACTTCATTGACAAACTGTTTAGCTTCATTACAACGACGAGTTATTGAAACTTCTCGTCTTTCTTTCCTAAGTTTTTCACGTTCATCAGCAAAATGACCAGAGAATGAATTTGATCTTTGATTTGGTTTAGGCGGTTTAGTTTGTTGCTTTATGGTTGTGCAATTATGTGTTTGATTTTGGACATTAGGATTAATTTTGCTATCAAGTGGTTTTCTGAGAAATATAAATCATATTCAAATGCAAAATAAATACAATATATAAGTTAAAAACCTTCAAATTAAGAAATAAATTTGAATTATGCAATTAAGCATTAACAAACGAATCTTGATTCATAAACACATTCATCGCCTGTATTTTCAAAAATATACAACATAATATCTCAGGGATATATCAAATTGAAAAAACGTCAATCATCTAACTTCCCTGGTCACAAAGATTCGGTGTTATGTATGATTAGAATAGAACAGCTACTGCTTATGCAGCATTGACTTAATGACTAGATCAGAAATAATAAAATTTTCAGTATTAATTTTTGTCCAGAATATTAATAGTGAAAACGTTTTACTTCATCAATAATAGATGTTTATTTGATAGTTATATTCATTGAACTAGTAAAAGCATCATCACATATGAAGAAAAAAACTTACTGATTACGTAATTGATCACTTTTAAAATTTGATTCATCATGTAGACTTTGCTGTTGGGAAATTAGCTCACTTTCATTTAGTTTATCCAACTGATTAGATGAATTAATTTGCTTTTGCTCCTTATTCAACTGAATAATTGTCTCAAGCAGCTGTAATACGTAATATAAAGGCAGTAACAATCATTTCGTTTTCATTTTAACATTCACTTACGATATTCTAATATTAGATTACATAGTTTCATGAAGAAATGGTTTAAACTGAATGCACGTTTAATAACATATTGACATTAGCTTGGAAACTATTTAAAAATGAACATAATGACACATTTTGAGACATACAAGCTAAGGCGAAAATAAAAGTGATCTTGGGAAATTGATGATTAGTGAACGATGAAATAAACTTTCAGATGTCAATAATAAATATGCCGATTGATGATAGCATTTCAATGTTGATTTTATTATATTTTATCAAAATAGAAAGTCATAAGAAAGAAATCAGCTTGAAAAGCATAGTTCATGATATTTAACAATCAATAAACAAACATTTATTAATATACCGACTATTCAGAGAAAGAATCCTTTTTAAAAGAGTTGATTCTAAAATATCATATCTTTATATATGATAACCTGCAGGTAAATAAATCATTATCTCTGTTGGAATTCGATCGCATCATTTGAATCAAAAGTTTAACAATGAGTATCATTCAGTCGAGATGAAGCTATGTGAATTGTAATCACAAAATCTGAACACAGACAAACATTGTAATAGTACACTTTTTCCCACTCATACATATTTAATCCTTCGTTATTCATACAATAAATTAGAGTGAATTCAAATCATTCCATAAATGTAGCAGTGAGCAGGGGATAATCAAATAAAACTACAAACTTGGAAAGGGTTTAACAAATTATTTCTGTGCATACAACTGACTCAGACTTTGAATAATGGATCACCGAAGTTTCCACAATGTCAATTAGATTAGAGCAAACACCTCTTAATATATATTTGACTAGTTTTTATAAATGATTCTAACTGATGAATATGTTGAATATCTTGTACCTGCTGAATGTTACAGAAACGATAACGTAATTGGCATATTGTGGCCTCTATGTAGCCACGGTGATTAACAGATGATGCGCAATATCTGACCGAGGATTAGTTGGGAAGTCAAATTATTACAATGAAAAGAAATCACTTTCGAACAGTTTGAAATAAATAGTGAGTTCACAGTAATGATAGATTTGTGGTAGAAATGGTACAACTTATTTTTTATACTGAAATTCAAACACAAGAAATAAATTCCAAAAGTTACTAACTTCAAGCAGTCAATGTGACCTAACAGCAAGAAGCCAATTTTTTAAATCTTTTCATTGCAAATTTATAAACCTGACTTTCGCAGCTATCATTTCTGGAGAATAATACAACGCATTTCAGGTGGATAGTCATAGATATTTACCCCGGAGATTTCAGAAAATCATGTATCTTGTCACATTTTCCCATTATTAAAAACTTACTATTCGCTTTCCTATGTATACAAAACGTTCTAAGTAGGTAACACCAGTCACTGAGAAATGTGAAGTGACCAAAGTTGAAAATATTTTGTGTATATGCTGCAGGTGATCAACAACATTTACAGTAAACATCTACCTCAGATAATATCCACCTATAAATTCTTAAAAGACAGTATGAGAAAAACATTTCTCACTACACACACACACAGCCGATTGTGACTAAGACTATTGTTAACTCAAAAGTACCAATGGAAATAACAATGCATATTTGCGAAACCATAACTAATAAATCAAATACTCACCTCTTGGTTACGTTTATGATCTTGTTCTAGTTGAACTGAAACTTGATCGATCACATTTAGACGATTATCGATCTCGCTTAACGCTTTCACCACATCTAAGGGGAAATTACTAGATGTTTGTTTGTTACATGATAATAATGATCTAATTTCATTATTCATTGATTGCCCGTTTTCCTGGTTTACAGTATTTGAATATTGTAACTTTTTCGCTGTAACTAGATCAGCCATTGATTCCGGTTTATTTTCCGTAGTTAAAGTTTGTATTTGCAACTTTGACACATGCAAGGCTTCATTTTGTGAAATTTCGGACGGACTAATCGTATTATTCATTTCCATTGGTTGTTTTCTTGATTGTAAATTAACATTTGTAGTTGTTATATTAGAATTGTTATGTTCACAAAGATTGGATGAGTCTATGTGTAATGGAATACATGGTTCAATATACTTCATATCTTCATTATTCCAATCTATCAGGTCAGATGTATGTATACTTAGAAATTGTTTAGTGACATGCTAATTGAGAATAAATAATGCAATATAGGACATATCATTATTATGAACAAGAGAAATGTGGAAATATTGAACATAACAATTATTTGAATAAATTAATGATTTAAGTAAGAAACGAAATGTTTTATTTGTTCTTCACACAATAAAAAAACTTATTTATTCTAAGCGAAAAAGAAAATCGTTAAAATTGAAAATATTCAAGTATACTTTATTATGCTTTTTTTCATAGTCAGGTTTGGTTAACATCCAAAAATAATATGACTAACTGAAAAGTGAATAAAATGATATCACTGTTTGTTTAAGTAAGTGAATGAAAAACCAACTTGATAGTTTACAAACGTATTTGTATTTCACCATGGCAATCATAATTGTTCCAGTGATATCAAGTTTTTATCACTTTTCGAGACATATTAATTCACCTAGGTAAAGTATTGTACGATAATCGTTCGATTTCAAAGCAACAAATTTCTACACACCTTTTACTGTCTTCGTAAATAGACTAAATATAGAGATAAATGATTCTATTATGAGCAGAGACAACGAATCGTCAAATGTTTTGTCACTTTCATTTAGAATGTTTGTCAGTCAGTCAGTAATTTACAATGTAGAACTTCGTCCGTAAGTTCATCAATTCAAGTTGCCGTTCAGCAGAAGCAATAAGACACAGTTGTCAATTTAAGTGCCATAGTATTGGAAGTAGTAGACGTTTAGGCTGTAACAGAGAAGATTAGGATTCGAAGATATTATTCAAGAAGTGTAATTCAGTCAGATAAATTTGGAGAGAGGAAAACAGAGATGATGAGGAATTCAGAAGATTAGGATTTGAGAGAGCACAAAAGATGGATGCACCTGCGCCATTGCAAACGGTTTTGAGTCATGTCGTTCAAGATCTTTAACTATTTATTACTAGCATCTCGCGGAAAACGGCCAGATAGTCTATACCTACCAACATGACTCAATACGCTTGTCAGTGACTTCATGGATTTGAGTCATGTTTTGGTCTGGTCACCCCTAGCTTTCTTCCAACCTACTCCTACACCACAAAACATAGCTCGTCGAGGCAGTCGGTGGTTAGCCATACGTAACACATGTCGTAACCATCTCGATCGATGAAGTTTCACTACTTCATCTATTGATCTGCCATCCTTACCTAGCACCCATTTCCTAACAACTGCACTGCTTACTCGATAGTCCCATGATAAACGAGCAATGCTTTGAAGACATCGATAATCGAATACCAATAATCTATGAATATCCTCTACTCAAAATAAAACAGGAAATAGAAAAAATGGATCACTGCAAAACATAAACTAAGCGTTATACTGGACAAAATGTTCGTTCAACTAATAAAATGATTCTCAGCCTAAATTGATGTTACTCTGAAATAAACAAATGCTATGCTGAAAAGTTATTACATTTAAATAAAAAAGTTTGGTTATATGGAATCAGAATCAAACTCAGTTAAGAAGGCTCGATCTCATGTCTTTTCTCCGTAGTAACAGGTTGTAAAAAAATATGTTTCGAAAGTAGAAAAAAATTCACAAAAATAGAAAGAAATCTATCCAGTTATAGAGTTATTATGAAAAGTTGGTAGTTCGTAGGTTTTCATAGAAATTTTCAACGTTATATATCATTTATCACACTTTTTAGTTAGTACAAACAAATAACACGACCTAACGAAGAAAGAAAATAACTAACTGATAGCAAAACGAAACTCACTGCAATATCATTGGACAATAATTGTTCAACACAATCTGAAGGCCATGCTGTATTCTCATAATTAGTGAATGCATTGAAACCAACTAAGAGAAAAAATTCGTGGTCAAATCAAAACACATCATTATTTTAACTAACTGAAATTCAGTAGACTGAATTTGAACAAATAAGCTTCTAATAAATTAAAACAAGAGGTCAAAAAGTTCATTAAATCATTAAAATGAGTTAATTAATCAGGTCATTTCTACCGTAAGGGTGTAAGAAGAGCCTTTTAATATTATTGAACACATATCATCGAGGAATCCCGTACCAGATGTTCCCAGTTTTTAATGGTTGTTAAACTACGATCAATTCATGGTGTTAACTTTGAAGTTATTTTTAATTAACATGACTTTAATACATTGAGCTATATTTTTAGGCAAACATTATCAAAAGCAATGTACATGTAAAGCCTGCAAGAAGTATTTTAAAATGCACAACATCCTCATATTTGGTAATATAATTAAATAAAGGTCAATAGAAGTTTGTGTGCATGTTGTAGAATTTTAAAACATGATTCGATATTTGTATGACAAAGTCATCAAACGTCTACTCTCAATCTTATTACCATCATTTTAAAAAATACTATATTAGCAGTCACAATAACACGTTATCGCATGAAAAAAAATTTTGTTGGAATCACATTTCAGTCACAGTATAATACAAACATTAACCTCAAACTGTGACATCATTTGAAAAAATATTAAGCGACTAATGTGAAGAGAACCAACGTGGTTTTAAATTAATAGCTGGACAGTTTCGTAAAACATCTAGAGAGAGAGGAATCTCTGAATTTTTAGTGAATAAAATCTTGATCTAACCAAAACTGAGGTAAAACAGCAACATTCAATGCTTTTAAAAATAATATATTTCCTTTGGCTTTCAGGATTACGGGTTGGGCTTTACCTGGTGGTTTCCTCACTGCGTGTTCTATCCGTATAATGCGTTTTTACGTAATTTCATCCTTCAGAAGTAAATTGATTCCTGTAGAGAGCTTAAGAGAAAAGATCTGAGCTAATTAGTTTTTGGTAATCGCTTTTTCAAAATTCATACGTACATTGGTTGCGTTTTATCAGTGAGAACATATTTCATAGCATGAAAGTTCCGTCCACCGACTTTTTATTATCACATAAGAAAGTACTTGGGAATGTGGTATTTGGCTTAGGCAATTGATTGTCAATTGTCGATTCATGATTTCTTTGTTAATAATTTCCATCTACTGAGGTATGAATAACTAGATAAAATTACATTTTAATCTAAAAATATTACGCAATTAACCCGCAAACTATTTATCAATTTGAATATTGCCTCATATATCAATAAAGAAAAATATTATACAATAAAATTAAATGTAACTGAAAAAAATTATCATCATGACATTGGTTACATAGAATACCACCAACACGTCATTCAAACTCATTAAAATAACAATTATATTTATCTATCCTGTAATACATTTGAACAAAAAAAAAATTAATTCACTGCATTTCTGTTCAACTTACTTTGAGTTTTAGGTTCACCATAATCAACAAAATTAAATTGAACTCCAAAGTCATGATAAGATTTTTTCTCATTTTCATTAGATGGAATGAGTTTACACTGTGATGTATAATCATCTTTCACATTGTTAACAGATTGAGGTTGAATATTTTCTTTTGTGGTTTCTAAAGCCCATGAAATATCATTTAATGTCGGTTGATCTTCATTGTTATATTGTTGTTCACTTAGAATTGGATAAGTTAACATTTGTAATGTATGTTCATGCGATGTTGGTTTACAGTCTGTAGGTTTTTTTCGATTTGAAAGATATGTTTCTTTCGAAGTTAAAGAATTATTAAACAATTCATTACCAGTTTTATTATAGTCAAGTTTTTTTTCAACAGCATGACATAAATATGGTAGTTGTAGAAGCCTATTACTGTTGTTAAATTGATGAACATTTGAATTTTTCAATAACTGGTATTCATTCGATAAAAAATGACTTTTTAACAAATGCAATTTTGTTACATTCTGTTTTGAATTTTTCGCTATTTTCGAATTGAATTTCATAATAGATTTTATTTTATTTAAAGAAAGAAGTTTATTTACATTATTATTAATAGTTTCCCATGGTATTGCTGAATAATTGAGAGCTGGTTTCAATAATTGAATGTTGTTTGGTGATGTTGAATTCTTTCTTACTTTGGTACTTTCAGACAAATGTGACAGTTTATTTATAGGTGATAGACATTTTTCTCGTAACATTTCATTATTATACAAGATAAGTGGAAATTGATTTTCAATGGTATTCAGTGTTTTCTATGGGAAAAAATTACTGACACAAATTTAGTACAGTAGGAGTTAAGTTAAATTTCAGTTACATGAACAATATTTACTCATTGAGAATGTGATGAGAATGCATCAAATATCATAAATAGTTGAACTATTATATTGTTCATGGTTTTTCATAAAAACTCCGAGAATTATCTCTTAAAATTAGTTTGTAGTAGGAACATGATGATTGTCACTGTACGGGGTTGTTTTAAAATGAATATATTTTAGATTTCATTGCAAAACACTAGCAGTATTGTATTCATTCATGCTTGATTAATAAATCTAATCAACAGTGAAGCTATCTAACATACCAATAAATAATAGATAATTTTAGTAAGAGAACTTTGATACAATATAAGACTGAATGAAGTTGAAATCGAGTCCCTGCTAAGTAAGTTCTTAACTGAGTCACAATCTTAATAAAATTTCAGTCAGTAACGGTAGAAGCAGCATGATTTATGTGTGAATTCGAATAATTAAAAACAAATACCTCGTCAGTCATCAAATGTTTCCGCTATTATTATTATTACTATTAAATCTAACTATGTTCAAGAGTTAACAGTAACAAATTTTATGTTCTTTTAAAGAAAATAACGAAATCATTAATTAATTAAAGTAAATTTGAAATATGGTTGAATCTAGTGTTGATCTATAGCTGAACTGACTAAGTTGTAAATTGAAACTGTAAACGTCAGTCTTCCTTTAAAAATAGGTAAACCAGTGGTCCATGCGTTTTAAGGAAGCTTCAAAGTAGTATCACTGTGATGAGAAGTGTAGTCAAATTTTCCAGATTTTCCATTAATGAACTTAGGTTCATAGCAGTCGTGTGCTTATAAGCAACTAATCCCGAGATAGGTTTGCTGGAACTTCACTGGAATATGCTGATCAATAGAGTAGGCTGGGTTGGAAATGAATAAAAGACTTACCGATGGCACTTCACGGACTGACTACAGTTAAAATAATCATAATTGACTATAGGACCACTGATTACTAAATCAGAGTCCAACACAGTCTCTCGTTTAACAAAACACCTGTGTACATAATTTAGTTTTATATTAGGATGTGAGGACATACTTCTAACGATTCACCATATTAAGAAAAAACAGAACCCCATTATAAACCGCATTTTTATGCTGGAAAGTTGAGAAAAACTTGAAAGACGTTGTGTTATTGGGTTTTATGTTGATAAACAGTTTTTTGGCGGACTCAGAGCTCACTTTAGTCTTACGTTAGTTTAGACTCTAAATGGGCAGTTCACAGTTAGTGATTGCAATGAAAAGCATAAAATTACATTTCTTAGAACAAATACAAAGCTTTAATATAATGCAAAGTCTGTATTCATGGCTTTCTATATTTAATCCTACTTTCAGCTGCATAGGTATTCCCTCTTTTGATAATCGTTCATTTAGCGTGGCAAGCTAAAAAACGATCAATTTTCGGGATTAGTTACCACTCACCTATATTATATAATAATTTAAGCGCTGTTTCGTAAATCTATAGAACAAACATTTTACTCTACTCAAATCAGATCAACCAACGTAACTGAACAATAACGAAGCAAATCTACAAATCTTACCATTGTAAGTATCCTGACAGATGGAGCATGTGAACTAGAGAGACAATTAGGCAATAACAAAGGTTTATGCTCAGTTGCTTTGTTAGTTCTAAAATAAAAAAAATGAATATATTTAAGACATAACTGTTTAATTACTTATTTATTTAGATGAATGGATAATAGTTTAATTTAACATTTAATTCAGTATTCATAAGACTACATACGTAACAATCAAGATAGTAAGAAATACGTGTTTAATTATCGACTTATTTACTAGATTTAGTAGTATAAGTCAAGCAATCCTTCATGTATGCCAGTCTCACAGGTATAGGACAGGCTAGTAAAATATTTCAAACATGGTCAACAAAATCAAGTCTACTTACTCTGTGAAATAATAATTGTAACTCATCAGAGTCTAGATTTGTGAAGACAGTGAGCAAATTAATTGTTTGATACTTTAGGACGACTGCATTCTAGTTAACTAGAATTTTTTTCTATTATTTAAAAAAAAAAACGAAGGCGCAGTATCCCTCAGAATATCCTTCAGATTATTTAGTGCGCACGATGCACACTGACTAAATTTCAACTGACGCTTTTGAAATTTTTTAGGTTCTTGTCCACCCAAGCAACAGACTTTTGCGATTGAGTTTCAGCACATAATTACGTATATAGTTAATTAACTTTTTACGCATTTAGCAGGTCATGGAAATTTACAGGAGTCGTAGAGGTTTGATTAAAAAAATTTCAGAAATGTGCTGCATTGTAATATGAGCATTAGAAATACTACCATTAAACGAATACCACATCCGAAATCGACCACCACTGAGAGCATAATAGTCATAAAAGTCTAACAGGAATCATTAGAAGTGACATAGTCTTAACATTCCAATAGGTATAATAAAAGGCGTATTTGACACTGAGACCTTGGATTTGACTTACTAGAGTTGTGAAACATCACAAATGTATTCCTCTGCTGATTGGAAAATAAATAGACATTATTTATAGTATGGGCAAAGCAACTCTGAGTTTAGTTTGCTACAAATCATCAAGCTAGGCATTGAAAACACATCAACTCGATCACCTACTAAAGTAACTGAATATTATGAAACACTTGAATTTTAGACATTAGGTAGCAGGTTTAAACTGCGTATTGTCTACATCAGCTTAGACAACGGTGTGTTTCTACTAGCTCTCATGCAAGAAATGTAAGTTAAAGCCAACTGTATAAGTCTTTTGTTAGCGGATGACTCACAGTTTAAAATGCATTGTAGACATTCATATTTTGACATTCGCATCTTAAGTGGGTGCCATAAATTCCAGTCGGTTTTAAACTTCTTTACATAAGGAATTTTGGAACAGTCACAACAACAATCAAATATCAAAACTAGGCTTCAATAGGCAAGACAATAATATTAGAACCTAGCAATAAAAGCATTTGGCTGAGCTTTCATCCTTTTCAGTTGATCTAATACATTATACCTTGATCAAACAATATTCCTTTGTGGTTTTCGGTTAGCCTGAAATACTTGGGAATTCGGGAACGATTATTTCATCCTAATAAGAACAGTTCTACTGAGAAATTAATAATGGCGACTGGCACACAACACTTCAACAACGAATAACAGCTAACGCAGAAGATAAAATGTAAGTAAAATTTGATATTCTAGAAGAACAATTTATAATCGTACAACTCGGTATACATGCTGACGAAAGCATGATCTGCAGGCATACATAAAATTAGTAAGCTGTGAGTGTTAGAAACCCAGTAGAAAGAAAGGTCCAGACAGAAATAAAGTTAAGAAAAAGGCATCCATAGTTACTATTCTTAGTAAGACGTTACGATTATTAAAAAAACTGCAAAAACTATGATGCCTTAGCTATATCAGGGAGGATTCCATTTCTGAAAGATAATCCAGTAAACACAGAACTGCGTGTAGTATGATGAAACTCATTAAGATCATTAGGTCGTTGTAACATAACATAATAAAAATACCACATATTAATTAAAACGAAATCCTACTTCAGCAAATGATACTTATGAACATTATCTCGAGCACAGTCTAAAGAATCTGGATAGAGCCATGACTTGCGTTTCAGTGATGACCAGCTTGGTGCTCCTTTTTCACAAGCTGGGGGAGTAGGTAACATGAATCTAAAAGTATAGATATGGAAAATAAGATGTATGAAGCTAAATGTAAGCTAAATGCGGAATTCAACAAAAGGAACTATGCACAAACATGCATTAAACAATTTCAAACTTGAAAATATATTACTTACAAAATATATAAGTATCACTATTGAATAATACAATTATTCTGTGTGGTTCTTAATTTTGATCAAGGTTGTTTAATCAACATTTAAAGATTAAAAACAAAACAGCTGATCTTTTCTACTTATTTTTGAACGTTCATTGCGTAAATAGATTTCTTAGCTAACAAAGTTGATAGAAATAATGATGATAACCTCAAGAAAATTGACTAGGAATTACTGAATCAATTTAATAGTAGACTGAGAATATCGCTATTGGTCTGAAATATTTTTGACATTCCTACTTATTAGTAAAACATCAAAAACGTAAATAGCGAAAGGTATTCTTAGGAACTTAAGTCAGGGCTCCAAAAATAAAAGTTTCATTTCAGACATGAGATATCTGGTCAAGAAAGTCTCAGAATAATACAAAATACATCTTTTTACTCATTCTAACCGTTAGTTCTTCTTTACATTACAGAGTGGGCAATATTCCTTTTGCTAACTTGATATTTACTCACGCATGTTACCCACAGTAGAGCACACGCCGCCGACCAGTATTCTCCAGCTTACTCTGTCTTCGGTTTCTCTTACCAGTTCCGTCAAATTTTCGTGCTTTCTTCTCATGTCTGTCTCCATTACTCGGCGTAATGTGTTCATTGGCATTCCTCTTGGTCTTGGAACTTCAATGTTCCAGGTGAGGGCTTGTCTTGTGAGGCAGTTAGATGCTCTCCTCAGTATATGACTTATCAGCCTCCAACGATTCTTCCTCCAATGGAATATGGTTTATTCTAGCCCACAATAGGTTCTAGCTGATGGTGTCTGGCCAACAGATCCGAAGTATTTTTCGTAGAACACTGTTAGTAATCACTCGTATCTTCCGGCGAGTGGCCTTCGTAATTCTCCAAGTTTCCACTCCATACAGTAGAACATTTGTGTTGAAAAGTTTGACGCTAGTGTTGGTTGATAGTTGTTTTGAGTTGCAGATGTTGTTCAATTGTAGAAATGCTTCACCGATCCAAACATTCACATCTGCATCACGACCACCCTACTCATACATCAGGCTCCCGAGATATGTAGACGTTTGCATCTTTCAAAGCTTCCCGTCAAGTGTGATTTGGTTAATGCATGTTATGTTGTTTAAGAGAATCTTGATTTTCTCCTGTGCATGTTGTGCATGTGCATGCTGCTGTACTAGTCGTCTTCTCTTACATTTGTTGTTGCGTGTGCGATAGAAGAGCCAGGTCATCTGCGTAGTCCAGATAGTCCAGCTGCATCCTGGCTGTCTATTGGATACCGTGCTCCTCTCCAGTTGTTTAC
Source organism: Schistosoma turkestanicum (assembly GCA_944470395.2). Taxonomy (NCBI): domain Eukaryota; kingdom Metazoa; phylum Platyhelminthes; class Trematoda; order Strigeidida; family Schistosomatidae; genus Schistosoma; species Schistosoma turkestanicum. Next base: position 40,921,587 of record OX103979.1, on the reverse strand, counting down.
GTCTTCATAATCCAGTCGGTCACCGGGAGAAAGAATGAGATGTAGAGTGGTACGTTTCACTCAATTTCCGATCTTTTTGATCTCAAACGGTTTCCTTCATTCTTTTTAACAACACGCTGTTGAAGACTTTGACTGTTATTGAGAGAAGAATGATGCCTCCTTAGTTCTGACACTTGCTGAGATCGCCTTTCTTTGGTATTTAGGTGGGGTATCCTTCTTTGCAGTCTGTTGGCGCTTGTTCTTCATCCCAAATCTTGTTGAAGAGAATGTGAAATATTTTTGCAGTTGCTGCTTCAATGTGTGGGTGGGTTCAATGGGGCTGGTCGATTCAAGAAATCCTGAAAGTGCTCTATCAATCTGGTTTGCTGTGCTTCAGTGTTAATGATTACATTGCCTTTCTTGCTTTTCACTGATCTTTCTGGTTTACGATATTCCCAGCGATCTTCTTTGTTGTTTAGTACAATTGTCTCATGTTTCGTTCTCCTGCAGCCTTTTCTGCTGTCCTCTCAAAATCTTCCACATATTTATGTTTGATGCTCCTCCTCACTTGCTTGGTTGTCTCTGTCTATTTGGCTTGTGCCTTGGTTTTCTCTGCTCTTGTTCGGCTGACATTGATTGCTGCCCTCTCATTTTTCTTTCTTGAAATCTATCAATGGTACCAACAGAGATCCATTCTTTGTGATGGTAGCTTCTGTTACTCAGAACTTCCTAACACATTGAAGTGACTGCCTACTTGACCCCTATCCAATCATTCGCGAAGGTCGTTTCGTTTCCATTGATTAGATCGTGCAAAGCGTGGAACCTATTGGAGAGGGCTATCTTGAATTCGTTGAGTTTATTAGTACCTCGAAAAAAGGCCGTATTAAACATTTGTGATGTTCTCCGCCCCCGTTGTCCAGTGTTTCTTGAGTTTCCGTTTCATTTTGGCGACCACCAAGTGGTGATCTGAGTCTATGTCAGGTACCTTCTTGGTTCTCACGTCCTCCATGATCTTTCGGAGCATTTTATTGATACGTAGATGGTCAATTTGTTTCTCTGTAGTGTGACCCGGTGAAATCCATGTAGCTTTGTGTATGCATTTATGTTGGAATATCGTTCCACCTACGACCAGTTCGCTGAAGGCACATAGGTTTGCAAATATCTCATCTTTTTCGTTCCTTTCTCCTAGTCCATGTCGTCTCACGTTGTATTCATATCTGGTGTTGCTTACGCTAATGTTGGCATTTAGGTCTCTAATCAGGATTGTCAAATCCTTTGATGAGCATCTCTCGACGATTGACTGCAGCCTATCGTAGAATTGATCTTTCGCATAGGCTTCGTAGTCGTTGGTGGACGCATTGCATTAAGTGATATTCATTGTAATGCCTTCTTTCTTTGTCTTGAAGGATGCTTTGATGACCGTGGGTCCATGAGATTGCCATGCTGTCAGTGCTTTTTGTGCTTGCTTGGATAGCATCAGGGCAACTTCTTGTGAGTGTGAGGTATTTTCTTCATGGCCGGAGTATAATCGCATTTCTACTAAGGTTAGAGTTTTTGTCCAATCTGTGTCCAATGTGTTTCACTGACTGCAAGTACTACCAGATTGTATCTTTTCATTTCTGCAGCAGCTTCGATAGCCGTCCAGATCTTTCACAATGCACGAACATTCTATGTGCCTATATTAGTGGTTGCTGTGGTTGAGAGAAGGGGGCTTTGGCCTTATGACTTCCGAAGGAACTCGGAACTCATCATGAGACGTCGTAGCTCTTTTAAATGAAGACCTTCCAACTCCCAAGGCAGAGGTAAAATGGTTTGAATTCCTTTTCTGGCTAGGGTTTTTTTTAAGTTAGTTTTCTATGGGATGAGGTCGCTAACCTCATGCCTAAACCTCCTCCTTTATTCCGGCTTGTGACTGGCACCAGCCTCAGAGGATCTATTGGCGGAGTCGACCACTAGTCCTAGAGAATATAAACATTTTCTGAACTTAGTATTCCTGATCTATCAAAATACGATGTCAGTATTCTGGTTCCAGAAAAATATGGTGATAAATGAAATGAAGTAATACGAAATTGAACCCCAGTAATATAAATCTTAGCTAATAAATTCCCTATTTTTTTATTTAACACTGATGAATTTTTAACACACTGTATACATTCAAAACCTCTGTAAAGCATACTACATAAATGTATCATATAATAATTGTAAGTAAAGCCTTCAGAAAAACTTTTAAACCATTGTCAGATTAATAGACTAACATTCAGAGAAAACAAACAAACTCTATTATAAATTAGTATAGTTCTAAATGACATGTAGCACATAAACATGGTAAAGTGAAATTTACTGAGAACAGTAAAATTAGTAGCATTAATAGTAGCATTAGTAGCAATATTTACACACTACAGTGAATTTATGCTATTTTTTTGGTTTTCCCTACAGCTACATACAACCTAGTAAGTTTAATTATTTCCAATTGATAACATAATATTAAAAATGAGTTGTCAATCATTATCGGATAAGTTGTGTGTAGTATGTCAGGTTTAAGTCTCCTAACTGTTATGGCGTCTGTGAACTTTAACAACAAGGAAGTGAACTGTTTATTGATAGACAGGGATGAATTCATCAAATGAAATTTGTGTGCCATCGATTTCTGCACGTAACTTTCTGTTGGATTTTACTGACTGAACGTATTCTTCTTAAATGGTTAACGATTGTACCCTTTTTAATTTCTTTTTCAATTGCAAACTTTGTTCGGAACTTTCGAAACATGCTTTTCAAGTGTTCTTTTTTTATGCAGTCAATCCTTTTATTCTAGTTTGCGGCATAAGTGCATCTGAAACGTATTCTATCACAAAACCTTCATATTCTGTCTTCGGAAATCATGCTGTTAATTATTAGTATTTTGGAAATGTCACCAGCCAAAGTAGATTTAAGAAATTAATTGGAGTAGCTTATGTTTGATGCCCGAAGGCACTGATGATGCCTTGAGAAAAATTTCACACTTCTAGCTGAGTTGAATAAATCAGTATTCCAATACATAAAAATAATGTGATCTATGTCAAACAAATGTACCACGGTTTATGACATAAACAACACAAGATTTCGACATATTCTTCAATATTAAAATGAAAGGGTCTAATGTAGCATATAAAAACACGACTTTTTATGCATCACACAGTAACTCACACTTTATCCCTAATGTGTAAGAAATTATACAAAACATGTGGCTAAACTGAATATAAAGACATATTTGAAGCTAAATATTTGGTGAGATTGCAAGAAACTCGTTTATAATAGCATACAAAATAGAACTTAATAGGTACGCACATCAGTTAAAGTTGTCATTCCATAATAGTAGAGAGGTAGAATTGCTAGGCTAATTACCAGGGTAGTAGAGATAAAAATTGTACCAGTAGTGACAAAGAATAGTAGGCATCCTGAGAAAAACTAAGATAGGGAGGCAGAAAATTGTGAGGAATTTAAACGACCAGGATTTGAAGGAAGCCACAGAAAAGATGCACCTGCACAATTACAGCGACATTAAATCATGTCACTTAAAATCTCTAAGCATTGGTTAAGATAATCACTTAGACTCCAACTAGATAAACAGTCAAATTACCAGTGACTTCATGGCTGTTGCCATGTGTGCTTTGGCTGCTCTTAGAATTCTTCCAGCCAAAACCCACACTAATTACCGCTGTTCGTTGAGGTGGGCGTAGTTTAGGGGCATAAATAAGACAGGTCCTAATCACTTCAGCTGATGAAGATTAATTACTTCGTTAGTCTACTTGCCATCCTTTCCTAGTACGCTATTTTTATAACAAACATTGCTTACTAAGTAGTCGATGCTTCAAAGATTCCTGTGGTGACATAGGAATATCCACTATTCTAATTAGTCATGTTTCGCGTCCGCAACTTAGAACAGAGTGAACTTCTGAGCTTAAAATAGTCAGATATCTCGCCTAAGCCAGAAGTGACGCAAGCTGGCCAAAGCTAATTGAGACCTCTGAATCTGCGACAAAAAAGTGATGAGACTTTCAAAGCAAGTGAACTCAGTTGATAATTTCATATACTCCACACCGTATCATCAATTCGGGTGCCAACGAATGCAAGTCCTAAAACAACATTTTATATTTAGAGGGAGAAAATCGCCTTCTGAATAGTCAGTCAGTC
>OX103979.1:40674955-40916947 GCA_944470395.2 Schistosoma turkestanicum | reverse complement strand
TGCAACTACACGTCAAAACTCTGTTCAAAAGGATACTTCTACTGAAATAAATCGTAACACTACTGATGCAAAGCTAACTAAAAACAGTTCAGAAAATCGTCTAGTTCCTGAAAATTTTATCGCGCAAGATTATTCAAGTTTTCTAGATACTCAGGAGAATTCTGTACTACCTACTTCATCAGGATTTTCTCAACCGTCCTCAGTTTCATCTGACAAAGGACATGCGTCATCGTCACAGAAGCCTTCAAATATCAGTGCGGAAACATTGATTTCAGTACAAGTTGATAATGGATCGAAATCTAGTAGGTTGATACTTAATGTTCTTTCCGAATAAAATTTCCTCTGTTTTTGATAAACTACATGTGTTTATAATTTTCATGCAACTTGAACTTACTGTTGAAGTTTACATGGGGGAATTATCGACCAAATGACAGTTAAATCAAAGGAGTAATTATTATTTTTATTATTATGAATAATTTTGCATACACTGTTATAGTAAGCCTGATAGTCCCAAGGTCAATACTTTCATCTGATACATAGAACAATCAATGTTGGTGCCTATATTTATTTACAAAGTGGTTACTTACTGCATGATAAAAGTGTTATCGCATCTGGATGAACATATTATCACAAGCAATTTGACCTATAATCATTCATATTATGGCAAGTATAAGTTTTTTCAAGGAATTTTATAATAATATTTAACGAAAATCTCATTATATATAAGACTGTCTTCTTTAAAACTTATAATTAATGTTTAAACTAAGATAGTTGTCCAGCGCATCCGAGCCCACCATACTTTTCTACTGATACCGATCAACACAGTAAAGTTTCCTAGAAGTCTTTTTCCTAATTAATGTAACTAATAATAAATAGCTTTAGGTAAAGTAATGTTTAACTAGTGTCACCTTTTTGTTTCGATATCAAAGGTAGAGCGGTGGATTTCAGTGGTTTAGGTGTTCACGTTTAAACCATAAGTTTGTAGGTTTGGACTCCATCCTGCCTATTTTGATTCGAGTATCTGCTAAGGCGATCACAAAAAACTGAATTTCAATAACGGTGCCGAAATCCTTTCAGATAAGATAACTACTCGCCTGTTCTAGTTCGATGTCCCGCGTTACCTCTGCTTTCTGATTGGTCGTTATTGTTTTGTGTTTGCTAATTTTCTCTATGATTAAAAGTCATCTCTCATAACTTGGTTACAAAAATTTTACCAATTCGTTTTGTATCGCTTTTCCTCTCCCCGAATATCAGGTTCCTTGCACGTCAACTAACTTTGTTGGCTGTCGAGTGTTATTTTTTTGTGAGTGTATTCCGTTGTGAATTACAAGAGAATCGTTTGCATTTGAGTAGTTCAATCAGTCTTTAGGACCGTAATATTATAAGCTCGTATTAAACCTCAACCAGAAGAGACACCAGCAGCCAAATAGCAGTATCAAAAGTTCTAATATCTAGTATGTTTTGAAATTGCGTATACGAATACTGTTTGGTAGGAACATTTTTTATAGTTTCAGTTCGCTTTCAAAACACCACTTTTGATTGCTTCACTTTTCCGTTAAATTGATTAATGTAATAGTCAATCATTTACTAAAAATTAAACAAACATCATCGACATAAAGTCCGGTACTGAAATTCGTTGTTCCTCGTTGCCATACCATTAGACGATATGTAAAAAATAACAAAAAAAAATCAGTATAGCCAGAGTTCAAACATTCTAATAAACTGTTCATAGTCCACCGCTTCAACCAACCGAGTCCTAGGTTCACTAATTCATTTCCAGCAATTAAAACAGTCCTTTTCATTAGAGGTCTTGCTTTTTATTTCTAATGTATAACAGATACTTCTGTATGGTGAGATATCCATTGTTTTTCACTAAAAAGTGTCATTTTAATTAAACAAAACCAGTACAATTTATGTTGTTATTTTACGTTGTTTTCAAGATTCAGCTTCAGTCAATACAGTTCAAGAGAAATCAAAAGTTGTTCCCGGTGAAAAAAATGATGGGTTAGTTCATTTCAGAATAATTTATATAATTTTAATCATTCGTATCTTTTTCATATGCTTAATAAGAAATATTTTTACTTGTGGATTAAGATTTACTTTGTTTTATTGAACACCGATAGTATGAAAAATGATAATATTGATCATTTCCACCTTCCAGAAGCGATCATTGATGTAGAAGTAGGTTGGAAGAAAGCTAGGGGCGGCCAAACCAAAACATGCAGAAATCCATGAAGTCACTGACAAGTGGACTGAGTCATGTCGGTAGGTGTTGAGTACCTGGTTGGGGTCCGCGAGATGATAATTATCGATGGTTAGAGACCTTAAACACCATAGCTCAAAATCGTTTGCAATGGCGTACGTGCATTCATTCATTGCGTTTTCTCAAATTCTAATCTTCTGAGTCCCTCATCATCTCTATCTTTCTCTTTCTAAAGTTATCTCACTGAACAATACCTCTCGTAACATATCTTCGAACCCTAGTCTTTTACATTACTGCTAATACTTCCACTATCTTTGTCGCTATTGGATTTGAACTGACAGTTTCGTCTTTGTGCTGATGCGGTATTATAGCAACCCGAACTTATGTACCCATGTACGAAGTTCTACGTTGTAACTGACTGACTGACTGAAATTTTATAACTGATAAGATAATATAGTTATGTGGTCAGTAAGTAGAATGTAGACTAATTATTTAAATGCCATTACAAGGCTTTATCTTCCTAGTAACTAATTGATGGTTTTTCAGCAAAGTACTAATACAATACATTGACAAGTACTTTTTGTTTAGAAAAATAAACTACATCTTCACTGAATAATTAAAGAGGATAATTAGAAACAATAATGACGTATTATAGAATTGTACTGTAATGCCCCACATCTTTCCAGATCATATTTGCATTTTTAGTCTATCCAATCATAAGATAGGTTTGCGAAGGCTGTTTCATTCAATATAGTTTAGCACCAAGGATTTATTTAAACTGGATAACCATTAAAGACCAAGGGGTTCTTGAAGTTACGCTTCCTAAATGACTGCAAAAATAATATCAAGGTTACGAATAGCGGATCAGAAAATAGTTACTATAGCCAATTAGGATGCGGTTTAATTTATCAAACTATATTTTGTTCATCCCTTCTCTAAATATTATGCGATCTAGCAACTGCTTGATTGAATTTTTCGAATGTCATATTATGTGATCAGGGTATCTTCAATATTTTAGAACTGTTTTTAATATTTATAAACATTTAATCTGGTTTTCTATACGTAGCTGAAGAGAAAGCAAATATACACAATGAATTTATTGTATTCTGCAAAATTCGTTTTTATTTTCTCTAAATTAATTCCCCCATTTCACAATATTTTAGGTTTATTTCTTTGGATAACAGTAATAATAATAGTAATAATTGTGTTAGAAAATTTGGCTTGTCAGAATCAGAGATAGTATCGCAGTGTTGCAATGTTTTACACAATGTTGAAGATGAACTCAATTCTATTTTGAAACAAACTAACTTATCTGCTAATGTTAGCCACCAAAAAAAGACTGTAGATAAACGATCGGAAACATTACCAATTGAAGATCAGCTCATTGATTATGACTTATTACGTGTACCTGGGATTAATGGTGAAAAGTTGAATGCCAGTCTTGTTCAAATGTATCATGACGTACAAACCACTAGATGTAACTTTTTCGATGTTCAAAAGCGATTAGATCAACCAAGATTGTTCTTGATACCAGAAGTTGACGATGAAGGTTAGTTGTTGTTTTATTGTACTCAGAATGACTATTGTGGAAATAGATGTGTACAATATAAATTAGTGTAAGTATATGTGCTATGAGCATTGGGTTTATAAATTCGAAGCCGACTTTGACTACTTCAGATCGACCAGTAACGTACAATTTTAAGCACCCGACTGCTTCAGTTTGAACGTCTATGTAGTATCCGTAGCCAACACATGGAGGTGTGATTTGCACTTGAGTGGGTGAACTGTACTAATTACACAAGTTACACTGATTTATAAATTGACTTGTACGTTAGAATTAGAAGTGCTCTCTTTAGTTTTTGCACAGCGTTGTGGTTTGTAAATTATATTTTTTTATACCTACTTTCATGGCATTGACCCTTAAGTTTTAGATTGTCCATAAAGACTTCGCATTATCTGATACAAGGTCATTGAAAGTACTCATAACCGTTAAAGGAAGAATTTTTTGTAAGTTTCTTTTAGTACAGAATACCAAACGGTCTGATTAGATTAATAAATAATCCATAATGAATAGGATCCATCCTAAGTGCTTCCACTATTGTTTTGTGTTCATCTTGTCCAAATACTTTTTATGGAGTTAGATCGAAACTCATTGAATTATTATAAATTTCATTTATGTCACGTACTAGATTTCTTGCATTTCCGAAGTAGTGTATTCAAGATTCCCAACTAACTAAATATACTTTTAACAAGCAATCTAACTTTGACGATCTACTTAGTACGTATGGAATGTCAGGTGAAGAAGATAGACATAAAAATATTGAAAACTCTCCCTCACTACTGACTCTACTGCTTGTGAACTTCAATCTAGTGTTGTTATTATATCATACTTCGTACTGGAGGATAAGTCGTTTATTTTACCGTTGTAAGAATTTGTTAACAAGGAGCGATATCACTAATGTATCTATACCAAAGTTGAACAAGTAGATTTTTTACAGTACTATGAATCGATACTAAGTATCTGAAATAACTGAGCGATAAATATATATTTCTATTATTCAAAATCGTTGTGTCTTATTCATAACTAATTTGTCTGCAACATTTAATGCTGAATTCCTTCCTTCTTTCTCACTTACGCCTGTTACCCCTAGTGAAGCATAGGCCACCGACCAGCATTCTCCAACCTTCTCTGTCCTGGACCTTCCTTTCTAATTCTGACCAATTATTGTTCATTCTTTTCATGTGTCTCCATTTCTCGGCGTAATGTGTTCCTTGACCTTCCTCTTTTCCACTGGCCTTGAGGATTCTGGCTGAGGGCTTGTCTTGTGACGCGATTGTGTACTTTCCTCAGTATGTGTCCTATCCATCTCCAGCGCTTCTTCCGCATTTCTCACCCTACTAGAGTCTGCTTTGTTCTACCCCACAGTAGGTTCTTGTCTGGTCAAAGAATCTGAAGTGTTTTTCGTAGACCACTTTTAATAATCACTTGTATCTTCCGGCGAATGGCCCTCGTGATTCTCCATGTTTCCGCCGCATACAGTAGAACATTTGTGTTAAAAAGTTTAACGTTAGTGTTGGTTGGTAGTTGTTTTGAGTTGCAGATGCTGTTCAATTGTAGAAATGCTGCTCTTGCTTTTCCGATCCATACCTTCACATCTGCATCAGGACCACACTACTCATCAATCAGGCTCCCCAGATATGTAAAGGTTTTTACATTTTTCAGGGCTTCTCCGTCAGGTGTGATTTGGTTGATGCATGTTGTGTTGTATCGGAGAATCTTGATTTTCTCCAGTGCATGTTGCGACCTACTACTGTTACACTAGTCGTCTTCTCTTGCATTTGTTGTTGCGTGTGCGTAGTCCAGTTGCATCCTGGCTGTCCATTGAATACCGTGCTTCCCTCCGGATGTTGACGTCTCCATAATCCAGGAGAGAGAGAGGGTGAGAGTAAGCAACCTTACCTGACGCCGTTCTTCACCTTGAACGAGTCTGTCAGCTGTCCGCTGTGCACAATTTTGCAGTGTAATCCATCATAAGAATTCCGTGTGATGTTGAATTTCTTCTCAGGCACACCGTAGTATCCAATAAGCCTCCAAAGTGCCGTCCTGTCCACTCTGTTGAAAACTTTCTCGTAGTCAATGAAGTTGATCTAGAATGGTAAATTCCATCCATTTAATTGTTCCACAGTGATCAGTAATGTCGCTTGAGATTCGGTTGGGACACTATCGATGATTACGGAATGCAGCTTGTTGATCTCGAGGTTGGGCATTGAAGGAATCTGTCATCCGGTTTAGGAACACTGTTGAAAACTTTTCCTCGTATCGAGAGAAGAGTGATGTTTCCATAGTTTTCACACTTGATGAAACGGCCTTTCTTTATTATCTTCATGAGGTATCTTTCGTTCCAGTCTATCGGTACTCCCTCCTTCCTAATCCTGCTAACGAAAATGTCAGGTATCTTCCCAGTTACTGTTATGTCTGACTTTTGTGCCTCAAATGGAATGTCTGGTCCTGTTGCTTTGCCGCTCTTTATTTGTCCAATGGCCATGCTGATCTCTTCAATTGTTAGTGGGCCAATAGTGATTGCTATGTCCGTGGGTGCTGCTTCAGTGTTGGGTGTGTTCAGTGGGGTTGGTCAGTTCAAGAGCTCTTCATACTGCTCTAATCACCTGTTTCGTTGTTCTTCACTGTCGGTGATTAGTTGACTTCTCTTGTCCCCACTGGTCGTTCTGGTTTACGATAATTTCCAGCATGCTTCATTGTAGTATCATATAACTGTCACATATTTCCTTCTCTTGCAGTCTTTTCCGCCGTAGCTGCTAGATCTTCCACATATTTACGTTTATTGGCTCTGATGCTACTTTTCACTTGCTTGTTCGTCTCTGTGTATTCAGCTTGTGTCTTGGTTTTCTCAACTCATTTCCGATTGATATTGATCATCACCTCCCTCAACTTCTTTTCATGAATCCTAACTATAGTATCTACAGACATCCATTATTCGTGATGATGCTTCTTGTGGCCCAAAACCCCACGACATGTTGAAGTCATTGCCTCCTTAATCTCTTTCTAGTTGTTCTTCTCGGTACTTCCCTCTTCATTGAGTAGATGTTGTAAGGCTTGGAACTTATTGTTGAGGGCTATCTTGAACCCGTTTATCTTTCTAGCATCCCGAAGAAACGCCGTATTAAACTTTTTGTGATGTGTTCGACTAGTTGTCCAGAGTTTCAGTTTGATCTTGGCGACCAGCAAGTGATGATCAGAGGCCAAATCAGTCCTCCTCTCATTTCTCACACATTCTATCGTCCTTCTAAACATCTCGTTGATGCAGATATGGTTCATTCGGTTATGTATGGTGAGATGCATGTGACTTTGTGTATATGTTTATGTGGAAATATGGTGCCTCCAATGACCAGCTTGTTGAAGACACATAGTTTGCAAATCTCTCACCGTTTTCGTTCTTTTCTCGAAGTCCATGTCTTCCCATGATGTCTTTATATCCGGTGTTGTCCATTTCAACCTTGACATTTAGGTCTCCCATTAGAATGGTGAAGTCCTTTGATGGGCATTTGTCGTAGGTCGACTACAGCCTATCATAGAATCGATCTTTGACGTCTGCGTTGTTATCGTTGATAGGTGGATAGCACTGGATGACGTTCATTGTATTCCCCTCTTCTTTCGTCTTGTTGGATGCTTTGATGACCGTGTGTCCATGAGATTCCCATGCTGTCAGTGCTTTTTGTGCTTGGTTGGACAGCATTAGTGCAACTGTGTGTTTATGCGAGTCATTTTCGTTTTGTTCATGGCCAGAGTACAACAGCACCTCTTTCAAAGCTGGTGTTTTTTGTCCAACCTGCGTTGAATGTATTTCACTGACTGCAAGTACCACTAGGTTGTATCTTTTGATTTCTGCAGCAACTCGGATGACTCTGCCGGTCTCCCACTTTGTACGAAGATTCGATTGTTGTGAGAAGGGTCATCAGACTCGTGACTTCCGAAGGAACTCGGTGCTAACCATGAGATTTCGTAACTATTCTAAATGAAGACCTTCTAACTCTCAGGGTAGAGTTTAAATGGTTTGAATTGATGTTTCTGGTTTTGCATTTTTTTCAGCGAGTTAGTTTTCTAGTGGATGGGGTCGGTAACTCTTTATTCGGCCTTGGGATGTGCAGTAGCCCCAGCGAGGCCTCAGGCGGAGTTTTCCAAATACTCTTGGACTTCAGTCCTTTGCAGTAGAGAAAAGTTACAAAGTCAGAAGAGAAGCTTTTCTGAAAGTTAACCTATCTACTGAAAACGCGTTTATGTTAGATTTACTGGTAGCATCGGCTTTCTATGATCTTCTGGTAATACGTTAGATTTATTAGCATAAAAAAATTATTATTCAGTCGAATAATCCGTAGTTTTTCGTGACATTTTTATGGTTTTTCTATCCAATCAAAATTGGATAGAAGAAGACTTTCTTTAGGAATTCTTAGCTTCCAGCAATGTATGGAAAAGATTACTGATTAACTAAGTTGATATGTGGAAATGGCATCTATTTGCGATCCTAGTTTTTTCTACGTATACTTAATTCTGTGTCGAAGAATGCTCTGAAACCTTTAAAAAACAGTAAGTTACCCATTATCGATGGATTGATATAGTTTCAACTTTCCACTACTAGTAGCATGAATGTACAAGTTTTACGTTTATAAACTGAGTTAAATAAGTCAATTCATCTTAATCACCCCACAACTGGAGTATGTGCAGACATGAGTTTAAAATTTTTTTATTTCTTCATTCACATACACTTTTAGGACATTCACCATTAGGATGTCCAACATATTTGACATCAGCCCGTATTTTACAAGAAGCTGTTTTCTCTACACCTCGACAACATATGATGCCTAACTTCACAGAGAAGAAGTGGTATGTTTTACTTTGTTTTACCTAATAAAGCCTATATTTTTTTATTTAGGATAACTTATGTTCATAAAATGTGGGATGCTGTAATACATTCTCCTTTGTTATTGGATTATCATTCTGTTCGGATGAATCAAATTTAACTATTGTAACTTTTAAAATGCTATCTCCTATTTTGTTTTATTACACTAATTTATCTTCACATGGAAATATAATTACAACTTTTCTTACTGTCTTTCTACTTTAATTATCCGTCTAGTTGGTTTTAAATTCCGATGGTTTCTATCGAGTGAACCAACTTGTTTGTGAAAAAATAGTGTTTTCTCCGTTTTAGATTTCGGAAACAGCTTATACTAATATCAGAAATTAACTTAAAGCCTTTAAAGAAATTATATAATTTGCGATTTGAATTGTATCATTTTCGAATTCAAATGCTAACTGACTGATGCTGAGGCGTTTTCGTCGTATTTTGCGTGAATAGACACGACTGGAAGATTGCTTCGAAAATCTAGTAGCTGTGTTTAAAAGTGAAATGTCTTTTAAAAGTAGAAACGGTAATTGAATTAGAAAGAAGTAGAAATCATTTCAGTTAAATGATAAGTTAGTGGACTTACAGAATCGGAATTACTTATTGCAAATACTGATAAACTACAGTTATAGGAATAATGAAGTTGAATATTACAGTTTTTGGAGATGTTCTGTTGCCAAACTGACTAACAATAGAATTAATTACTGAGTAGTAATAAGTGGTTTAATGTAGTATACATCGGTTAGCAGAATAGGTAAGAGATTAAGATGAGCGCCACAAATAGACCTAATATTCTCAATCATCTGTCCATAACTTCACAGAATGGGAATATCACTTCTCAACAGATGTTTACTCTGACTATCTTTTTCAAAATTAATCCATTTCACACTAGTAACTCAGTACTACATTTTGACGATGTGAACGATAGCCTACATTCAGTTCTTCATATTTAGCTCACTAGCTTCAGTTTACAGATGTGTAAGCTCATCGGTCTGTAAGAATCATTAAACTATCGTGGTCCACAGTCTGCAGTCTTACTATACGGCCTTGAAGTTAAATTTAAAAAATTAGTTCATCTTTAGTGAATATTATTTTACACCAGTATAACATAAAAACATTTCAACAAAGATGAACTACTCGGAACTCGTAGCTCTATACTCGTAACGGTAGATGTTTCAATGAGCCTGTAAAGCGGAAACAAAGACAAGTTAAATATAATGCAGATTAAAAATTTATCAATCATTAAGAAAATCTTCTAATAAATAAAAAACAACTCCATAACTAAAAACACAACGTAAAAAATTGGGCGTGAATACGTCGGAAAATCATAATCGACAATGAACAAGTCAGCACATAAGTTGAAATAAGGCACTTCAAAACTGTTAGTTGGTCGACTTCAGGCAAAACCACAACTGGCTATTAAAATCGAAAAGTTATACCAATCTCGGTGAGTAGTAGAAGAGCTGAGTGGAATCGTGAAGCGAAAATAAAACTTAGACCTACGACACATTTACAACGGAAAAAACTTCTGAATGGTGGTTGATATTAATATAGTTCATTCTATCACATTGTGAGATTTTTCAATATAATTGTGACCTATTCCGTCAACATATTCATTTCTAGACAATACAAAGGGACATTATCATAGTACAAAAATTCATATCTTAATTCGCCATCACTCAGTGTTACGACCGTAGCAGCTACCATAGCACAGTGGACGAACTTGCATATCGCAATGACCCAATCGACCTTGTTGTTTGTAACATATGTTCCATTAGGTCCTACCATGTCAGGCAGGTCGACTGAAGAGTGGTAAGGCGTAAAGAAATAACTCATGGACCTGAGGGCGAATTCGTATTGCTAAATGTAGAGGGTTGGCAACAGTAAGGTTTTTCTCTCAGACAACCAGCTTCTGCAGCGATGCTGTCTTCTTACATGGAAGGGAGGGATTATTAAAGGTTGACCCTAAAAATTTCACACCTCACCTTACCCCACGGTTCTCGATCTCTGGCAGTAAGGCTATTGGAAGAGCGGAGCTAACACTTCAAAATCCATGAAAAGGCCGAGCGTGACTGGCCTCAAGCAGTTGTCGCTTGAGCTCCCAGGTCTCTAAAACCAACGGTAATCCGGTTTCATTTTCAGGATCTTCAAGGAAAACCCTTTTACGTTGTGGGTAGCAGGGAAGTGACATCCACAGCACACGAGATCAGTTTGTGCACATTCAACCTCTCCATACACCTCTTAATAACTCTTGTCATCGCGACAAAACCTCACATTCTTATACCACCACTCGCCGCAGATGCAAACGTTTCGAGTACGTGAAATAAAACTACACCCGAAGTGCATTTTGGAAATTTGGATTTCCGAACTAGCATTAGATTGGATAACAGGCTTCCTTAGATAGCGTCGGCACCTGAACCAGTAATAAGGAGTTAGCAGACCAGCTTGTTGACTATTTCCATTATTTCGGGGGCTTCATCAGTGCTGATGTGTCGTCTAAAGAAATCACGGCGTGGATAGGGCATGCTCTACCACCATTCCCAACTTCCACCACTAAATACATAGGTCAGATAACTCTCTGTCATTACCAACCACATACCAACGATAACAACGCAGACGTCAAAGATCGATTCTATGATAGGCTGTAGTCGACCTACGACAAATGCCCATCAAAGGACTTCACCATTCTAATGGGAGACCTAAATGTCAAGGTTGAAATGGACAACACCGGATATAAAGACATCATGGGAAGACATGGACTTCGAGAAAAGAACGAAAACGGTGAGAGATTTGCAAACTATGTGTCTTCAACAAGCTGGTCATTGGAGGCACCATATTTCCACATAAACATATACACAAAGTCACATGCATCTCACCATACATAACCGAATGAACCATATCTGCATCAACGAGATGTTTAGAAGGACGATAGAATGTGTGAGAAATGAGAGGAGGACTGATTTGGCCTCTGATCATCACTTGCTGGTCGCCAAGATCAAACTGAAACTCTGGACAACTAGTCGAACACATCACAAAAAGTTTAATACGGCGTTTCTTCGGGATGCTAGAAAGATAAACGGGTTCAAGATAGCCCTCAACAATAAGTTCCAAGCCTTACAACATCTACTCATCCGAGAGAAAGCCACGATGGATCAAAGCTGGAAGAATATCAAGGAAGTCGAAACCAATTTATTCATCTCAGAATTTTTCGCTTTTTACGCCACAAATGGAGTAATGTTGAGGTTAGACCCTGAATAGTAGGCAAGGATAGCAAAACAGTTCTGATAGCCTGAAGTCTGGTGAAATCTCGGTGAGGATTCAGAAGGCTTTGTGGGCTTTTGCCAACTTATGACAATTGTGGCTTCAGGGCGATATCTCTCTGCCAACCAAAGGACGAGTCTGATGACAATGAGTTCTTTCGGTCCTATTTTACGGGTATCAAACAGTCATTTAGAAGAGAGGATATTCGCATGCTACTAGTATCCGACCAAAGAGCTCCTTGTATCACTATCCGTGAATTCTGGGACCACCTTTTAAGCAATGCTGGTGTTAGGAAATGGGTACTAAGTAAGGATGACATATCAACTGAAGTAGTGAATCTTGAGTTGAGGTTTTTAGGACGTGTTACGTATGCACAACTACCGACTGCCTCGAAGAGCGATTTTGTCTGATGTAAGAATAGGCTGAAAGAATGCTATGGGCGGCCAAAACAAATCAGTGCACCAGTTCGTGAAGCCATAGACAGTTGGACTGAGCCGTGTTAGTAGGTGCAGACTACTTGGTCGGGGTCCACGAGGCAATCGTAACCAGTGGTTAGAGACATTAAATGATATGACTCCAAATCTCTTGCAAGGATCGGAATTGTAATTGTGATATATTTGTTGAACATACGAAGTTCTACGTTGTAGTTTACTGATTTACCTTATCTTCACAAAGACATTCAAGTCTACTAGTGATTGCTGGTACCACCGACGGTCAGCCAATTTTTATTTACCGTAATTTAAAAGTGCTTCATAAAACCTCTAGACCTGTCCAGAACTCATACTAATTTTTTTTGCAGTTCTAGAAGAACAGTGTGGCGTCAGATTTAAATCAACAGGCGGCAAGTTTTATGTCCATTTCTATGAAAATTTTACCTTATTGAAATAGGTATTCTGTATGGATACTTGGAAATCTAGGCGGAAGTCTTTCATTCATATAAAAAACCTTATAACAAAATACAAACAGTATTCGTTAGAAATTATGTCTCTAGGTAAGAACTACTTTAATTGATTTTGATTTTCCATTCACAATATTAGTGATCACTCACCCTTGGAAACAGATGGTTTGATTTTGTTACAGAATTTTCGTTGCAGGCGAAAGGGATGACCTTACACAAGAGTCTCTATGAATGATTCTGACTTTAATTCTTACTGACGTTGAGAAATAGATGCATGTAGTCCAGAAGATGCTAGCGGCCAAAATATCGGTTCAGAACCACGACCGAAAGAAAACCTGTGAGTCAAATCGTTTAGAGTCTGAAAAGGGCACATGGTGAAGCTCGTTAATGCCAACTTCACTGACCTCTTAATTAAGATACCTACAAGCTCAGATAACTAGTCGAGGTTAATGTCAGCTAGTGTCCTCGAAAATATCCGACTTAAATCTGGCTTATTACTAAAAAAACTCACTCACTTGAAAATTCATCAGGATGCTGTGTTGTCCACCCTATAATCGTGGAACTGTTCAGAAGCCCTCAATTCCCTTGTATGCCAGCTTCTCAGGCATTTACTAGGGTCGCGCAGACTTCCATCAGAATGGAGAATAGCAACTCTCCTTCAAATTCTCAAAAGAGGAGACACGAAAACTTCGGCCTGCTACAGCCCAGTATCATTACCTTGAATATTGTCGAGATTGATGTAAGAACTATTAAACAAACATATCAGGAAGTAGATCGATAAGAACAACGTTCTCCATAAAGCTGAACATCCGTTTGGGAAAAGCAGATCGTGTATATTCGATCTTCTCATAGTATGGGACGGCTCGGACTAATAAGTACCAGTTCATATAATATTTCTTGGCATCTCCACAGACTTCGAAACTGTGCCTTACGAACTCCAAATAGTGAAGGCTTTACGGATCCACTTATATCTGGACTCAGAAATTACATAGAGAACAAATGTTTGTGCCAAGGTGAAGTGCACGCTAGCTGGAGAGTCTCAACTTCACGAGTTTGACAGGAGATCATCTCAGGTCTACGCCTCTTCTTTTTGCCTACTAATGATAAAGTTAGCCTTGTGACATTATTTTATGCGGACCACGCAAAGACCAGGAACTCCATAAGAAGAAAACAAGATCCGTTTGAGCTGCTATATAGCCTTCCAACAACAGAGGAATTTACATTGTTCAATGGTATGAAACACAATCAGTCAAAATTTCACGCCATGAACATTCTGTCTCATGTGACACGAACAACTTCTGTCCTCAATGAAAGTCTGCATTCAAATGACTCCTCAGAACGCAATCTCTGTTTATTAAGGGGAAAAGAATTAATCTTACGAAGACAGACTCTAACATTCGATATTATTTCCCTGGAGTTACAGGAGAATATGAGGTGATCTAATAGTGGCATACATAATATCAAGTGCGACTAATAGTCTTAACGTGAGCATCTTGACAAAAAATCACCACTACCCTCCTCACGGTAACTCAAAAAGGTCTCGTGAAATATATATTGGTTTATCTTAGTAACATTTATTTTTCTGGATCACCTACTGAGTTCAAACCGAACTGTGACTATTACATGTATTATTCATGATAGTTTTACAGGCAATAAATTATAAGTTCATTCAGAAGGATACAGAAACTACTTATGTTTGGGCGTTACTGATTTTTCCTGTCAAAATATCTCTATTTCTCTTCTTTTCAAGCAATTTAGAATCAGAGGACGTAGGTGGATGCTAGTTTGGTAGACAAGAATATTGATTTTGTAAGCACTCGAAACATCATCCTATAGAGAATTTTAAGAACAGAACTGTATACGTAGATAGTAAACTTCAGTCGCTTGTCGATAATGTAACTGCTATGCTTTCTGAGTCCCATAGATTATTAGAAGTTGGAATGATTATTTCCATCGTAAATTTCCGACTTCAGTACATTATCGCTTCAACAATGTACTTTAGCAGGTTAACTCTCCTAGTATTACTATGAATTTACTCGAGAATAACTAAAAGACCAAAATACAAAATATTGGGGTTGTTGTGCGTTGTTGTTCATAAAATACGACGGTCAAGCACCTAGTGAGTGAGGGGATAAGTTATTGAGGAGTAAGCGAGGATAATTTCTGAGTACTTTCTGAGTGTCGTTCATCGTGAATAAAGTTACTGATTGTACATCTTTTCAACCAGAAATACCTAAATTATTGAGGTTCAGACGTGTCCCCAGTGATACTGACAAAAATGTATACATAACGAGTCAAACGAATGCTTTTGACGTTTGCTATAAAACAGCTATATATCTGTCGTGTCATGGACACATCTAATACCGACATTGATTTAGTTCCCAGGTAACCAGGAAGAGTTCTCTATGCCATTATATGCCCAGTAACCTGATCATAGGTAACTGATAAGTCTACAATGTGCAGGCTATTTTATTTGTCATAAAAACCTGTTTAATTTGGAGGTACAATACTCACGAATTAACGGTCATGAGGTTCATTACTCATGACTTCTCTTGTTCAGCGCCCCATATGTTCTCCAGAATTTAATACAAAAACAGAATACTTAACTAACCGCAATTCTTATACCTAGAACACTCAAGTGGTCATTAGGTGTGATGTAATTCTCTGTTTTTTCCCATGTTCTTAAGTTGTTCGGTTGAATTCTCAGCTTTTGCTGTGTCAAAAACATAAAATCAAAAAAATTATTTTTTGAACATACTTTTTAGTATTCCTGTTCAAAACCTGCACACACATATACTGATCTTTCCTTAGCACAGTTTGCTTAGTTACGTAAGCAGAAGTGTAACAGACCTACCAAACTACCGTTTCTTTCTTTTCTGATACGAAAAAGAACTGTCGAAAACCGAGATGGATAACAGTCAATAAACTTTTAAGTGCTTGTTTCCAAATATTTTGCTAGTACTTACTCATTACAGTTGCTAAAGACAACAGCACTCTGTTGAAAGAAGGAATTTGTCTAAAAACGTTGGTCTAATCTTCTCGGTGGTCACGACTGTTGTTCATTACAACTCCCTAAAGCGGAAGTGGGCTACGGCACCGAGAAAAGTGGAAGTCGAATCAGAAAGCACAGAGAAAGAAATCATAATCAAGTGCAAAAGTAATGAATTAGAATTATGAATAACTTAAATGCGAGAGCTGGTCTGTCTTATAATCGATACTTATAGTTAGGAGCGTTCGATCTGAATGCGTCACAAAGCGTTACGGCAATTTGATTTGTTACGTTACATTCTGGTGAGCCGTAGTGGGTTGATTGTCATCTTCTTGTTACGAATTCGTGCTCAGTTTTGCCTTTGTTATTAAAAATCCATAGTGATTTTTCAACAAAAGCCGAATCTACTGGAAATAGGCACTCTTTTAGTCCTGGTATTCATATAATTATTTGGGGATTACTGTTTTGGTAAAATTATGTTGATAACCGTCTGAAACTGTTCGTTTACAAAAGTTTCAGTAGATAGCCGAATCGTTTTCTAGAATACCATTCTCACTAGAAGTAAACCCGTGACGTTTAATATAGTAATTTTCCTGACCATCACTGACTAACTGTTAATATTTATATAGAAACTCATTATAAATGTAATGCCTAACCTCGAACACTGATTTCGTAGGCAAGATACTGGTTGGCATTAGAGTGATCTTGGAAATAGGGCACTACCTCGTTTAATGGTAGACTGGTAGGACACCATATCATGTATGATATGGACTACGGATAACCCCTAGGCAGCATCAGCATGTCCGTGAAAATATCCAACTACCTTAATAGGGTTATCAATTAGTATAGTAAGTTAAAGATGGAAATATGAGTTGGAACTTGAAATTACAGATTCATGTCAGGATTTTCATCGTCATCTCAGAACAGCTGTAATGTCAATGTGTTGTTTAACCATATGGAAGTACGAATGTCACCATAAAATCCAGAGGTCGGATTATATCTGATTTTTAAGTCTATGAATTACGGTCTTGCCACAGCTAATTTACAATTACTCCTGGCACAGATTTATCTGAGAAGTAAATTTCTCACTGATTGTACTTGTGCTGATTCGGAACGAATTCAAGTGTATGTGCCGCCAAAAGGCATCCTTCGCTACTCTCTACTCTTAATCCTAAATTCTTAACCCCGACTTCTAACACTTACATCTAGACCCCTGGTGTCACTTATAACCTTAATTCTTTAATGTTGACCCTACTTGGATTACTAGTTCTTAACCCAAACCTTTTCCCTTTGCTATACTAGTCATTTCAGCATTTAAATGTCCATTGATCATGATAAGACTGTTTGTCCGTTGTCATTTCACTAATCTTTTTTCCTCGTTCTACAACTAATTGTTTCTTCTTTTTTGTCTGGTAGCTTGCTTAAGGTCCTCAAAATAGTATACTTTTTCGTTAGACAGCTGTGGAGTTCCTGGTCATGATTTCCATGTTTTATGTATTCGGGGAAGTTGAGGAACGTCACGAAATCTGTCTAGGCTCATTCTTTATTCTTTAGCTTAGAGTCAGTCCAATTAAATTTTCGATTTTGTTCATCTTTACTAGGTTGTTTTCTTTGCTTTGGTAAGAAAGTGATATTATTCTCTTCTATGCTTTTTGCCTCCTTATTTTTGCGTTGCAAATATTTATGGTGCGATAACGTAACTAGTTCCTGTTTATCCTACCCATGTTTTGGCACACTTTCCTCTAATCAGTGAGTTACTCGCGTCATACATTCTTACCGGGTTTTATTTATAACGGATTGAGATAATATGTTGATGCCTTGAGTGTCAAGTATTTAGTTTAAACTGACTCTCAGTATTATGTAATACTGAGAGTCAGTTTAAACTAAATACTTGACACTCAAGGCATCAACATATTATCTCAATCCGTTATAAATAAAACCCGGTAAGAATGTATGACGCGAGTAACTCACTGATTAGAGGAAAGTGTGCCAAAACATGGGTAGGATAAACAGGAACTAGTTACGTTATCGCACCATAAATATTTGCAACGCAAAAATAAGGAGGCAAAAAGCATAGAAGAGAATAATATCACTTTCTTACCAAAGCAAAGAAAACAACCTAGTAAAGATGAACAAAATCGAAAATTTAATTGTTCTTACTCTAAGCTAAAGAATAAAGAATGAGCCTAGACAGATTTCGTGACGTTCCTCAACTTCCCCGAATACATAAAACATGGAAATCATGACCAGGAACTCCACAGCTGTCTAACGAAAAAGTATACTATTTTGAGGACCTTAAGCAAGCTACCAGACAAAAAAGAAGAAACAATTAGTTGTAGAACGAGGAAAAAAGATTAGTGAAATGACAACGGACAAACAGTCTTATCATGATCAATGGACATTTAAATGCTGAAATGACTAGTATAGCAAAGGGAAAAGGTTTGGGTTAAGAACTAGTAATCCAAGTAGGGTCAACATTAAAGAATTAAGGTTATAAGTGACACCCGGGGTCTAGATGTAAGTGTTAGAAGTCGGGGTTAAGAATTTAGGATTAAGAGTAGAAAGTAGCGAAGGATGCCTTTTGGCGGCACATACACTTGAATTCGTTCCGAATCAGCACAAGTACAATCAGTGAGAAATTTACTTCTCAGATAAATCTGTGCCAGGAGTAATTGTAAATTAGCTGTGGCAAGACCGTAATTCATAGACTTAAAAATCAGATATAATCCGACCTCTGGATTTTATGGTGACATTCGTACTTCCATATGGTTAAACAACACATTGACATTACAGCTGTTCTGAGATGACGATGAAAATCCTGACATGAATCTGTAATTTCAAGTTCCAACTCATATTTCCATCTTTAACTTACTATACTAATTGATAACCCTATTAAGGTAGTTGGATATTTTCACGGACATGCTGATGCTGCCTAGGGGTTATCCGTAGTCCATATCATACATGATATGGTGTCCTACCAGTCTACCATTAAACGAGGTAGTGCCCTATTTCCAAGATCACTCTAATGCCAACCAGTATCTTGCCTACGAAATCAGTGTTCGAGGTTAGGCATTACATTTATAATGAGTTTCTATATAAATATTAACAGTTAGTCAGTGATGGTCAGGAAAATTACTATATTAAACGTCACGGGTTTACTTCTAGTGAGAATGGTATTCTAGAAAACGATTCGGCTATCTACTGAAACTTTGGTAAACGAACAGTTTCAGACGGTTATCAACATAATTTACCAAAACAGTAATCCCCAAATAATTATATGAATACCAGGACTAAAAGAGTGCCTATTTCCAGTAGATTCGGGTTTTGTTGAAAAATCACTATGGATTTTTAATAACAAAGGCAAAACTGAGCACGAATTCGTAACAAGAAGATGACAATCAACCCACTACGGCTCACCAGAATGTTAACGTAACAAATCAAATTGCCGTAACGCTTTGTGACGCATTCAGATCGAACGCTCCTAACTATAAGTATCGATTATAAGACAGACCAGCTCTCGCATTTAAGTATTCATAATTCTAATTCATTACTTTTGCACTTGATTATGATTTCTTTCTCTGTGCTTTCTGATTCGACTTCCACTTTTCTCGGTGCCGTAGCCCACTTCCGCTTTAGGGAGTTGTAATGAACAACAGTCGTGACCACCGAGAAGATTAGACCAACGTTTTTAGACAAATTCCTTCTTTCAACAGAGTGCTGTTGTCTTTAGCAACTGTAATGAGTAAGTACTAGCAAAATATTTGGAAACAAGCACTTAAAAAGTGACTGTTATCCATCTCGGTTTTCGACAGTTCTTTTTCGTATCAGAAAAGAAAGAAACGGTAGTTTGGTAGGTCTGTTACACTTCTGCCTTACGTAACTAAGCAAACTGTGCTAAGGAAAGATCAGTATATGTGTGTGCAGGTTTTGAACAGGAATACTAAAAAGTATGTTCAAAAAATAATTTTTTTTTGTTTTTATGTTTTTGACACGGCAAAAGCTGAGAATTCAACCGAACAACTTAAGAACATGGGAAAAAACAGAGTAATTACATCACCACCTAATGACCACTTGAGTGTTCTAGGTATAAGAATTGCGGTTAGTTAAGTATTCTGTTTTTGTATTAAATTCTGGAGAACATATGGGGCGCTGAACAAGAGAAGTCATGAGTAATGAACCTCATGACCGTTAATTCGTGAGTATTGTACCTCCAAATTAAACAGGTTTTTATGACAAATAAAATAGCCTGCACATTGTAGACTTATCAGTTACCTATGATCAGGTGGGCATATAATGGCATAGAGAACTCTTCCTGTGTTACCTGGGAACTAATACAATGTCGGTATTAGATGTGTCCATGCCACGACAGATATATAGCTGTTTTATAGCAAACGTCAACAGCATTCGTTTGACTCGTTATGTATACATTTTTGTCAGTATCACTGGGGACACGTCTGAACCTCAATAATTTAGGTATTTTCTGGTTTGAAAAGATGTACAATCAGTAACTTTATTCACGATGAACGACACTCAGAAAGTACTCAGAAATTATCCTCGCTTACTCCTCAATAACTTATCCCCTCACTCACTAGGTGCTTGACCGTCGTATTTTATGAACAACAACGCACAACAACCCCAATATTTTGTATTTTGGTCTTTTAGTTATTCTCGAGTAAATTCATAGTAATACTAGGAGAGTTAACCTGCTAAAGTACATTGTTGAAGCGATAATGTACTGAAGTCGGAAATTTACGATGGAAATAATCATTCCCAACTTCTAATAATCTATGGGACTCAGAAAGCATAGCAGTTACATTATCGACAAGCGACTGAAGTTTACTATCTACGTATACAGTTCTGTTCTTAAAATTCTCTATAGGATGATGTTTCGAGTGCTTACAAATCAATATTCTTGTCTACCAAACTAGCATCCACCTACGTCCTCTGATTTCTAAATTGCTTGAAAAGAAGAGAAATAGAGATATTTTGACAGGAAAAATCAGTAACGCCCAAACATAAGTAGTTTCTGTATCCTTCTGAATGAACTTATAATTTATTGCCTGTAAAACTATCATGAATAATACATGTAATAGTCACAGTTCGGGTTTGAACTCAGTAGGTGATCCAGAAAAATAAATGTACTAAGATAAACCAATATATATTTCACGAGACCTTTTTGAGTTATGGTGAGGAGGGTAGTGGTGAGGTTTTGTCAAGATGCTCACGTTAAGACTATTAGTTGCACTTGATATTATGTATGCCACTATTAGATCACCTCATATTCGTAACTCCAGGGAAATTAATATCGAATGTTAGAGTCTGTCTTCGTAAGATTAATTCTTTTCCCCTTAATAAACAGAGATTGCGTTCTGAGGAGTCATTTGAATGCAGACTTTCATTGAGGACAGAAGTTGTTCGTGTCACATGAGACAGAATGTTCATGGCGTGAAATTTGACTGATTGTGTTTCATACCATTGAACAATGTAAATTCCTCTGTTGTTGGAAGGCTATATAGCAGCTCAAACGGATCTTGTTTTCTTCTTATGGAGTTCCTTGGTCTTTGCGTGGTCCCGCATAAAATAATGTCACAAGGCTAACTTTATCATTAGTAGGCAAAAAGAAGAGGCGTAGACCTGAGATGATCTCCTGTCAAACTCGTGAAGTTGAGACTCTCCAGCTAGCGTGCACTTCACCTTGGCACAAAACATTTTGTTCTCTATGTAATTTCTGAGTCCAGATATAAGTGGATCCGTAAAGCCTTCACTATTTGGAGTTCGTAAGGCAGTTTCGAAGTCTGTGGAGATGCCAAGAAATATTATATGAACTGGTACTTATTAGTCCGAGCCGTCCCATACTATGAGA
Organism: Schistosoma turkestanicum; assembly: GCA_944470395.2. Lineage (NCBI taxonomy): Eukaryota > Metazoa > Platyhelminthes > Trematoda > Strigeidida > Schistosomatidae > Schistosoma > Schistosoma turkestanicum. Next base: position 40,895,311 of record OX103979.1, on the reverse strand, counting down.
AGATCGAATATACACGATCTGCTTTTCCCAAACGGATGTTCAGCTTTATGGAGAACGTTGTTCTTATCGATCTACTTCCTGATATGTTTGTTTAATAGTTCTTACATCAATCTCGACAATATTCAAGGTAATGATACTGGGCTGTAGCAGGCCGAAGTTTTCGTGTCTCCTCTTTTGAGAATTTGAAGGAGAGTTGCTATTCTCCATTCTGATGGAAGTCGGCGCGACCCTAGTAAATGCCTGAGAAGCTGGCATACAAGGGAATTGAGGGCTTCTGAACAGTTCCACGATTATAGGGTGGACAACACAGCATCCTGATGAATTTTCAAGTGAGTGAGTTTTTTTAGTAATAAGCCAGATTTAAGTTCGGATATTTTCGAGGACACTAGCTGACATTAACCTCGACTTAGTTATCTGAGCTTTGTAGGTATCTTAATTAAGAGGTCAGTGAAGTTGGCATTAACGAGCTTCACCATGTGCCCTTTTCAGACTCTAAACGATTTGACTCACAGGTTTTCTTTCGGTCGTGGTTCTGAACCGATATTTTGGCCGCTAGCATCTTCTGGACTACATGCATCTATTTCTCAACGTCAGTAAGAATTAAAGTCAGAATCATTCATAGAGACTCTTGTGTAAGGTCATCCCTTTCGCCTGCAACGAAAATTCTGTAACAAAATCAAACCATCTGTTTCCAAGGGTGAGTGATCACTAATATTGTGAATGGAAAATCAAAATCAATTAAAGTAGTTCTTACCTAGAGACATAATTTCTAACGAATACTGTTGTATTTTGTTATAAGGTTTTTTATATGAATGAAAGACTTCCGCCTAGATTTCCAAGTATCCATACAGAATAACTATTTCAATAAGGTAAAATTTTCATAGAAATGGACATAAAACTTGCCGCCTGTTGATTTAAATCTGACGCCACACTGTTCTTCTAGAACTGCAAAAAAAATTAGTATGAGTTCTGGACAGGTCTAGAGGTTTTATGAAGCACTTTTAAATTACGGTAAATAAAAATTGGCTGACCGTCGGTGGTACCAGCAATCACTAGTAGACTTGAATGTCTTTGTGAAGATAAGGTAAATCAGTAAACTACAACGTAGAACTTCGTATGTTCAACAAATATATCACAATTACAATTCCGATCCTTGCAAGAGATTTGGAGTCATATCATTTAATGTCTCTAACCACTGGTTACGATTGCCTCGTGGACCCCGACCAAGTAGTCTGCACCTACTAACACGGCTCAGTCCAACTGTCTATGGCTTCACGAACTGGTGCACTGATTTGTTTTGGCCGCCCATAGCATTCTTTCAGCCTATTCTTACATCAGACAAAATCGCTCTTCGAGGCAGTCGGTAGTTGTGCATACGTAACACGTCCTAAAAACCTCAACTCAAGATTCACTACTTCAGTATATGTCATCCTTACTTAGTACCCATTTCCTAACGCCAGCATTGCTTAAAAGGTGGTCCCGAGAATTCACGGATAGTGATACAAGGAGCTCTTTGGTCGGATACGAGTAGCCATGCGAAATATCCTCTCTTCTAAATGACTGTTGATACCCGTAAAATAGGACCGAAAGAACTCAATTGTCATCAGACTCGTCTTTGGTTGGCAGAGAGATATCGCCCTGAAGCCACAATTGTCATAAGTTGGCAAAAGCCCACAAAGCCTTCTGAATCCTCACCGAGATTTCACCAGACTTCAGGCTATCAGAACTGTTTTGCTATCCTTGCCTACTATTCAGGGTCTAACCTCAACATTACTCCATTTGTGGCGTAAAAAGCGAAAAATTCTGAGATGAATAAATTGGTTTCGACTTCCTTGATATTCTTCCAGCTTTGATCCATCGTGGCTTTCTCTCGGATGAGTAGATGTTGTAAGGCTTGGAACTTATTGTTGAGGGCTATCTTGAACCCGTTTATCTTTCTAGCATCCCGAAGAAACGCCGTATTAAACTTTTTGTGATGTGTTCGACTAGTTGTCCAGAGTTTCAGTTTGATCTTGGCGTGACATTGGCACGTTGGTTTGATCTCGAGGTTGGGCATTGAAGGAATCTGTCATCCGGTTTAGGAACACTGTTGAAAACTTTTCCTGGTATCGAGAGAAGAGTGATGTTTCCATAGTTTTCACACTTGATGAAACGGCCCTTCTTTATTATCTTCATCAGGCATACTTCGTTCCAGTCTATCGGTACTCCCTCCTCCCTAATCCTGCTAACGAAAATGTGAGGTATCTTCCCAGTTACTGTTATGTCTGACTTTTGCACCTCAAATGGAATGTCTGGTCCTGTTGCTTTGCCGCTCTTTATTTGTCCAATGGCCATGCTGATCTCTTCAATTGTTAGTGAGCCAATAGTGATTGCGATGTCCGTGGGTGCTGCTTCAATGTTGGGTGTGTTCAGTGGGGTTGGTCAGTTCAAGAGCTCTTCATACTGCTCTAATCACCTGTTTCGTTGTTCTTCACTGTCGGTGATTAGTTGACGTCCCTTGTCCCTCACTGGTCGTTCTGGTTTACGATAATTTCCAGCATGCTTCATTGTGGTATTATATAACTGTCACATATTTCCTTCTCTTGCAGCCTTTTCCGCCGTAGCTGCTAGATCTTCCACATATTTACGTTTATTGGCTCTGATGCTACTTTTCACTTGCTTGTTCGTGTCTGTGTATTCAGCTTGTGTCTTGGTTTTCTCTACTCATTTCCGATTGATATTGATCATCACCTCCCTCAACTTATTTTTATGAATCCTAACTACAGTATCCACAGACATCCATTATTCGTGATGATGCTTCTTGTGGCCCAGAACCCCAGGACATGTTGAAGTCATTGCCTCCTTAATCTCTTTCTAGTTGTTCTTCTCGGTACTTCCCTCTTCATTGAATAGATGTTGTAAGGCTTGGAACTTATTGTTGAGGGCTATCTTGAACCCGTTTATCTTTCTAGCATCCCGAAGAAACGCCGTATTAAACTTTTTGTGATGTGTTCGACTAGTTGTCCAGAGTTTCAGTTTGATCTTGGCGACCAGCAAGTGATGATCAGAGGCCAAATCAGTCCTCCTCTCATTTCTCACACATTCTATCGTCCTTCTAAACATCTCGTTGATGCAGATATGGTTCATTCGGTTATGTATGGTGAGATGCATGTGACTTTGTGTATATGTTTATGTGGAAATATGGTGCCTCCAATGACCAGCTTGTTGAAGACACATAGTTTGCAAATCTCTCACCGTTTTCGTTCTTTTCTCGAAGTCCATGTCTTCCCATGATGTCTTTATATCCGGTGTTGTCCATTTCAACCTTGACATTTAGGTCTCCCATTAGAATGGTGAAGTCCTTTGATGGGCATTTGTCGTAGGTCGACTACAGCCTATCATAGAATCGATCTTTGACGTCTGCGTTGTTATCGTTGGTATGTGGTTGGTAATGACAGAGAGTTATCTGACCTATGTATTTAGTGGTGGAAGTTGGGAATGGTGGTAGAGCATGCCCTATCCACGCCGTGATTTCTTTAGACGACACATCAGCACTGATGAAGCCCCCGAAATAATGGAAATAGTCAACAAGCTGGTCTGCTAACTCCTTATTACTGGTTCAGGTGCCGACGCTATCTAAGGAAGCCTGTTATCCAATCTAATGCTAGTTCGGAAATCCAAATTTCCAAAATGCACTTCGGGTGTAGTTTTATTTCACGTACTCGAAACGTTTGCATCTGCGGCGAGTGGTGGTATAAGAATGTGAGGTTTTGTCGCGATGACAAGAGTTATTAAGAGGTGTATGGAGAGGTTGAATGTGCACAAACTGATCTCGTGTGCTGTGGATGTCACTTCCCTGCTACCCACAACGTAAAAGGGTTTTCCTTGAAGATCCTGAAAATGAAACCGGATTACCGTTGGTTTTAGAGACCTGGGAGCTCAAGCGACAACTGCTTGAGGCCAGTCACGCTCGGCCTTTTCATGGATTTTGAAGTGTTAGCTCCGCTCTTCCAATAGCCTTACTGCCAGAGATCGAGAACCGTGGGGTAAGGTGAGGTGTGAAATTTTTAGGGTCAACCTTTAATAATCCCTCCCTTCCATGTAAGAAGACAGCATCGCTGCAGAAGCTGGTTGTCTGAGAGAAAAACCTTACTGTTGCCAACCCTCTACATTTAGCAATACGAATTCGCCCTCAGGTCCATGAGTTATTTCTTTACGCCTTACCACTCTTCAGTCGACCTGCCTGACATGGTAGGACCTAATGGAACATATGTTACAAACAACAAGGTCGATTGGGTCATTGCGATATGCAAGTTCGTCCACTGTGCTATGGTAGCTGCTACGGTCGTAACACTGAGTGATGGCGAATTAAGATATGAATTTTTGTACTATGATAATGTCCCTTTGTATTGTCTAGAAATGAATATGTTGACGGAATAGGTCACAATTATATTGAAAAATCTCACAATGTGATAGAATGAACTATATTAATATCAACCACCATTCAGAAGTTTTTTCCGTTGTAAATGTGTCGTAGGTCTAAGTTTTATTTTCGCTTCACGATTCCACTCAGCTCTTCTACTACTCACCGAGATTGGTATAACTTTTCGATTTTAATAGCCAGTTGTGGTTTTGCCTGAAGTCGACCAACTAACAGTTTTGAAGTGCCTTATTTCAACTTATGTGCTGACTTGTTCATTGTCGATTATGATTTTCCGACGTATTCACGCCCAATTTTTTACGTTGTGTTTTTAGTTATGGAGTTGTTTTTTATTTATTAGAAGATTTTCTTAATGATTGATAAATTTTTAATCTGCATTATATTTAACTTGTCTTTGTTTCCGCTTTACAGGCTCATTGAAACATCTACCGTTACGAGTATAGAGCTACGAGTTCCGAGTAGTTCATCTTTGTTGAAATGTTTTTATGTTATACTGGTGTAAAATAATATTCACTAAAGATGAACTAATTTTTTAAATTTAACTTCAAGGCCGTATAGTAAGACTGCAGACTGTGGACCACGATAGTTTAATGATTCTTACAGACCGATGAGCCTTGCACATCTGTAAACTGAAGCTAGTGAGCTAAATATGAAGAACTGAATGTAGGCTATCGTTCACATCGTCAAAATGTAGTACTGAGTTACTAGTGTGAAATGGATTAATTTTGAAAAAGATAGTCAGAGTAAACATCTGTTGAGAAGTGATATTCCCATTCTGTGAAGTTATGGACAGATGATTGAGAATATTAGGTCTATTTGTGGCGCTCATCTTAATCTCTTACCTATTCTGCTAACCGATGTATACTACATTAAACCACTTATTACTACTCAGTAATTAATTCTATTGTTAGTCAGTTTGGCAACAGAACATCTCCAAAAACTGTAATATTCAACTTCATTATTCCTATAACTGTAGTTTATCAGTATTTGCAATAAGTAATTCCGATTCTGTAAGTCCACTAACTTATCATTTAACTGAAATGATTTCTACTTCTTTCTAATTCAATTACCGTTTCTACTTTTAAAAGACATTTCACTTTTAAACACAGCTACTAGATTTTCGAAGCAATCTTCCAGTCGTGTCTATTCACGCAAAATACGACGAAAACGCCTCAGCATCAGTCAGTTAGCATTTGAATTCGAAAATGATACAATTCAAATCGCAAATTATATAATTTCTTTAAAGGCTTTAAGTTAATTTCTGATATTAGTATAAGCTGTTTCCGAAATCTAAAACGGAGAAAACACTATTTTTTCACAAACAAGTTGGTTCACTCGATAGAAACCATCGGAATTTAAAACCAACTAGACGGATAATTAAAGTAGAAAGACAGTAAGAAAAGTTGTAATTATATTTCCATGTGAAGATAAATTAGTGTAATAAAACAAAATAGGAGATAGCATTTTAAAAGTTACAATAGTTAAATTTGATTCATCCGAACAGAATGATAATCCAATAACAAAGGAGAATGTATTACAGCATCCCACATTTTATGAACATAAGTTATCCTAAATAAAAAAATATAGGCTTTATTAGGTAAAACAAAGTAAAACATACCACTTCTTCTCTGTGAAGTTAGGCATCATATGTTGTCGAGGTGTAGAGAAAACAGCTTCTTGTAAAATACGGGCTGATGTCAAATATGTTGGACATCCTAATGGTGAATGTCCTAAAAGTGTATGTGAATGAAGAAATAAAAAAATTTTAAACTCATGTCTGCACATACTCCAGTTGTGGGGTGATTAAGATGAATTGACTTATTTAACTCAGTTTATAAACGTAAAACTTGTACATTCATGCTACTAGTAGTGGAAAGTTGAAACTATATCAATCCATCGATAATGGGTAACTTACTGTTTTTTAAAGGTTTCAGAGCATTCTTCGACACAGAATTAAGTATACGTAGAAAAAACTAGGATCGCAAATAGATGCCATTTCCACATATCAACTTAGTTAATCAGTAATCTTTTCCATACATTGCTGGAAGCTAAGAATTCCTAAAGAAAGTCTTCTTCTATCCAATTTTGATTGGATAGAAAAACCATAAAAAATGTCACGAAAAACTACGGATTATTCGACTGAATAATAATTTTTTTATGCTAATAAATCTAACGTATTACCAGAAGATCATAGAAAGCCGATGCTACCAGTAAATCTAACATAAACGCGTTTTCAGTAGATAGGTTAACTTTCAGAAAAGCTTCTCTTCTGACTTTGTAACTTTTCTCTACTGCAAAGGACTGAAGTCCAAGAGTATTTGGAAAACTCCGCCTGAGGCCTCGCTGGGGCTACTGCACATCCCAAGGCCGAATAAAGAGTTACCGACCCCATCCACTAGAAAACTAACTCGCTGAAAAAAATGCAAAACCAGAAACATCAATTCAAACCATTTAAACTCTACCCTGAGAGTTAGAAGGTCTTCATTTAGAATAGTTACGAAATCTCATGGTTAGCACCGAGTTCCTTCGGAAGTCACGAGTCTGATGACCCTTCTCACAACAATCGAATCTTCGTACAAAGTGGGAGACCGGCAGAGTCATCCGAGTTGCTGCAGAAATCAAAAGATACAACCTAGTGGTACTTGCAGTCAGTGAAATACATTCAACGCAGGTTGGACAAAAAACACCAGCTTTGAAAGAGGTGCTGTTGTACTCTGGCCATGAACAAAACGAAAATGACTCGCATAAACACACAGTTGCACTAATGCTGTCCAACCAAGCACAAAAAGCACTGACAGCATGGGAATCTCATGGACACACGGTCATCAAAGCATCCAACAAGACGAAAGAAGAGGGGAATACAATGAACGTCATCCAGTGCTATCCACCTATCAACGATAACAACGCAGACGTCAAAGATCGATTCTATGATAGGCTGTAGTCGACCTACGACAAATGCCCATCAAAGGACTTCACCATTCTAATGGGAGACCTAAATGTCAAGGTTGAAATGGACAACACCGGATATAAAGACATCATGGGAAGACATGGACTTCGAGAAAAGAACGAAAACGGTGAGAGATTTGCAAACTATGTGTCTTCAACAAGCTGGTCATTGGAGGCACCATATTTCCACATAAACATATACACAAAGTCACATGCATCTCACCATACATAACCGAATGAACCATATCTGCATCAACGAGATGTTTAGAAGGACGATAGAATGTGTGAGAAATGAGAGGAGGACTGATTTGGCCTCTGATCATCACTTGCTGGTCGCCAAGATCAAACTGAAACTCTGGACAACTAGTCGAACACATCACAAAAAGTTTAATACGGCGTTTCTTCGGGATGCTAGAAAGATAAACGGGTTCAAGATAGCCCTCAACAATAAGTTCCAAGCCTTACAACATCTACTCAATGAAGAGGGAAGTACCGAGAAGAACAACTAGAAAGAGATTAAGGAGGCAATGACTTCAACATGTCGTGGGGTTTTGGGCCACAAGAAGCATCATCACGAATAATGGATGTCTGTAGATACTATAGTTAGGATTCATGAAAAGAAGTTGAGGGAGGTGATGATCAATATCAATCGGAAATGAGTTGAGAAAACCAAGACACAAGCTGAATACACAGAGACGAACAAGCAAGTGAAAAGTAGCATCAGAGCCAATAAACGTAAATATGTGGAAGATCTAGCAGCTACGGCGGAAAAGACTGCAAGAGAAGGAAATATGTGACAGTTATATGATACTACAATGAAGCATGCTGGAAATTATCGTAAACCAGAACGACCAGTGGGGACAAGAGAAGTCAACTAATCACCGACAGTGAAGAACAACGAAACAGGTGATTAGAGCAGTATGAAGAGCTCTTGAACTGACCAACCCCACTGAACACACCCAACACTGAAGCAGCACCCACGGACATAGCAATCACTATTGGCCCACTAACAATTGAAGAGATCAGCATGGCCATTGGACAAATAAAGAGCGGCAAAGCAACAGGACCAGACATTCCATTTGAGGCACAAAAGTCAGACATAACAGTAACTGGGAAGATACCTGACATTTTCGTTAGCAGGATTAGGAAGGAGGGAGTACCGATAGACTGGAACGAAAGATACCTCATGAAGATAATAAAGAAAGGCCGTTTCATCAAGTGTGAAAACTATGGAAACATCACTCTTCTCTCGATACGAGGAAAAGTTTTCAACAGTGTTCCTAAACCGGATGACAGATTCCTTCAATGCCCAACCTCGAGATCAACAAGCTGCATTCCGTAATCATCGATAGTGTCCCAACCGAATCTCAAGCGACATTACTGATCACTGTGGAACAATTAAATGGATGGAATTTACCATTCTAGATCAACTTCATTGACTACGAGAAAGTTTTCAACAGAGTGGACAGGACGGCACTTTGGAGGCTTATTGGATACTACGGTGTGCCTGAGAAGAAATTCAACATCACACGGAATTCTTATGATGGATTACACTGCAAAATTGTGCACAGCGGACAGCTGACAGACTCGTTCAAGGTGAAGAACGGCGTCAGGTAAGGTTGCTTACTCTCACCCTCTCTCTCTCCTGGATTATGGAGACGTCAACATCCGGAGGGAAGCACGGTATTCAATGGACAGCCAGGATGCAACTGGACTACGCACACGCAACAACAAATGCAAGAGAAGACGACTAGTGTAACAGTAGTAGGTCGCAACATGCACTGGAGAAAATCAAGATTCTCCGATACAACACAACATGCATCAACCAAATCACACCTGACGGAGAAGCCCTGAAAAATGTAAAAACCTTTACATATCTGGGGAGCCTGATTGATGAGTAGTGTGGTCCTGATGCAGATGTGAAGGTATGGATCGGAAAAGCAAGAGCAGCATTTCTACAATTGAACAGCATCTGCAACTCAAAACAACTACCAACCAACACTAACGTTAAACTTTTTAACACAAATGTTCTACTGTATGCGGCGGAAACATGGAGAATCACGAGGGCCATTCGCCGGAAGATACAAGTGATTATTAAAAGTGGTCTACGAAAAACACTTCAGATTCTTTGACCAGACAAGAACCTACTGTGGGGTAGAACAAAGCAGACTCTAGTAGGGTGAGAAATGCGGAAGAAGCGCTGGAGATGGATAGGACACATACTGAGGAAAGTACACAATCGCGTCACAAGACAAGCCCTCAGCCAGAATCCTCAAGGCCAGTGGAAAAGAGGAAGGTCAAGGAACACATTACGCCGAGAAATGGAGACACATGAAAAGAATGAACAATAATTGGTCAGAATTAGAAAGGAAGGTCCAGGACAGAGAAGGTTGGAGAATGCTGGTCGGTGGCCTATGCTTCACTAGGGGTAACAGGCGTAAGTGAGAAAGAAGGAAGGAATTCAGCATTAAATGTTGCAGACAAATTAGTTATGAATAAGACACAACGATTTTGAATAATAGAAATATATATTTATCGCTCAGTTATTTCAGATACTTAGTATCGATTCATAGTACTGTAAAAAATCTACTTGTTCAACTTTGGTATAGATACATTAGTGATATCGCTCCTTGTTAACAAATTCTTACAACGGTAAAATAAACGACTTATCCTCCAGTACGAAGTATGATATAATAACAACACTAGATTGAAGTTCACAAGCAGTAGAGTCAGTAGTGAGGGAGAGTTTTCAATATTTTATGTCTATCTTCTTCACCTGACATTCCATACGTACTAAGTAGATCGTCAAAGTTAGATTGCTTGTTAAAAGTATATTTAGTTAGTTGGGAATCTTGAATACACTACTTCGGAAATGCAAGAAATCTAGTACGTGACATAAATGAAATTTATAATAATTCAATGAGTTTCGATCTAACTCCATAAAAAGTATTTGGACAAGATGAACACAAAACAATAGTGGAAGCACTTAGGATGGATCCTATTCATTATGGATTATTTATTAAACTAATCAGACCGTTTGGTATTCTGTACTAAAAGAAACTTACAAAAAATTCTTCCTTTAACGGTTATGAGTACTTTCAATGACCTTGTATCAGATAATGCGAAGTCTTTATGGACAATCTAAAACTTAAGGGTCAATGCCATGAAAGTAGGTATAAAAAAATATAATTTACAAACCACAACGCTGTGCAAAATCTAAAGAGAGCACTTCTAAATCTAACGTACAAGTCAATTTATAAATCAGTGTAACTTGTGTAATTAGTACAGTTCACCCACTCAAGTGCAAATCACACCTCCATGTGTTGGCTACGGATACTACATAGACGGTCAAACTGAAGCAGTCGGGTGCTTAAAATTGTACGTTACTGGTCGATCTGAAGTAGTCAAAGTCGGCTTCGAATTTATAAACCCAATGCTCATAGCACATATACTTACACTAATTTATATTGTACACATCTATTTCCACAATAGTCATTCTGAGTACAATAAAACAACAACTAACCTTCATCGTCAACTTCTGGTATCAAGAACAATCTTGGTTGATCTAATCGCTTTTGAACATCGAAAAAGTTACATCTAGTGGTTTGTACGTCATGATACATTTGAACAAGACTGGCATTCAACTTTTCACCATTAATACCAGGTACACGTAATAAGTCATAATCAATGAGCTGATCTTCAATTGGTAATGTTTCCGATCGTTTATCTACAGTCTTTTTTTGGTGGCTAACATTAGCAGATAAGGTAGTTTGTTTCAAAATAGAATTGAGTTCATCTTCCACATTGTGTAAAACATTGCAACACTGCGATACTATCTCTGATTCCGACAAGCCAAATTTTCTAACACAATTATTACTATTATTATTACTGTTATCCAAAGAAATAAACCTAAAATATTGTGAAATGGGGGAATTAATTTAGAGAAAATAAAAACGAATTTTGCAGAATACAATAAATTCATTGTGTATATTTGCTTTCTCTTCAGCTACGTATAAGAAAACCAGATTAAATGGTTTAAAATATTAAAAAACAGTTCTAAAATATTGAAGATAACCTGATCACATAATATGACATTCGAAAAATTCAATCAAGCAGTTGCTAGATCGCATAATATTTAGAGAAGGGATGAACAAAATATAGTTGATAAAAGAAACCGCATCCTAATTGGCTATAGTAACTATTTTCTGATCCGCTATTCGTAACCTTGATATTATTTTTGCAGTCATTTAGGAAGCGTAACTTCAAGAACCCCCTTGGTCTTTAATGGTTATCCAGTTTAAATAAATCCATGGTGCTAAACTATATTGAATGAAACAGCCTTCGCAAACCTATCTTAAGAGTGGATAGACTAAAAATGCAAATATGATCTGGAAAGATGTGGGGCATTACAGTACAATTCTATAATACGTCATTATTGTTTCTAATTATCCTCTTTAATTATTCAGTGAAGATGTAGTTTATTTTTTAACAAAAAGTACTTGTCAATGTATTGTATTAGTACTTTGCTGAAAAACCATCAATTAGTTACTAGGAAGATAAAGCCTTGTAATGGCATTTAAATAATTAGTCTACAATCTACTTACTGACCACATAACTATATTATCTTATCAGTTATAAAATTTCAGTCAGTCAGTCAGTTACAACGTAGAACTTCGTACATGGGTACATAAGTTCGGGTTGCTATAATACCGCATCAGCACAAAGACGAAACTGTCAGTTCAAATCCAATAGCGACAAAGATAGTGGAAGTATTAGCAGTAATGGAAAAGACTAGGGTTCGAAGATATGTTACGAGAGGTATAGTTCAGTGAGATAACTTTAGAAAGAGAAAGATAGAGATGATGAGGGATTCAGAAGATTAGAATTTAAGAAAACGCAATGAATGAATGCACGTACGCCATTGCAAACGATTTTGAGCTATGGTGTTTAAGGTCTCTAACCATCGATAATTATCATCTCGCGGACCCCAACCAGGTACTCAACACCTACCGACATGACTCAGTCCACTTGTCAGTGACTTCATGGATTTCTGCATGTTTTGGTTTGGCCGCCCCTAGCTTTCTTCCAACCTACTTCTACATCAATGATCGCTTCTGGAAGGTGGAAATGATCAATATTATCATTTTTCATACTATCGGTGTTCAATAAAACAAAGTAAATCTTAAACCACAAGTAAAAATATTTCTTATTAAGCATATGAAAAAGATACGAATGATTAAAATTATATAAATTATTCTGAAATGAACTAACCCATCATTTTTTTCACCGGGAACAACTTTTGATTTCTCTTGAACTGTATTGACTGAAGCTGAATCTTGAAAACAACGTAAAATAACAACATAAATTGTACTGGTTTTGTTTAATTAAAATGACACTTTTTAGTGAAAAACAATGGATATCTCACCATACAGAAGTATCTGTTATACATTAGAAATAAAAAGCAAGACCTCTAATGAAAAGGACTGTTTTAATTGGGAAATGAATTAGTGAACCTAGGACTCGGTTGGTTGAAGCGGTGGACTATGAACAGTTTATTAGAATGTTTGAACTCTGGCTATACTGATTTTTTTTGTTATTTTCATCTCGTCTAATGGTATGGCAACGAGGAACAACGAATTTCAGTACCGGACTTTATGTCGATGATGTTTGTTTAATTTTTAGTAAATGATTGACTATTACATTAATCAATTTAACGGAAAAGTGAAGCAATCAAAAGTGGTGTTTTGAAAGCGAAATGAAACTATAAAAAATGTTCCTACCAAACAGTATTCGTATACGCAATTTCAAAACATACTAGATATTAGAACTTTTGATACTGCTATTTGGCTGCTGGTGTCTCTTCTGGTTGAGGTTTAATACGAGCCTACAATATTACGGATCTAAAGACTGATTGAACTACTCAAATGCAAACGATTCTCCTGTAATTCACAACGGGAATACACTCACAAAAAAATAACACTCGACAGCCAACAAAGTTAGTTGACGTGCAAGGAACCTGATATTCGGGGAGAGGAAAAGCGATACAAAACGAATTGGTAAAATTTTTGTAACCAAGTTATGAGAGATGACTTTTAATCATAGAGAAAATTAGCAAACACAAAACAATAACGACCAATCAGAAAGCAGAGGTAACGCGGGACATCGAACTAGAACAGGCGAGTAGTTATCTTATCTGAAAGGATTTCGGCACCGTTATTGAAATTCAGTTTTTTGTGATCGCCTTAGCAGATACTCGAATCAAAATAGGCAGGATGGAGTCCAAACCTACAAACTTATGGTTTAAACGTGAACACCTAAACCACTGAAATCCACCGCTCTACCTTTGATATCGAAACAAAAAGGTGACACTAGTTAAACATTACTTTACCTAAAGCTATTTATTATTAGTTACATTAATTAGGAAAAAGACTTCTAGGAAACTTTACTGTGTTGATCGGTATCAGTAGAAAAGTATGGTGGGCTCGGATGCGCTGGACAACTATCTTAGTTTAAACATTAATTATAAGTTTTAAAGAAGACAGTCTTATATATAATGAGATTTTCGTTAAATATTATTATAAAATTCCTTGAAAAAACTTATACTTGCCATAATATGAATGATTATAGGTCAAATTGCTTGTGATAATATGTTCATCCAGATGCGATAACACTTTTATCATGCAGTAAGTAACCACTTTGTAAATAAATATAGGCACCAACATTGATTGTTCTATGTATCAGATGAAAGTATTGACCTTGGGACTATCAGGCTTACTATAACAGTGTATGCAAAATTATTCATAATAATAAAAATAATAATTACTCCTTTGATTTAACTGTCATTTGGTCGATAATTCCCCCATGTAAACTTCAACAGTAAGTTCAAGTTGCATGAAAATTATAAACACATGTAGTTTATCAAAAACAGAGGAAATTTTATTCGGAAAGAACATTAAGTATCAACCTACTAGATTTCGATCCATTATCAACTTGTACTGAAATCAATGTTTCCGCACTGATATTTGAAGGCTTCTGTGACGATGACGCATGTCCTTTGTCAGATGAAACTGAGGACGGTTGAGAAAATCCTGATGAAGTAGGTAGTACAGAATTCTCCTGAGTATCTAGAAAACTTGAATAATCTTGCGCGATAAAATTTTCAGGAACTAGACGATTTTCTGAACTGTTTTTAGTTAGCTTTGCATCAGTAGTGTTACGATTTATTTCAGTAGAAGTATCCTTTTGAACAGAGTTTTGACGTGTAGTTGCAGGCTGATCACGATTTCGTGACCGAAGATGAGCGGAAAGAATTCTTGGACCAACAGTAACAAGTGATATCAATCTTCTGTACTCCGGGTACATAAGTGGCAGTATTTTATTCTTATATCTATCTAATTTTTCACAGACAACCGGATCCAAAAATGCAGCTGCTGGGGCCTGATTATATACATGAATTAAAGAGGCTGAATAATCAGTTAAATCTGTTAAATAAAAATAAACGTATCAAAGGAAAGTAGGTTATTGTGGTTACAGACGAGTTAATGTGAATGAAAGATCTCCATAGGCCCCGATACGATTGTCCGACTTAAAACATCTTTAAAACCAGAATGATTTTCACGAATTAAATAAATTTGTGGTCAAGGTTACCAAAATTTTATTGACAACAATTGTAATGATTTAAAAAGATTGTTTTAACTTTTATCAATCGCCTACAAACCATAATGAACCTGCATAAACTTAACGAAAGAAAGATTCTCATTTCAAAACAAACATGTGGAATATGACTGGATAATAAAAAGTGAACTTAACATAAGCTATGAACATTTTCAGGAATGATTTTTTTTAAACTCTAATTTCTATGAAAAAATAAAATGGTTTAATAATGGACAATATACTGTTTCACTCTTATGATACATATTTCAATGATTTTTGTGAAACGTAACTATCAATATCCTAAAACATTACAATACATCATGTTATTTGCAACAAGAATTCCCATGATACAACAATGAACGAACATAATTAAGTGAACAAAATCAAAGATATCAAGTAGTGGTGTCAAAATAGATGATATTAGATTCTTATAACACTGATAATTAAATCTGTGAATGTGTTTACGTCACATTAGTTACAGATTTATACTTCCAAACAAAAGTGACTGTTAGAATTAAATAATAGTTAAGAAATCTTTGAGATGAACCGTAAACTTTAAAACTATTTTAGTTATTTTCAAATTTCAGTTCTTCATTACAACCATTCTGGGTCTAAACATGTATGAATGATGTACAAGACAAAACTCTCTCTCTTTCGGTTAACTGTTTAAGAAATCTAAATAGTCGTACCGACCATAAAGTTAATAAATCACAAAATGCTCATACATATTAACATACTTATCAGTCGATTGATTGCATTTGAAACGTCTTTAGACTCAACCTCAGTAGAATGAAGATATTGTTCAAGAAGGTGATTTGACGTAGAGTAGTTCCCAATAATTTGCTGCTGTTCAGACAAAGATGAAATATCAACATCTTCAACTTCCAAACTTTTATTATCTTCGTTGATAATAGGTGGATTAGTTTGATTTAAATGGGAAATTTTCAAACCTTGTATGCTAGTTGTTAAATTCTTTACATCTGTACAATTATTAGCAGTATCTGACGATTTTTTATGTACATCAAAATGTTGACGACCGCGTAATGTATGGATCGGCATGGCATTCGGTGTAAAAACAGTTGGTTTAAGACCTATTGCTCTATCAATAAGCCGGTGTAACTGAGTTGATGCAGTAGTTAAATTATCACTGACAACAAGTACAACATGACATACATTTATTAAAAATGCGACAATCTAAAATTTGAAACAAAAACACATCACATGAAAAATAATAATCAAGAAGAAAAGTCATTTACACTTGATAGCGTATTACAAAGAAGATACTTTTAGACTATATGAATTAATCATATTTTTGCCATATGTTTCACATAAACAATTTATATACAAATAATTTGAAGCAGAGATGAAATTTTATGGAAGATGAGTATAATGCATATTATCATAAATAACACGCATTCAATCAATGATGATACAACAAAGCTAATTTTATTGTTACAATATATTCCTTATCATATTAAAAAAAAGTTAATAATTAGGGTAACTATATCATGAAAAGAGTTCTGATAGATCTGATCATGTATGATAAGCATGTTAAATAACAAGAAAAATGAGCGACAACTTGAACAGACAAATGTGCAACTAGTAAACGAATCCTCATTTCGACTAGTAAAGTATTTTTATTCTGTAATAAGAAGCTATCCGCTGATTTATTTATAAAGTCGGATCGTTTTGGAAATACCCACTGATACAAACATTATTCAACATAGAAAAGATGAAGAAATCGACTGAATTATAGGTTTCATGGAAGTGTTAAAAGACAAAAGTTAATACATGTATGAATAGGGTTATTATTGACAAGATATTTTCACTGCTTTAGTTGAGATGGTGGAGAAAACTTGTAGCTCAGGTGGATGATTGTGGTGGTGTTTCGTTCTCTGAGCTCAGAGAACGAAACACCACCACAATCACTGCTTTAGTTAACTGGTAAATAAATACAAGACCTAAATATACTTAATTTATAATCGCTAGGTAATCCAATATTCGCATAAATCAATTTATTCAGCAGAAGAATCTTTTTTGATAAATAAGTTGTCCAATAAGTTAACGGTCATATTTAAATTAATTTAAGTGAATTTAGCTGACCTGCATAGAAGCCATTTCAGCCCAAACATCGATGTTCCAATTACCAGGACCTATAAGAGATGAAAGTCCTGGATGAGTACCCAACGAAGAAGACGTCGTGTTACCAGTAGCAGCCAGGTGAGTGTGATAGTTGGTAAGTGCAAACGAAAGAAGTGGCTAACAAAACGAAATATTACGAGAGCAAATTAGTCAAGACAAACAATTCCTAAAGTATTTAACATATATTATGTCAATTTGATGCTTCGTTTTCTTATTACTATAGGAAGGAGGGGTATATATTTCATGACTTTACGCTCTTAGTTGTGTAAGGCACATTTGTTTTTAGCACCAATTCGTAAAACCATTTGTGTGCTAAGTAAATCAAATTAATTAACTTACAACTAATGTACACTTTACAGACATACTGTCCATTTTACTGTCATTTTCTAGCAGCGAATTGGTAAATGAAAATACATGTTTTATTCACTTATTCTTTTATTTAAAACAACATATATGTGTGGTTCTAATTTTCACAGTGGGAATCTTTAATATTTAAATAAATTTAAATTTAAATATTTATTTATTTATTTAAATATTTAAATTTAAATAAACATCTCTGCACAGGGACACAAAAATACACATGCGCCACACAAATCATTAAATTTGTAAGTAGGCTGGGATACTGTGTAGCTGCCCAAACTGAAGTAGATAGTCTCCTCCAGGGGTTTGTGTACCATTGGTTCGGAATCAAGGTTTTCCAACTGCCCGAAATGGATACTCTATACCCATAAACTCTTTTTAAGCGTCATATATTTGCTTTCCGTCCTCTCAATTTCACCAAAAAGGAAATGAGTAGGACTTAGGTGGTAGTGACTATATACGCGTGGCCATATGAGAGCGTTTAAAGAGGAAGAGAGAGAGAGTGAAATGTCTCCACAGTCGGCCGTACCAGGATATTTAGAGAGTATATGACAGAAAATATGAATAGCGCGATTTAGTAAAAGAACATTGGATAAACACATACTTAGACCGCTAAGATATTCAATTTGACAGAAATCAACCACTGCTTTTGTACTATAGTGTCTGATTCTATCTTCGTTACTTACTAGACAATAGATGTGAAGTAAAGCGAAGAAATATAACATGGTTAATGTAATTATAAATAAAGACAAATAACAACGTGATTTATAAATATAGTAAGGACACAAGTACATTTCACAGTTTATGACTTTAATTTAAACAACAGCAAAAAGTTACTTGGGCATCCAGAAGAATTACACGATCCTGAGTAATATATAAGTTAATACCACCAGTACATGGGTTGTTAGTCAATACATCTTTAAGAGTTTGAATACTGAAAGGAGCATCAAAAACTCCGCAATTATCAGAAATACAATTCGCCAATATATTTAACACTGACGATTTACCCGAACCCTAAATTTGAGGGAAGAAATAAAAATATCACTGGTTACCTGTAAACCAATGGCACCAACAACAAGAAATCCTGAATTGTCAACAAAAAGGTCTTGAACTGTTGCAAGATCAACGAACCTTAGCTGTTCATCAATGAGTTTGATAGGTACTTGCATAGGATCGTCGCACAGGGTGTACAATTCGTCGGGCTTGCTTTCTCCATCAATTAGTTCTTCTTCATCCAATGGAGTAGAAAAGAATTCTATTACACTTTTTATTTTTTTCTTCTAACATGGAAAGATGTGTAAGCTAACAAAACGCACCTCCATTTCAATGACAATATTAGGGAATGGTTGGCGCACCTAATGACTTTTTGCTGAAAGGGAAGATAGTGGTTATTATGGATCTAATAGTATCACTGGCTGTTCATAAACAATGCACGAAACTACAGAAATACGATTAGAGACAAAAGTTGGTCATGACAGGATAACTTTGTCGTTGCAGGTTCTATAATAACTATGAAAACTTATCCAAAATTCTCATCATACGGCTCAATGATCAGGTGCAAGTTCGCATACTTGATTGGTGATGTGGCAACTTGAATTGATGTACGTACGTACCAAGTCCTACATTGTAGCTAACTGAGTGACTTGATTTGAATGACAATAAGAAGTGATGATATCAAAACGTTTTTAAAGTCAAAGTGCACCAAGGTCCGAAAATAAAGCCCAATGACTGATGTGCAGAAAAGCAATACATGAAAGTAACCGAATTTGTTGGGTTAAAATGGTAATGTCTATGACATGAATTTTAAAAGGACAAGTACGCCACTGGTCTGAATGAACATATACTTTGACATAAATATTGGAACAAAATAATTCACATAAAAAAACCAAAATTTTAAGTGTAACTAGTTTCGAATTATGACCACTTGTATAGATAACATACTGTTCTTCGGGATAACTTAACTACAAAAAATGTTACCTAGTCGGGCGCTGTTAGATGATTTATAAATTACTAGACTTTCGAAAATCGTCAATACTATTTGTATCTAGGAGAATTGTGAACTAAATTTGTAAATACTGATATTTAAGTGAGTGCATTTGTCTCATAACGGTAGGGTTTGTGGATAGCAGCAACTATTACGTTAACAAGCAGGAAATTAGTTAGTTGTATTGTGGAGCCAGGCCGTAGCTGCTACCTTGAAGTGATGGTCGGACTTGACTATCGTGATGACCCAACCGAGCTATATTGGCTGGAACATATGTTCCTGAAGGTTCTACCATGCCAGGCAGGTCGATTGGAGAGCGATGAGACTAAACGCTGCTACTCAAGGTCTGAGGGAGAAGTCGGAAGAGGGGTTTGATAGCAGTAAGGAGTTTTCCTCACACAACCAACATCTGTAGCAATGCTACCTTCTCACAAGGAAGGAAGGGTTAGAAAAGATCGACCCTAAAAATGTCACACCTCACCCTACATCATGGATTTCTGTCTCCGTCGGTAAGGGTGCCCTCTAAGGGCTTTCAAGAGAGGAGCTAACACTCAAAAAACCTTTCATCGAAAGGCCGTGCGTGACCGGCCTCAAGCAGTTGTCCCTTGGAGTCTGCGGTCACGCACCTAGGTCTGTAAGACCAACACTAATCTATCTTCCTTTTCAGGTCCCTCAAGAAACAACCTTCCACGGTGTGGGCAGCCGGGAAGTGATAACTGCCCTCATACCCGTGACAGCACACGAAACCGAATTGGTCAAAATCATATCCTTCCTACACCCCCTAATACCTCTCTTATCTCCACGACTAACTCTTCTCATATTCTTTTATCACAGTGCACAGCCAATGCAAACGATGCGAGTTCACGAAACGTCGTTCCTGGTCTCCTGAAACCCCGTTCTAAACTACATGTTGGAGCATTTAATGTACGGACATTGTGTCAAATAGGGCAACGGGAATCATTAGCTAGGACTTTAGAATCTCGTTCTATCGATGTGTGGTGCGTCTCGGAAACGCGCATACAGGATCCGAGTAGCATCATTCACTTGACCTCGCCATGTCAAGATAAAGAAGCAACTCGACTTACCCTCCGTGTATCCGGTAGCCCTGATGATGCTTCCCGGGGTCTCGCTGGTGTAGGTATAGCATTGAGGATCGGATCGATGGGCAGAACACTTTAAGGATCAGTTCAACCGGCCTTCAGCCACACTTCGGTTACCAGCGATCTCCAGTCATCCTGAATGGCAAATCGATTTGAGTCCTCCCAGTCTACATGAAGTTGAGAAAGCTATAGGAAATCTGAAGGAAGGTAGAGCAGCAGGTCCTGATAGGCTTACCCCTAAGATGATTAAGGATGGTGGTCCAGTTTTAACAGTTAGACTGACCGAGTTCTTAGGTAGAATCTGGGAACTGGACATAATCCCATCCGAGTGGTCTCAATCCCTGATTGTCCCAACCTACAAGAAAGGACAAAAGTCCTCTTGTGACAATCACAGGGGAATAAGTCTAACTAATATAGTTTCTAAATTGTTAGCCTCCATTATAATTAGACGTCTTACTAGTGCTTGTGAAGAGCAGACTCGAGGAAACCAATCTGGTTTCAGACCTGGACGTGGATGTATAGACCACATCTTCACACTACGACAGGTCCTAGAACACAGAAACACATTCAGGCGTCCGACAATATTTGTCTTCCTAGACCTTAAGGCCGCATTTGACTCAGTGGATCGTGAGGTTCTGTGGCAGTGTCTGTCATTGAAAGGTGTACCAAAGAAGTACATTAACCTTATACAAGCTTTCTACTCTAAAAATACTGGTTGGGTGAGAGCATATGGCGAACTGTCATCTGAATTCTCTACATCAAGTGGTGTCCGTCAGGGCTGTCCATTGTATCCATTCTTGTTTAACTTTGTCGTAGACATCCTATTAGAGTTAACATTAAGCTCGTCAGATTTTTCTGGGGTTGACCTTTTACCAGGAAAGTCGCTTACTGATCTAGAATATGCCGACGACATAGCTCTATTCGGTGAAGACGCTGACAAAATGCAGAGTTTTCTGATTACCATAAGCAACAATGCAAGCATGTTCGGGATGCGGTTCTCACCCTCGAAACGCAAAATGTTACTTCATGATTGGGTTTCATCAGCGCCTGAACTAGTGATAGGGAGTGAAGTAGTCGGGCGTGTGGACCGCTTCACTTATCTTGGGAGTCTCATCAGTGCCGATGGCCTGGTGACTGACGAAATCTGAGCACGGCTACAGAAGGCTCGATTGGCTTTTGCCAACCTGCGTCACTTATGGTGTAGGCGTGATATCCGTTCGCTAACCAAAGGACGGGTCTACTGAGCAGCAGTTCGCTCCGTTCTCCTATATGGATGCGAAACATGGCCGTTAAGAGTAGAAGATGTTCGTAGGTTATTAGTATTCGATCATAGATGTTTAAGAAGCATTGCTCGTATAACGTGGGACAACCGAGTAAACAATGCTATTGTTGGGAAACGAGTACAAGGTAAGGATGGCAAATCAATAGATGAAGTAGTGAAACTTCATTAGTTGAGGTGGTTGGGACATGTTTTACGTATGCCTAACCACCGACTGCCTCGACGAGCTATGCTTTGTGGTGTAGGAGCAGGTTGGAAGAAAGCTAGGGGCGGCCAGACCAAAACATGGCACAAATCCATGAAGTCACTGACCAGTGGACTGAGTCATGTTGGTAGATGTAGACTACTTGGTTGGGGTCCGCGAGACGAAAGTCACCAATGGTTAGAAACCTTGAACGACATGTCTCAAAATCGTTTGCAATGGCGCAGGTGCATCCACTCTTTGAGCTCTCTCAGATCCTAATTTTCTGGATTCGTCAGCACCTCTACCTTTGTCTTTCTAACCTTATCTTACTGAGTTTTACTTCTTGAATAATATCTTCGAACCCTAGTCTTCTTCATTACCATTATTACCTCTACTATCTTTATCACTATGGGATTTGATTTGAGATTTGCGTCTCTGTGCTCATGTGGTATGGCAACATGAACTTATGTACACACGTACGAAGTTTTACGTTGCAACTAACTAACAAGACTTTTGTCCTTTCTTATAGATTGGGACAATCAGGGATTGAGACCAGTCGGATGGGATTGTGTCCAGTTCCCAGATTCTACCTAAGATTTCAGTCAGTCTAGCTGCTAAAACTGGTCCACCATCTTCAAATATCTCAGGAGTCAATCTATCGGTCCTGCTGCTCTCTCTCGCTTCAGATTTCCTATAGCCTTTAAACTTCATAAATGTTCGGCGGCCTTACATCGACTTGCCATTCAGGGTGACTGGAGATCGCGGGTAACCGAAGTGTGGCTGAAGGCTGGTTGAACTGATCCTTAAAATGTTCTGCCCATCGATCCAATCTCCTGGATTGAGAATGAATGATATAACCATCCTCTTCTGAGATAGTTTCGCTAACAGATGGATTTCTAATACCAGTTTCCTTGATAAGTCGGAAAAGTTGTTTACTATTGCCTATCGCTGCTTCCTTTTCCATCGCTTTTGTCTTCGCCACCCACCACTGTTCACGATCGTTGAGTAGGCTTTTGGTCAGCCTACGTCCAAGCTGACTCCGCTCCTCATCGCCCTTAGAGCCAGAGGAGATGAGTTTTCGAGTATCCATCAGTTCGGTAGATGCTACTGAAATCCACGGCGTCATTATAGCCTTATGGTTTACATTGCTAGCAGATATCACTGCCGTTTCCACAGCCTTCTTGATATCATTCCAACCTGACCACGGATCAGAATCACTTGCATGGTCGCCTGTTTTTCTAGTTCCTCCTGAAATATTTTCTTAGCTTGATTATCATCAAATAAAGCTTTAAGAGGCTTCCATACGGTGTCTTTCCTACGTCCAGTAAGCCTCAAACAAATACACGCTCGCGCTAGGGCATGATCTGAATCTAAACATGTACTCCAGAACGAGCGGCAGTCCTCTGTCGAACCTCTACACCGGTGGCTGATGGCGATATGATCTAGTTGTGTCCAACGTTGAGACGACTTCGGAGGTCGTCAGGTCAACAGATGCTTTTCCTTATGCCTAAAGTTAGTGTTTGCTCAGAATAGGCGGTTATCTGAGCATAGTTGCAACAGACGTTCGCGATTGTCTGTTCTCTGAGCCGCGACACCATAACATCCACCTAGGTGTCTTTCATTTTCACTCAGTCTACCTACTTGAGCATTGAAGTCACCAGCCATTATAACTATATCAGAGCGCTTAACTTTTTGGAGGAGGTCCGAAAGCTTTCTGTAAAACTCATCTTTCATATCGTCTGGACTGCAGTCAGTGGGGGCATAGGCAGATACGACGAAGAGGCAACGACGAATGTCCCTATCCTTTCGAATCCTTACTGTCCTGTTTAGTCGGACGGCGCAAGAGTGACTATCTACAGAGATCCAGTCAAGGAGAGATTGTTCTGCCCTACGACTCAATGCTATGCCTACACCAGCGAGACCCCGGGAAGCATCATCAGGGCTACCGGATACACGGAGGGTAAGTCGAGTTGCTTCTTTATCTTGACATGGCGAGGTCAAGTGAATGATGCTACTCGGATCCTGTATGCGCGTTTCCGAGACGCACCACACATCGATAGAACGAGATTCTAAAGTCCTAGCTAATGATTCCCGTTGCCCTATTTGACACTATGTCCGTACATTAAATGCTCCAACATGTAGTTTAAAACGGGGTTTCAGGAGACCAGGAACGACGTTTCGTGAACTCGTATGGTTTGCATTAGCGGTGCAGTGAGATGAAGGAATGCGATTAGTCGTAGAAGATAAGAGAGATATTACGGAGTGTAAGAAGGATTTGATTTCGACCAATTTGGTCTCGTGTGCTATTACGGGTATGAGGACAGTTTTCACTTCCCGGCTGCCCACACCGTGGAAGGTTGTTTCT
The DNA here is from genome assembly GCA_944470395.2 of Schistosoma turkestanicum. Classification (NCBI taxonomy): domain Eukaryota; kingdom Metazoa; phylum Platyhelminthes; class Trematoda; order Strigeidida; family Schistosomatidae; genus Schistosoma; species Schistosoma turkestanicum. The sequence goes on along the minus strand of OX103979.1, from coordinate 40,870,878 downwards.
TGAGGGACCTGAAAAGGAAGATAGATTAGTGTTGGTCTTACAGACCTAGGTGCGTGACCGCAGACTCCAAGGGACAACTGCTTGAGGCCGGTCACGCACGGCCTTTCGATGAAAGGTTTTTTGAGTGTTAGCTCCTCTCTTGAAAGCCCTTAGAGGGCACCCTTACCGACGGAGACAGAAATCCATGATGTAGGGTGAGGTGTGACATTTTTAGGGTCGATCTTTTCTAACCCTTCCTTCCTTGTGAGAAGGTAGCATTGCTACAGATGTTGGTTGTGTGAGGAAAACTCCTTACTGCTATCAAACCCCTCTTCCGACTTCTCCCTCAGACCTTGAGTAGCAGCGTTTAGTCTCATCGCTCTCCAATCGACCTGCCTGGCATGGTAGAACCTTCAGGAACATATGTTCCAGCCAATATAGCTCGGTTGGGTCATCACGACAGCCAAGCCCGACCACCACGTCAAGGTAGCAGCTTCTTGTGACAATCACAAGGGAATAAGTCTAACTGATATAGTTTCTAAATTGTTAGCCTCCATTATAATTAGACGTCTTACTAGTGCTTGTGAAGAGCAGACTCGAGGAAACCAATCTGGTTTCAGACCTGGACGTGGATGTATAGACCACGTCTTCACACTACGACAGGTCCTAGAACACAGACACACATTTAGACGTCCGACAATAGTTGTCTTCCTGGACCTTAATGTGGCATTTGACTCAGTGGATCGTGAGGTTCTGTGGCAGTGTCTGTCATTGAAAGGTGTACCAAAGAAGTACATTAACCTTATACAAGCTTTCTACTCTAAAAATACTGGTTGGGTGAGAGCATATGGCGAACTGTCATCTGAATTCTCTACATCAAGCGGTGTCCGTCAGGGCTGTCCACTCTCTCTATTCTTGTTTAATTTTGTCACAGAACTTCCGCTAGATATAACATTATCTTCGTCTGAATTCTGTGGAATAGACCTTCTACCAGACGTTCGCTTATAGACCTAGAATATGCCTATGACATAGTTCTATTCGGTGGAGACGCTGACTACCGTGAGCAACAACGCAAGCATGTTCGGGATGGGGGTTTCCCCCTCGAAACGCAAAATGTTGCTTCAGAATTGGGTTACATCGGCACCTGAACTAGTGATAGGGAGTGAAGTAGTCGAGCGTGTAGACCGCTTTACTTGTCTGGGGAGTCTCATCAGCGCTGATAGCCTGGTGAGTGACAAAATCTCAGCACGGATACAAGGGGCTTGATTTGCTTTTGCCAACCTGCGTCACCTATGGCGCAGGCGAGATGTCCGCTTGCTAACCAAAGGTCGAGTGTACTGTGCAACAGTTCGCTCCGTCCTACTTTATGGCTGTGAAACATGGCCAGTCGGAGTAGAAGATATCCGTAGGTTACTGATTTTCGATCATACGTGTCTCCTAAGTATTGCCCGAGTATCGTGGCAGCCAAGTAAGCAATCCTGTTGTTAGGAAACGGGTCCTATGTAGGGGTTGCAGATCAATGGATTAAGTAGTGAAACTTCGTCAGTTAAGGTGGTTAGGACATGTTTTGCGTATGCATAACCACCGACTGCCTCGACGAGCTACGTTATGCGATGTTGGAATAGTTTGGACGAAAGCTAGGGGCGGTCAGACCAAAACATGGCATAAATCCATGGAGTCACTAACAAGTGGACTGAGTCATGTCGGTAGGTGTCGAATACCTGTTTGGGGTCCGCGAGACGAGTCACTAATGATTAGAGACTAGAACGATATGGCTCAAAATCGTTTGCAATGGCGTAGGTGTATTCACTCTTAGTGTTTTCCCAAATTCTAATCTTCAGAATCCCTCATAATCTCTACCTTTCTCCTTCTAAATTTATCTCACTGAATTATACTTCCGGAATCATATCTTTGCTCCCTAGTCTTCTCCATTACTGCTAATACTTCTACTATCGCTACCACTATTGTATTTGAACTAACAGTTTTGTCTCTCGCTGATGTGGCGTGACAACCTGAACTTATGTACTTACGTACGAAGTTCTGCATTGTAACTGACTGACTGCGGCTGACACGGCCACCTATTCAGTCGATCCTTCGATGGGCTAACTGGGTATACTGGTAGGAATCGGTAGGTTTGCTTTTGATAGGACCTTTTCTTTCCTTTCATTATGTTTGTCGGCTAACTGATTCTACGTTGAGGGTACACATACCAGAATCATGGACAGAGGCGACTTAACATAAACCCGTAGTACTGTCTAGGTACTGTAGTATCACAGTGACAGTGAACCCGGCCACTGAATGTTACATTCAAATCCATAGTCACAGGTTTTGACTTAGAACGATTAGGCAATATAATCATCGTCGTCATGTCCTTCCTAAACAGTAGACTGCGTTACTGGAGTTTTAGGGTGTTTTGTTTCTCCTCTCTATTTGCTTACTAGTCTTAGTAGGAATCTGAATCTGAATGGAAGTGTCATACTGATGTCTTAGTTAGAGACTTACTCAAGGCACTCGGGTCGAGTGACCCATTTTATGCATATCACCACGAGGTTTACTATCCAGTGTGGATTTGTACTTTTCACAACCCTGTTGCTAGAAATCGGGATTTTCGAATCTTTACAAATCCCAGAATTTAGATACCTAATATTTGTCCTAGTTTTTTGTGGTGTAAGCACTAGTAGCAACGCTATTACTTTGCATGTTGCTTAATATACTAAACAGTAGACTGCGATAATAAATTACGTGAATATATACTACGCAAGAATAGAACATGAAAACCACATGAAAATGAAACACTCCCTTGGACCGTCTAATGAAGGAAAACGAAAACTGTGCCCTCTGAAACGTTAGAATACTCTATTTTGAGAATAAAATCGGGTCGTCTCTTATTATTGGTCAGCAATCAGCAAAGTTAAGTTTGAATCGAAGTGCGTTAATAAATTCATTAACCCGTGCAGTATGGTGAAAAAGGAAACGTCCACATGAATAGAAAAATTAAATTTTAAAAATGACATACACATGCAAGAAACGACTTCTGATTTTCAAACAGGTATGATTATCAAATATACCTTTGATTTTTGCTATGGTATAGCTTAGAGGCAACTCTCTTAATTAAAAACATTAACTGCTGTAAACTTATAGGTGGTTTTCATGGGAAACAGTGACAAAAAGCACACTGTTCACAAACTCTGAAAAATTTTCTATAAAAAAAATCACAAAACGATCACTCACTGTTTTGTAACGTACTGTACAAGTGAAGCGCGTTAAAGCCTCGATCTTATTTGTGGAAGATAGAAAATCTCAGTAAAGACTTATTGGAAATTGTATTTCGGGTAAATGACTGATAGAATTTAGGATATTTCGTTTCAAAATAAGTGAGAAAATGAGACAACTGTTCATCATCGACAATGAAAAAGATCAAATGATTCAACATTTTATGAACAGAATCGAGGCGTTCACTCAACGTGCTTCTATAACTTGTAATTGTGTATCATTGATGACTTCAGGCAGGAGACATGGTATCTTCTATGGGCAAAGTAAAAACTTTAATAAATTATAACGATTTACTAAATCAAGTGTTATTGGGAGGTTGTTTGGATCACTTAGCCAACAGCAAATTCCGGAATTTGACTACTCTTTGAGAGTAAAAGATTTGTCTACAGTTTTTTCTATTATGTTGCGCTTCTATTGTCAGAATACTGCCCCTCGGTTTATTAGGTCTAAGCCGAATGATGTATTTTAAGGGATATCCAGGAGTCGTAAGAATGTTAAAAATCTCCAGAAATTTACTTCTGAGACATTTATAGCTCAGTCAGTAATAATGTAGTGCTTTGAGGTACTTTTCATAAAGTGTGAATTTCGGATTGTCTTATGAGATAAACTGCGTAGAGATTTTTAAAACAGTCCTAAGGATTTGTTCTGGATCGCTTCGTAACTCTACGTTTCTGGATAAATTCAGTCTGATTAGTACTTGATGTCGATGAACGAGGCCTCGTGAAAACATTTCAGTACTGTTCTCTACTGATAACAATGGAAGGACACGCGTTTACAGTAGTCACCGAACAGCGGGTCCGATCTAAAATCGCAACACACAGAGTTAGCTCAACACTTCACACCAAGAGAGAGAACACGAAGTCGTCGTCAAGGCTATCTTTATTTTTAAAACTTAAACACGCGGGGTTTCTACAGAAATAGAGTGGGTGGTGTGCCGAGGTCTTATGAGTCCTCCTGTAAGCTCAGAGCATTCTGGGCTTGTTCTTCTGCTTCCAAAGCGTTAGTGTTTGATCGCCCTGAAATAGAAAGAAAACAGGATGGGTTAGCAACATCTACATAGTGATTTTGACTCCGTTACAAACACTTTGGTGCTGATTGATAAGGACTTTGTTTACTGGATACTCTAGAATATCACTTTTGATAGTTCCAAAAGTCCTGACAACGTCCATCCTCAGCTTATTTATTCTGCGTTGGAAATAAAAGCCAAACCACTGACAGCATATTTAAGATGTCTATGAAAATATCGAAGTTATCAAAAACTGAGTAACCAATCCGTCCTACAAAACTTTAGGTTTATATAGGGTTTATAACCATTACCCTTATTGTTTGACCAGTATGGTGGTCATTCTAGTAGAAGAGATTATTTAGACTTCTGTTCTAAGTCACGTGGAAGCGGATGATCTTTTAGCCAGTTTTAGATCAAGTCTTCCATAGTTGACTAATACTTTTATTGCAAGAGATATAGTTTCTGCAGAATATTAGAATGTTCTCGTAGATGAGATTTTGATGGATCTAAGTTCAACTTTCAAAAAAGTCTCTTACTCAGGTGTTGGAGTGAAACTGGAAGATTACATGATCAGTCCTGATGTTAAAGACGGTTGACTTCTGGAGTTATAGGACACAAAGAATAAGAGTTAACAGTGTCTTATCAACACGTGAATATGAGAAAAACAGGGTTCTTCAGGAAACGGCTTTCGACTTGTTATTTTACTTTTCATAGCTGTTGCCAGGTCATGTCCTACTATTTCCTTGTAATGATACTAAAATTTTGAGAGGCAAACTATATAAGAGCAAGAAGGTTTGAACGCAATCAATCCTTTCAAGAATGCAATAATTTAAATAGGCTTTCGCAATGATTTATGGAACTATTTTATGGATGGAGTGATATTACGCAAAATATTGCTCTAAAAAACATTGTAGTCTTATTTAATAGAGACATGAGACCACTTAATATGTGTAGATCGGTCGCTGACAAAACTTCTGTTGCTAATTTTTTATTCCCAAAACCTAAATTGCTTACCACAAATGTAGATGATTTTTGTAACTGGTCGTCATATACCTGAGTTTACCAAGAATGGTATAAGCTAGTTTTGGCTGAAGTGTCACTCCGCAGTTAATGCCCAACGTGGATTAACCATTCGTATGATCAAGCTACTGAGGTTACTTTGATAATGGTCAGGACCTACTTACTTGCCTACACGCTTACACCTGTCACCCCTCATGGAGCATAGCCCATCGATCACTATTCTCTAACCAACTCCACCCTACAGTCTCCATCCCAGTTCTACCTATTTGTTATTTATTGTTTTCATGTCTGCTTCCGATTTCTCGCGCAATTTATTCCTTGGTCTTCGTGTTTTCCTTCGGTTCCATGCTAGGCCTTGACTAGTGATGCAATTGCGTGATTTCTGCAACATGTGTCCTATCCATCTACAGCACTTTTCCTCAGTTTCTTATTCAGCTGAAAGCTTGTTTATTCTCGCCCACTGTAGATTGTTGTTGGTGATGTTTGGTCAACAGATCTACAGTTTACTGTTTAGACAACTGTAAATAAACACATGTACCTTTTGGATGATGGCCTGAATAGTTCACTAACTTTCCATCCTATTCAATAGACATATCTCGATGTTCGTATTGAAAATTGCAGCTTTGTTATTGGTTGATAGTTGTTCTGATTACCGGCTGTTGTTCATATATCAATATGTTGCGTTCGCTCCTCCAATCCGTGTCTTCACATCGCCATCAGATTCTCCCTGTTTATCGGTGATGGTGCTCAGGTATGTAAAAGTTTCCGTAGTATTGGCTCATTAATTCATTTATGGTTACTTAGGTGGCACTAAGGTTAGAGAAGAAGCGTGGAAATATTAAGGTATTGTACTAGTAAGGATAGATTAGGTAAGTAGAGTGCTACTGATTTTACGTACACAAGTCCATTTTGACATTTCCGGAACCTATAGATGCTCGGTAGATCGCCTAACGATCATTGGTCCGCCATCTAACGTAGAAACAGTCCGACCTGATTTATGATTTATCCGGGGAGCAGTGACATTTCACTTACCGCACGAGATGTTGATGAAACCAGACTTGTATTATGGGTTACAACCAGCAAGGTCCGGTTTAATATATGGAGTGAATATGCTACTACATGTTCTTCTGTGAGATATCAGTATAGTGAAGTATCATTTTTGCATCTCTTGTGCACACCAACAGAAAAGCCTTAACCTACTCCCCAACTCCTAGCGTGGAGTTGAAATGGTTTGATTTATTTTTTCTGGTTACCGTTTTTTCTGCAAGTTAGCTTTTTCGTGGGATGGGGTGGCCGACCCCATGCCAAACCCTCTTCCTTTATCCGGGCTTGGAACCGGCAGTAGCCGTTGAGGTTCTGCAGGCGGAGTCAATATATTTTAAAGGACATTTTGAATAGTATTGAAATTTGATAAAAAAAGAGGATAGATGCACAATAGACTCGTCGTATTGAATTCTTAGTATAAACCGTCAGCTCACCAATTTTAGTAGTGATCGAGTCGAGATTGACTGTGATCACCACTAAATACTAATTACTAGCCCGTCGTTATAAGTGATAGATAAATCAAGGGTAAAGAATATATTTGAACAAGAAAGTGGGCGACTTAAAAAGCAGCATGTGACGAATGATGGCAGCAACACAAACAGATAGTTGCGCGAAAGCAAGTGTTTTTAGTACAGTTAAACAAAAAGAGTTCAATAAAACAATTATTGTTGCAGTTGTGTACAATAATGAATGTCTCTATTTCACCAGTTGCGTTCTCTTCGTAAAAGTATTCCGCTAGAATTCAATGAACTTCAAATAACCTAAAAGCGAATTGCAGAAATATTTAAAACAACTATAAACAATCAATGGTGTTTGCACAGGTAGTTACTCATTCTCTAGACTTAACACACGAACCTGGAACCTTCCAGTCGTCACTTTAAACTCCCATTTACCATTTCACTGCATTTTTTATAAATTAGTTTTATATCAAAACTTGATACTGAGTATCTTTCTAATCCTTATACTCAAGCTGATAACCGGTCAACTACTGTGTTTACATCTATCTAAACTATCAGCGTGTACGGGTAGTCATTCACTCACACAAGCGATATTCTACAAAGTAAATTAAAGAATGTCAGTGAACAAGTATTGCGCAAAGTTAAACAATCAAAAATAACAAATTATTAGCTGATTCAGTTTTCGTATTCTGCTCTCATTGAATAAAGACCTGTACATTTCTTCCACGGTGACAGTGAAAATATTGAAATTAAACCATCAACCTCAAAAAAATACAAGGAAACCAAAACATGCACATTTAATCAATACATCTTTCAAAAGCTTTTTATTGCAAACATATCATAGCCTATTTACTGGAGAATTTTCTGGATATTTCTTGAATCCGAAAATAATTTCATACATGTTCACTAGAAGGCGGTACGCCATGGATAGATGTTCTATCGCTTTTTCCAATTTTCTTGGAAGTAACCATCCGTTATCTAGGTATTTTGTATCAGTAGTTAATAATGTGGCATTTCGTCAAGAAAAACTGCTAAGAGAACGAAACCCCACCACAATTATCCACCTGAGCTACAAATTTTCTCAGCCATCTCTAAAAATCCTATTCAACGAATGATTTATTCGTTGAAAAAGAACCCCATTTTGATTGAATCGCAATAAATTCGTGTTGTTACACAATAGTTAGCTACTGGCATTATTCTAGGTTATAGATTATCCTCCATCTAGTTGAACATGATATTTTACTTAAGTACACTAACTGACTGATTTTTTGCAAATCACTAGCCGTAACTATTATGTACCAATAACAACCAATGGCCATTACACAGTAACGGCAATTTAAATTATCCGTAACTTTGTATACATCTATTCTGGGTCCGAAACTCTGAATACTGGTTTAAAATGTCAATAGAGTGCAATATTATTAAATTAACAAGCATAAATAAATTGAGAGCGATATCCATCCACAAAATGATATTAGCTGGACAGTTGTTGAAAACCTCAAAGATTATTTTTCAAAGTATTTTTCTGTTTCTACAAATTTCAGTGATGACTATTGACAAGCCCACATGAGAACAAATCTAGAACTTTCAAGTTTTGCATTCACGTCGATACTCATTATAGTCTATATATATATAATCTGAGTCCCTACTTAACACTCAGATTCGTTTCCAGATTATTGCACGAAATATTTGTTTCCTTTACTTCTGGTTTCATTAAATGACTGCACTATCACACCCAATTACATTACGTATTTGACTCAAATATCGTATTATCAAATAAATTCTAACTGATCAGATGGATAAGTATAACAGTACGTATTAAGCTAACTAGGAATTAAGCATGATCGCATTCAGATATGTTTAAACTTTAATCTAAACAACAATTCAGATCAGCATTGTATTTTCGTAAGAGTTATTAAAAGACATTAAAAATTAAAAATACTGTTCATGTTTTAAGGTACTTTTAAATGTGAAACTAAACCGTTGTTCTGTAAATTTTTGTCAACAAATAAGTGATAAACAAGGACAATAGTAGCAAATTAACAATTTATTGTTAGTTACTTAGTAACTTGTTGTTTCAATACAATATACATTTGACTTAACGAAATATGTTATATTTAATGCCTCTTATTTGTTTCTGCCTCACGATAAATAATAGGTTAAACATGTATAGTTAGTTATAAAGCGACCAAAATAACGTTCTGTTGTTTTGAATTTTTAAAGATATTATTTGCGTAACTCTACTTATATTATCTATTCAAACAAAAGTATTTGCAAATGAACTTGAATAGTTTGTTATAACTTTTAATGTTGTTCAACATTTTGTTCTAGATGCACTTTAAGCTATGTAAACAAAACGTTCAAGAAATTAAAGATATGAAGCATTAAATTAAAGTTAAAGTTTTCGTAAAACTTGCAAACCTACTAGAATATTAATGTTAGAATGAAATTATAAAAATGTGTTCTTTGGTTAGCAAAAGTTTATTTTATGTAACTCTTATATAAGCACAGGTTCATGCACTGTTTACAGGTAGACTTCAGCTGTATGCTAGTGAGTAATATTACAGTGGATACGATTGGTAAAGTGGCTCATAAGTAATGTGCAGTGGGATGTCCCCTATAAGTTACTACTGAACAGAAGAGTGTTGAGTCCAAATGTAAGGCACGATTAAAGTGTTTTAAAGACTAGAAGTCATCCAATGATATAATTGTTTTGTAAATGGAAGTTGTACACATTTTGTTAGTAAACTGCATCTTCTATAAAAAAAATCTTCTATTCCATCTGGTCTTGATGTCTTTGTTCACTACAATATTTTTCAGCTGTCTAAAGCAAATGAAAAAAATTTAAACTTGCAATAACAGATTAGTACTGAAGAGTTATGTTCCTTTAAACTACATTCAATTTAAGAGGATTTTCTCATTTAAAAAGTCAAAAAATAATTTGTGTGAAAATTAAATTCACATAAGTTGTCCTTGATAATAAATAGGAAAGATTTACGTTCATTCGTATGATTAGTTTGAGAAATATTAACCGTGTAATGAACAGTAGACAAGATATCGAATGAACAAAATTCCAGTTCTGTTTTTTGTTATATGTAAAACACAAAATATTTGCATCATTTCATTGATATGTATGAATAAAAATACAATTTGAAAGTAATTTATTTTGGTCTATATATTTTAAATTAACTAGAAAGCGCATTTTGTCATTTATGGAAAAATAAGAATCAGACAGAGAAAAACACTTTCTTTTTGACAATCTGATTTATTGAAGTTGTACAATAGTTTAAAATAAACAACAGACCATTGGAACTTATAGTTTGATTGCGTCATAAATTGGCTAGAGATTATGTAATGATCTGAAAGTTGATGAAATGTAATAAGATGAATTTGAATACGGAGAGAAGAATGATTCAACTTATTAATAATAATAATAATAATGAGTTAGTGATTCCGAGAAAAAGCGGAAAGAGTAATAACAATCGATTATTTAAAATAGAAAATACAATAGTGGAATTAAAAAGCCAAGTTTTAGTGAGAGATTGAATATGTTAGTATGGCATACTATGTTTAAACTCCTAGTATGGGATTCCAAACGTCTTTTTCTTTTTAATGTTTAGATGATTCCAACATTTAAAACAATTTCAGATGAAACTTATTCTGTTTAGGCAACCACAAGAAATTAACCACAATATAAATAAGAAGGTAGAAAATTGCACATTAAGGTAATTTACTAAATCATATTCTAATAACAGAAATATTCGATGAAAATGAAGTACACCTTTTAGACTGTTCCCGATAAATTCAGTGCATTATTTCACCCAGTAAATTCAGCAAATAAAAAGCATTTCTTGACTATGTGATTACCGGCTACATCGTAATTATTGCAACATATATTGAATAAAATTCAACATTGTCTATTTGTTTCTTATAAAAATCAGTCGTACCGAGTATTGATTAGTTATCTTTTGAACAGTGGTTGGAATTGGAACCCATGGTGAACATTCTGTTCTACATTGGGACAATCGACTTGATGTCCATAATGTTTCAAACATTATTTACAAAACATTCAGTAAATATTAATCAAATGTGAAATAATACAGATGTATTAATTCTATGAACTGCTAGGATTTCTGTATTGTTTTAAATAATGGACACTGAAACTTAGTATTTGGTGATTATTATAACCTCAATGTTTCATATGGAAGTTGCTCAAAAATTTCATCACAACTTGATGTACCTACACTTAAACAGAGGGGCCACGCTTTTGTTATTTTTCGAATTCTCACTTTACATAGATCTCATATTTATTTAGATAGGAATTGATGATAAAAATGAGATATATGAAGGATTATTGACCTTTTAGTTACTTTTTACGCTTATCCTTGATTATTTCTTAGTTATCTGAATGAAAAATTAATATCATCACAGTTGTAGATAAATGACCGCTTTAATACCTTATTATATACCAACTCAGTCACACTCTAATTAATATTCATTTGAAATTGGAAAATTGGTTTCACCAGTCAAATATGAATTCGACTACATCTGTCATCTCAGTTACTTTTTCAACATTAGTGATTACTATTAAAATTAAAGATACAACTAAACATACTACTTGTTTATCAGGTCATGTGTATCACTAGGAATTGTAAAATAACAATATATAGTTTAGTGAATACATCTGTCAGTTATTAGTTTTGAATAATTCATTTGTTCAAAAATGAACAATAGTATATTAGTATTTTTTTTGTAAATAAATAATTTATTTTTCAATTGTTTCTAAATAACATTCATAGTTTTAGAATAACCTTTGTTCATATTTCACTGTTAACCAATTAAATTATTTGCACAGATTAATTGGTTAAAAAAAAACAGCTAATATCAACATTATATAACCAATCATGTTGTCAGATTATATATGTACTTTACAAAAAAAAACATTCCACTTAAAGTGACTATAAATTAGTGAATATTAAGAAGAGATTATTTGAATTTAACAATTCCATTCACTAATATAATCTGTTTTTGTTTCCCTTTTTTTTACAGTAGAATCATGAATGTGTTGTAAACATTCAATTTCAAAGTTCAATAAGCAGTATCATCATTTCAGTGTGAATTCTTCAAGGAAATTTCAAAAATACCCATTCTCAGGATGATGAAGAAGAAGAAGAAGAAGGAAAATGGAAAAAAGATTAGACTTTAAATATCATGTTGAACATACTTTTCTTTCTTTTTCCTTGTCATTTCTTCTTACGAGATTATTTGATTTTTCAATGTTAACTATAACATCTTATGAAGACATCATTTTTAACTTTAGTTGTAACTGTACATGTGGGTGATCGTTACCATCGAATAATGAACTAGATGTAGTCTATGTCACACCCAACTACATGAAAAGTGAATTTTATTTAAATAGGGCCTAAGGTTTGCATATATTTTTTGTTTTTAAGAAGAATTCATTTTAATAATATTGATATCTAGTTTCGTTTGTTTTCTAAGTTAGTAATGTTTATTTATTATTTTTTTCATTGTTTCAGATCCTCCACTTAATCCCAGTAAGTAAAATAGATTCATTAGATCTATTAAACATATATATGTCTTTAATTTTTATGATTAAAAGTGATTTATGAAATAATAACAAGGCAATAAACAATAATTATCCACATGATAAGTGAAGAATTCATGCATTATTTGTGTTTAATCATTTGGTAATTGGAGCTTGCCTCGTTGTATACATATTGATGATTATTTCTGACTGTATATTTTAACTTAATTTCTATATATTCCAAATGAATAGGACGGCTTTACTGTTCGTTTGACATAGGTTAGAGCGTTTTTTTTTGAACGATATGTAAAATAATGTTCAATTAAGATACTAAATTTTATTGACAACATAAATGGTTATCTACAAAATACATCTGCTTTTTTAGGAGTATTTTCTTTCTGTTTATTCTGAGCAAAGAATTTGCATTTTGTACGTATCGCTTGTTTGTCATAGAAATGAGGTAGAGGAAAAAGGCTTAACTAAGACGGTTAAATCAATAGATAATTAATTAAATTTCAATAAATCATATCCTCTATGAGCCAACAGATACTTCTCTCTGAATGCTGTTCAAAGTAGAGAGAGAGAGAGTTTTACTGAAATCTAAATACCTTCCGACTATAAATTTGAAATGATTTTTATTTGTCCTGTATCCAGTAATCTAATATTTTAATATAATATATAAAATAATAATATTTTAATAGGATTTTCAAAAATATTTCTAAGAAGTCACAAATTCGTCTAACATAACTGTCCAATGTTTCTTAGTACTTACTGTTTGTTTAAATAAAACTTACTGACTATGTAAATTCAAATTAATTTGAAATCTAACTTTCACCAATCACTTGTCCATCCTAGCTTGTAAGATTTTTTTTTAGGAATTATTTAAACTGATAAGAATTTATTTATAAATTATTAATTGTAATTAGATCGTTTCATATCATCCATTTCCAACGAAAATGTCTATTACATTAAAAGGTTGTAGTAGCACTGCGCTATTCACAGTGATAATAGCACAACTTGAATATTTCAATATTTTTGTTATTTTAATATTAAATATTTCCAATAGTTAGTTTAAAATGTTACATGAACATTGAAATTCTATGAGTATATATTTAAAGAGATGAAATTGAATAACTTCAGTTGTCTTTTCCAAAAAATTCATGAAAGTAGAAAGTTAAATTGATGTAAACCTTTGAATAAATATATTTATTTGTTGATAAAAATTGACCGGAAAAGTTAATAACATTTTTTTTATGTAGAAAACAAATTAGATATTTTTTTATTTAAACAGAAGTTCGGAATGATTTATTTCAGTGTAAAGTTATATTCTGTATTTGTTATGTTAAATGAGGAAAATATAGTCAGTCAGTCAGTCAGTTAAAACGTACATAAGTTTATGTTGCCATAAACACATTAGCACAGAGACGCAATTGTCAGTTCGAATCCCATTGTGGTGGAGATAACAGAAGTATTACTGGCAATGGAGAAGATCGGGGTTCAAAGAAATGAAATAAATTTAGAAAGAGAAAGATAGAGGTGATGACGAATTCAAAGGATTAGGACTTGAGAGAACACAGAATGGATACACCTGCTCGATTGCAAACGGTTGTGAGCCATGTCACACAGGGTCTCTAACCACCGGCCATGGATTTCTCGCGGACCCCAACCAGGTAGTCTACATCTATCATCATGACTCAGTCCAGCGGTCTTTAACTTCATGGATTTGTGCCATGTTTTGGTTTGGCCGGCACTAGCTTTCTTCCAACTAATTCCTATACCACAAAAGGAAAATATAGTTTTAATAAATAAATGCTCTCAGTAATTTCCTATTAGAGTTTATGAATATAACTTTAAAGCAGTTGTCAAAACCATTTCAACTGTTTTAGCAAATAACGAAGATTAGGATTCAGATATTTTGATCAATAGATAATAATGATAATAACAGTTTTTAGTGTTTAACACTAGTCTCCTTGAAGTATAAATTATTTCTAAGATAGGGAAGATCAGGTATTTTTTACTTTTCCAGTTTTCACTGTAACAAAGCATAATAGTGTTAGGCAATCGAATTTCTGTGAGAAAACCATAAACAGATCACTATACTATGTTCTGTTACTATATTCCGCTTCGATGTTCAGTAAAGTTCAGTTTATTGAAGTTGTAATCAAAGCAAAACAACATATCCTCTACAAAAATGGTTACTCCAAGAAGTATGTTGAGGCTGCTAATGGAAATGTAGCTTAAAAATATCTTTTGATAACTGTAAAAAACTCAAAGCTTGAGATCAAGAACTGATCTAGATTAGACAACCATTGAAAATTTGGAAACAATCGACAGTTTTTTCGTCCTAGTATCAGACTATCCAGAAGTGCGCGATGCTGGGTATCAAACCCAGGATCTGGAAGGGTTCTGGATACTTCATTGCCAAGGAGCCTGATACTAGGATAAAGCAGCTGTTCAGTGTCTCCAGATTTTCAATGATTCTGTGACTTGGACTCAAAGGAGAATATTTTTTTAATTAATTTTCACTAGTGTTCCAAAGAAATAGCCAATTTTAAAGAAAATACAATTTTTAAAATTACGGATTATGAATTTGGTAGTGTTAGTAAAATCATGTTCTAAGTATGGAAGTGTGATAATACTGACATGAGGAGAAAAATTAAATGTTTATTTGGAGACTGGACATTGTATAGGATGATATTAGGTAAGAAAGGGTAGAGTGAAGTGAGAACTAAGTAAAGCCTTTTTGTGTTAAAAATATCAGTAACTAAAACAGTGAGATGTGTTGGTAATGAAAACAATAATATTTGAATAAGTTTAAGTTATGAAAATGCTAAAGGGGCTGCTGCATGTACATGAATCTAATGGGGTCATCTTATAATGATGGTAACTACCAACGAACTGGTAGTCCACCAGGGTACTGTGTGGTTGCACCACAGGATTGACTTGTACAGTTCCGGTTGTAGTGTTAAAACTTGGACATTGTTTAGTTGTCTTGAAATACAATCTGAAATTATCCTTGCCTATTGAAGATGAATTTATATAAAATAACTTACTAACTAAGCCTGAAGTTGGCCAAGGTAAAAGAGAAGATTGGAAATATTATTCTTTGAAATGAAAATCCGGTTCGTAAGCTAAGTGACTATTTTTTGTATTGTTAATATTTATCGTGAGTGTTAATCTTACAATTCAAGCTGATTCCATTTAACAGTATACACTGGTTATTTTGACAGTGATTGTATTTTACTTTACTTAGCGTTTAAATTTATATTCCAAGATTTTTAAGAGATATAATTTCCTCAAGCTTGGCTATCTATATGGAACAATAATTTGAATTTATAACTATAGAATCTAATGAGAAATTAATGAATAGAATATTTCTCATTCATATATCTTCAAATTTCTTCGTATTATTATCAATCTCTTCCACTATGGAAAACATTCAAACTATAGTGATCACATTATGACTTAAACGATTTTTATAATTTTTTTTATCATCTTATACTTCATATACCTGTGTTCTGAATTGATCATCCATGCCAGTTTCGATGTTGACATTGAATATCTCTTTAACTGTGAATGTTATTTGTGGTGAAGAGCTATTGAAAATGTCAATTTACTAAGGTTGTATTCTTCAATGAAATCTTTTAGATTTCATGATATTTACACTATTATGATTACAAATATGTTTTTATATAATGGGCTATTTAAATAATCAATTTTCATTAATATAGGGAATTTGAGGAAGACGTAAAATCTCCATAATTTAGATCATTAACTGATCTAAGTTAGACCATCATTGAAAACGTGTAAGCACTAGATGATCGTTTCATCCTAGTTTTGGACTCATCAAGAGTGCATATCCATGAACCCAAGATTGATTATCGAAACCCGAACCTTCAGTTTCACGCTCTAACGCTTGACCACAAGAATAATGAGCCAACATCCGATAGTATACTGCGCACACCTCATCTATCGCCTTATGCGGATAACCTAGTGTTATGGTCGTAGATGTGCATGGCTGAGGTACCCCATATTAGAACCAAACAAACATCCAATGCTTCCAGTTTTTTAATGGTGGTTTAGCGTTCATGATTTTAAAAACGAGGATAAACTTTGGTCAAGAATGAAAATCAGCATTAAAATTTTAGATTACAGTGTTTTACCCAGACAGAAACTTTGTGTTCGGACTAATTAGAGAAACTGACTTCATTAATAATCATTCCTAGTGTCGATACATAATCCGTAGTCGCTTGTGAGATCTATTAGGAGTGTTCCTGTTCTTTTTGGGACTTTAATCTGCATGTTTATTCATTTAATGTGTAAAACTAAACCTAGTGCTTACAGCTTCGGGCATCTGCCTCAAGTTCCAAGTGCCGTGCATACGCTGATCTTTCATTTTCCCTATTTCCTTGAGGATTCCAATTGAAAGAATATTTTGTAATGCTGTTAGATGATTCCTGCATTATGAGCCCTATCTATCTTCAGAGTCTTTTCATAAATTCCTTCTCAACTTGTGGCCGCTTCATTTTCTGATACAGAGGGTTGTTACCAAAGGTGAATAGCATGGAGTGTGAGTATCTTGCGTAGGCTATACTTACCAATTTATCTACGCCTGTTACCCCTTGTAGAGCATAGGCCATCGATCAACATTCTCCAACCAACTCCGCTCCAGTTCTACCAAAATGCTATTTATTCTTTTCATTTTTGCCTCTTGTCTATTGGCCTTACGGATTCCAAGTTAGGCCTTGACTCGTGATACGATTGCGTGATTTCTGCAACATGTGTCCTATCCATCTACAGCACTTTTCCTCAGTTTCTTATTCAGCTGAAAGCTTGTTTATTCTCGCCCACTGTAGATTGTTGTTGGTGATGTTTGGTCAACAGATCTACAGTTTACTGTTTAGACAACTGTAAATAAACACATGTACCTTTTGGATGGTGGCTTGAATAGTTCACCAACTTTCCATCCTATTCAACAGACAAATCTCGATGTTCGTATTGAAAATTGCCGCTTTGTTATTGGTTGACAGTTGTTCTGATTACCGGCTGTTGTTCAAATATCAATATGTTGCGTTCGCTCCTCCAATTCGTGTCTTCACATCTGCATCATTGTTACCGTGATCATCTGTGATGCTGTCCAGGTTTGTGAAGGTTTACACACTTTCCAGAGCTTCTCCATCAAGTTGGATTTGGTTGACATATACTGCATCGTTTTTTCCCTTGTTTATGCTGAGACAGAGGCTGCTGCTACACTGGCCATCTTCCCTTGCATTTACTGCTGCTTGTGGGATAGAAGTGCTAGATCATCTGCGAAGTCTAAATCATCCAGCTGCATCACAGCTGTCTACTATATCTCGTACTTCCCCTCAAAAGTTGACGTCTTCATAATCCAGTTGACCACTAGGAGAAGGAGTGAGAGTGAGCGACCTTGTCTGAAAACGGTCTTTACTTGGAACGAGTCTGTCAGCTGTCCTCCATTCAGGATCTTTCAGTTTTATCTATCATAAGAATTCCTTGTGGTATTGACTAATTTCTAAGTCATACCGTGGTATCAAGGAAGCCTCTATAGCGTCATCCTGTCCACCCCATTAAATGCATTCTCATCGTTAAGGCAGCTGATATAGAGTGGTAATTTGCATTCGTTTGATTGGTCCACATTGATCCGTAGTGCCGCACTTCAGTAACTACGTGATCGATCCTTACGGAATCCAGCCTGCTGATCTCGAAGTTGGAAGTCTACTGAAATTCATTCCGTTAAGCAAAACCAAGTGGAAAGATTTTCCTGGTACTGATAGTAGTGTAACGATTCTATAGTTCTAAAACCTACGAAGACGTCCTTTCTCTAACATATTGATGAGGTGTCTTTCTTTCCAATGTCTTGGTACTTGTTCTTGTTCTCCAGTCTTTCTAAAGAGAGCGTGGAGCATACTCGCATTTGTTTCTATATCTGCTTTCAGTGCCTCATCTGGTATTTTGTCAGGTCCTGCTGCTTTGATGACCGATGGGTTTAGTGGGGCTAGTCTATTCAAATGTTCTTCATAGTGCTCTGTACTTGGAGCTCGGCGACCGTTCGTTTTGGTTGACCATATTTTCTAGTAGGCTTCTTCATTCTTCACTTCTTAAATCTTGATCGGATGACCAGTACAAACTCACACATTATGATCGTGTTTCTTGCACCAAATACAACCTAGGATATTGAACTGATAGCTGCTTTAATCCCTTTTCGGGTGTTTTCCACAGTAATTTCCTTTTCTTTGAGTAGATCTTGTAAGACTTGGGACTTACTGCTGACCGCTATTTTGAATTCAGTGTGTTTTTAAGAATCGAGAAGGGCTGGATCAAACTCTTGAAATGCTTTCTCCAGTTTTCCAGCGCTTAGCCAGCTTCGTTAATAGAAGAGTAAATAAGCTCTTTCCACACCCATTACCAGACTCACATGCACTTTAGAAAAACCAATCTTTTTTAGTTTATTTATTCTGCTAAATAATTAATAAAAGTTATTTATCTACTGATTCCTCTTTAATAATCAACTATCTTGATGATAAAATAAAAATTAAAAGATACAAACACCAACAGTAAAGCCCTAAAAAGCAGTTATCTTCATCTTGACATGAAGAACGTCACATTTATTTTATGTTTCACTAAATTTTAACTTTTCAGTCAATCTCTGGAAAATGGAAGTAACTAATTACTTATTAGTGTAAGTGGTTAGTGATGATTGCTGAATTTTTTAGTTAGCATCATGACCTTAGTAAATTTCAGAGTTCTAATGGAGATCGACAGATCAATAACATTAAAGAATGTTTGTGATTAATGTTAAGTAACTGGTTAGAAGTATAAACTATTGGATTCTGACTCTGTAGTCTGAAGATTAAGTTCTCACTTCATGTCAAGAAAATCCTAGGTACCATACCCTATGAGAGTGATGATACACACTTCTGAGGAGTTGCGCACTGCAACGAAAGGGTTGTCTAATGCCCCTTGGTTTTCAATGGTTATTTAACTACAAACAATTTATAATGTAAACGATTGAATGCTGTTCTGGATCGTTTGGATTCAGTGGATAAATTAGGTTAGATAGAATCTATTGAATCAGGATAAGCCAGAAGTTAGTAGTGGATTAAATTATAAAAATATCATAATAGATAAGCACTTAAGGCAGAATTTTGTGACTGTTTACTTGAATAACCTTTAGGATGAAGGATTAAGATTTCGTTTGAAAGCTTATTGTAGTTTACCATAATCCTCGGTTGAGTACTAGTCAGCTTCAACAGTCAACAGATATCAGACACTAATGAACTGTACATAGAAATTAATTTTTTCAAAATAACCATTCTCCCGAGTATAATAACGCATAATGTTTACTGTTAAGAATGATGCCTTTACTCTTATCTAACATTGTGAACAAAGATTAGACTATATAATGAATCGATCAAAGTTAAAATACAGATAACTGTGTTCCAAACTAATGATTAAACGGTTTTACTGCAGTCGAGAAACCTAAAAATTATGAACTCGATTTCTTGTAAGATAGTAAATGCTCACTTCTAAGTGATTACAAACCAGGAGACCATAGCTAACTGGTATTTTTTACTTTCCAATGGTTTTCCATGTAATGTCTTTATTGGTGAAAACTGTCTGTACACAACAAACTTCACCAATTGATCTCTTAATCTGAATTATATTTCAAGTCGTGAAAACTAGGATTTAATATGTATTCTTCAGTTTGGTATCCTTTTCAAAGAACTCAAGGTTTCTGTGGCGAAAACATCAATGCTCAACAGCGTAAGCGAAAACTATGGACCAGAAAGTTACAGGAAAAATGTGATAAACAAAATAGCTATATTTTATTCACTTAAAGCATAGTTTTAATTTTGTATCAAAATACTCACTAAGCTATGAAACAAAGAAAAATTCAGGGATGTGATTTTCTTTTCAGAAACCTTATTCTCAAGCTGGAGAAATGCAAAATGATCACTCACTTATTTAATACTAGGGCTCATTTAGTGTATGAATTTGCACAACATAGGAAAGATTTTTTGTGTACAAGTAATCAGACATAAATTTATTGAGTTAGCAAGTCAAATATTATTAATCTGATGAGATTAAATGACACAACAGCGATGAATAATTAATAAAGCGAAAATGTGCAGAAATATTGATTATTATATGAAGAGCAAAAAGAATATAAAAATGACAAGACGAAAGACAAAATATTTTCTGGGTTAGAAGGCTTGAACACTTATGAAAGTTACATTCTCGGAAAGATAAGGAAATGAACAGAGTATTGACTTCTATGACCTCTTCAGTCTCAAGCAATTCCAGGAGCAAGTATTTTCGAGAAGTTTGGTAAATACGTTTGGCTATTTACTCTAAAATGGATTTCAACACATTCTGAACTAACTATACTTCAACTAAACTGAATTGCTGAATGCAAGTTTTCTATTGTTGAGTGAATTTACTACTTATTTTTCGCTTTATATCATATCCTTAGGGATGAGAATCTCTTCATTGAATGTTATTTTAATTACATCATAATGAAACGTAATTCATACAATATTTTCATGAACAGTATCATCGAATCAGTCCAGCAAGACAGTGGTGATATAATCTTTGAGATCTTTCAGATAAATTATTTTTACACAAAAACAAATTCTTAGCTTTATTGACCAAAAAGATATTATGAAATTATACCGAAAGTATCGAAAACTAGGACGCTTGAAGAAACGTTTGAGGGTGGGAATTTTTATTTGACACTAGTTCTATTGACATTGTATTAAAATAACTCAAAATGTTCTTATTAATTTACCAATAGGCAATTCAAGTACATTAGTGACAACACAGGGAACAACAGTCGGAACGAATGTAACAGATCCAGTTACGTTAACAACTGTAGCAACAACTATAAAAACAGCACCAAATATAACACAAATATCTTTGCTGTTAAGTGCTACGACAAGTGTGAATTTGAATAGTTCATCGTCTACTACACCCAGTCCTACAACTACTGTTATTAATACAACTATCACTAGTCCTACTACTGCTGTGGTTAGTACTGTTTTTAGTCCTACCATTACTGCTACTGCTACTACTACCTCAACGACGAAAAATTCAACTACTACTAACACAGCCACTAGTGTTAACACAACTACCACTAGTCCTACTACTGCTGTGGTTAGTACTGTTGTTAGTCCTACCATTAGTACTACTGCTACTACTACCCCAACGACGAAAAATTCAACTACTACTAACACAGCCACTAGTGTTAACACAACTACCACTAGTCCTACTACTGCTGTGGTTAGTACTGTTGTTAGTCCTACCATTAGTACTACTGCTACTACTACCTCAACGACGAAAAATTCAACTACTACTAACACAGCCACTAGTGTTAACACAACTACCACTAGTCCTACTACTGCTGTGGTTAGTACTGTTGTTAGTCCTACCATTACTGCTACTGCTACTACTACCTCAACGACGAAAAATTCAACTACTACTAACACAGCCACTAGTGTTAACACAACTACCACTAGTCCTACTACTGCTGTGGTTAGTACTGTTGTTAGTCCTACCACTAGTCCTACTACTGCTGTGGTTAGTACTGTTGTTAGTCCTACCATTAGTACTACTGCTACTACTACCTCAACGACGAAAAATTCAACTACTACTAACACTACCTCTAGTATTAACACAACTACCACTAGTCCTACTACTGCTGTGGTTAGTACTGTTGTTATTCCTACCATTACTACTACTGCTACTACTACCTCAACGACAAAAAATTCCACTACTAATACTACTTCTACTACTAACACAAGTTTGATTAGTTCTACTACTGCTGTGACGACTACTACTCTCAGACCTACAACATCTGTTGTCTCCAATATTCTCCAGGGTTTATTGACTTCAGGAACTTCAACTGGTAAACAATGAATAATACTTCATTGTTCTTAATATTTAACTAATGTGTATAAGACTTAGTATTTATGAAACAAGTTAAAAGGGTAGTTCAGTAACTATGTTAGGCGAAACTGTTGAATGCAGCTTGTAAAAGTTCTCAGGAATTTGTTGAAAATGCCAAGTATCTCTTTAAACATAGTGATAGTTGCAAATTAAAATGTTTCACTTGTGATATAACTATTGATACAGTGGCTTTCAGAAAAACGGTCCTGTTTACAATGAAATATATTATAGTTAAAGTCGGCAATCCAAACCTGAACTTTTACGTGGATTTACAGGAATAACGTCACTGTATGCCAATCGATCATCACTAGACCCTATTATTATTTTCCCTCCATTTCACTTTTGGTTGGAAGACATAGTTGTAAAAGATATTATTTGAGTATCCATGAAATCTGGTTAGATTTGTCTCTGTTCCGCTGGTAAAAACATGCCTGAGAAAAAAACCGATATCTCCTGTAAAAATGACGGGTCAACTACACATCTATAATCATGAACTGACCATTGATCAATAAGAACAACCGTAATCACACGCTCATCAGTGACTGGGCTCTGAGATGGAGTTCACTAAGCTTTATCAGTCGAACTGGAGGTGAGAAAAATGGTAATAAACACTTTTAAATAGAAGCCGCTTTAAAACGTCAATATATCAAGTTAGAAAATTTGCACCCATCAACTTCAACTTAGTGTCTGGATGATATGTTTTCCCTAAGGTCCTAAAATTCTTAACTTGTTCTTGTGTACTTTGAGAAACGTAGGAAAGTTTCTAACATTTATCTATTGCTTACAGGATTCTACTGGTTCTTTAAATGAGGTCGATCAAGACTAATAACTGTATTCACTCTGAAAACATTGTAAACGAGTTGAACTTTAAATTGGTGTTTATTTCTGTTTTTATTAACAGGTGTTACTTCTACGAATACGTCTACCAGCAGTCCTAACACTACCAGTTCGAGCATTATCCCCAACACCACAACTGCAAGCAGCAGTCCTAACACTACCAGTCCGAGCATTATCCCCAACACCACAACTGCAAGCAGCAGTCCTAACACTACCAGTCCGAGCATTATCCCCAACACCACAACTGCAAGCAGCAGTCCTAACACTACCAATCCGAGCATTATCCCCAACACCACAACTGCAAGCAGCAGTCCTAACACTACCAGTCAGGGCATTAAAACCACTGCTATCAGTCTCATTGAAACCACCAATGGAATCATACCAACGTCTAATATAAAATTACCGTCTTTTGAAGATGATTCAGGTCCAAAACCAATTCAACTTCCAGTTCCAAAATATGAACTGCCTACTGAAGATTTAATAAGTATGGAGACTTGTATTAATCAGAAGTTTACTGAATTTGTTACTTTTAAATTAATTCATAGTTTTTAATGAATAAATTAAACTTATTTACATTAAACTACAGCATTAAAGTGCGTCACTCGTCTATAGGTTATACAGTAGTTGAAAGTTATTTGTAATAGTATTTAAATCCATCTGCAAATCCTATTTATCAGTTCACCAACCTCAATGTATTTGTTGTCTAATAAAGTATATTTAAGTAATGAGATTATTAAATGAAACTAAATTGACTATAATAGTTCAACTTATATTTATTTATAAGTGATAATTAGGAATTATAAAGAGACAGTAAAAAGATTTAGCTTTTTCAAGTGTTTTTGTGTGCTGATTGTTTGTTTTTCCAGATGATTTTAAACAAACATTTACTAGTGAATTCATTTGACGTAGAATTCTTTGTCAACAGGAGAATGATAATAATATTACAAAGTGTATCAATAGACTCATCATACTAGTTTATGTTAAGTGCTAGTAATCTCAATGTCTTCAAAGCGCTAAATATTTAAACTGGTAATTTGAAGACTACTTCTATCTCGATTGTTATATCATAGCATAAAGCTATACAAGTTATTAGATTTTAATTAATGGTGACAATAAAGGACATGTAATTCCTTTACGTTTTATTGTCATAAAACTAATGCTCATATACTGATCATGTAAAATATTTTAGAGCTATTGATATGATCCGCTTTGATGATTGATGCATTCTTACTGATAAAGTACAAGTTTATTTATCTCCTGTTATACAAGAGGCAACTTATGTAACTCAGTAGTTTTGTAAAACAAAACCGCTAATTTGGAGGAGTCTTGGATACTAGAAATAGCAAGAATACTCTTCAGGTGAGTCATAAATAACGGAAATGATATTCCAAGTTCCGTAAATCGAAACTACTAATTTGATAGGTAATGTTGATGTGGTATTGAAGAAAATGTATGGTCGTCGGATTGCAACAACAGATTACGATGCATTACACTATGCGAGCGACGCTGCTTTATATTATTCTTGTTCTTCCCCTTACATATAGATGTTCGATATGAAAGTACAACAAATCACTATTGGTCATTCGAAAAAGTTTTAGGAAAACCATTTATCTTTGATCGTGCTCCAGACAGTAATATACTGACAAAATCGATATACGAGAGACAGAGGTTGTATGACAGCAAATTACGGAATGATGTTCGTATTAAAAGTGACTTAAATAACCCCGAAAATTCCTTATTTCTACCTTTAAATGGAACCTTGCCAGAAGGAAGATTAACTGCTCCTGGTATTGATAAATCTCAAAATAGTATTTACGTAAATATGAATGAGAACGAAAGTTGTGTTTGCCTGCTAAATGACATTACACGTGAACGATACTACTTCAAACAGTGTTTGTTAGATGTTAATGAATGTGATTATGGATTGAGTTTGTCTGTTTGGCTTCAATTCACCACAGAAACATTCAATCCAAAGGAAGTTATTATATCAACTGGTAAGCTCTGAATGTTGTTTATTACCTAATCTACGATTGATAAGCCGTATTGGTATTTAAAAGTATTTAATATTACGAATAACCTGGTGACACATGTCTTATAAAATCATATATAAAAACTAATGAACGTCATGAATCAGTTGAAGTTATAATCAAATGTGTTAAATGATGGCTCGCCAGTCTTGAGGGTCACGCGTTCGTGCATGAGACTGAAGGTTCTCTGTTGGAATCCCGTTTGTGGATCTGCAATGCAGAGAAATCTCATACTAGGATGAATTGGCCGCCTAGTGTATCCCCTTTTTCAATAGTAGTCTATCTAATAACAGAGATGATCTAAACTGCTAAATTTCTACGATCTCCATAAATCCCCTCTTTTAATATTAAATAAGTGTCAAGTTTAAAAATGTTCAAATAAACAGATAGTGATAAATGTGAATAAATTTTACGGCCTAGGTTGGTGTGACAGTTTCCTATTTTTTCCATATTATATCAAATTTTTCTCTTTAATATTTACAAAAGTCACTTTATTTTTACTTGAACTCCTATAAAACTGACCATTATTTATTTTCATATGAAATAGCTTGACTTCGCTTTTAAAATGTATAGTAGATTGCTCGGAATGTATGCTACAAATACGTGACATTTTAATGATTAACTTTGTCTTCTCATTACTCTATCAAAGTTTATCTATGTCCTTTATGCATTTAATATAGGCCTCAGTTCCAGAGGAGACGAAGAAGTGAAATTATGACTAAACTTTTTAACATCCTCCATTGGTTTCATACATATTTATCTCAAGTTAATAAGGATCCTAGATATCGACTAACTTAACAAAAATCATCAAATCGACAGCATTAGGTCATGTAGCAGAATTATCTTTTATAAAAATTGACGAACTTAATCTTCGTTCTATGATAGATGCATTGTGAAAGATAGTTTAATTTCAAAATATTAGTCATAAGTTAAAAAATTATAAATAATTTATCGTTATTCATATATGAATCACTATTTAAATGTCAGTCACTCTGGACGTCATTGTCACAACACTTTGAATAGCCAAAAAAAACTGAAATAATATTTTCATTAGAGTTGAGTTTCATTCTAGGACGAAACGGCGTCCATTGCTCCCAGGTTTCTAATGATGGTCTAACAATGATCGATTCTTGATTTCAACGAAATTATAATGTCTGGTTGCAGCTATTCATTATTAGTCATTTTGCTTCTAAGATTGCCTAAGGAATCAAATCATGGGGCGATATTCCTCACTTCGAAGACGGTCAACAAATCAGAACCTATTTCTCAAACTTACATTTGATAGCCTTGAAGAAATCTATCTGTGGTTTCAATATGTAGCAATAGCTGCTGCAACTATCTGAAGGAACTGTCTTGATAGTACAATAAAACACTAAAAATTTAGTGCTGTTTAATAGGTTTGCATCAATTACAAATAGCAATAACTAAAAATTTTATTAGTGGTCCACAGTCTCCTATGCCTTCCGCAACATCTGGTTCAGAGATAATGGATGATATCCAATGGCCTTAACCAGTGATCGAAATCGTGGGCTTTGAATAAGCACGTAAAGGTTATTCAAGTCAGTGACTGATCATTGATTACATCCCACTGCTTGGTGTCGCTTTCGTAATAAATATGCATTTTCCTGACAGTTGGATCAACATCCTTGGTTTAACGCTTCACTTTATTTTTTCCATGCTCATTTCATTAACTTCAATTTTCCAACCTTAGTTCAGGCATTGATTGATCGATAACTTCAGATAGCACCACATATATTATGCAACCAACAAGTGATAAATTCTGAGAGCGTAATTACGAATGATATGCATGGGGTGATTAAAATATTCATTTAAATTCTGTTGTTCACTTCTCACATATTAAAACTATAGCCCCAGAGAAAGGAAAAGGTTTTTCTCTTTTAATTAACAATGGGATGTTGGAATTTGAACTGAGGACAACAGATACTTTGTGGAAGGTTAGCAGTTCAATCACAAAAACATTAAATAAATGGATTAACATTGGTGTTGCATGGGGCAAAAGTGCACAAAGTATAAAAGTAAGTTTTTGATTAAGTTAGACAGTCATAAACTTAGTTTCCATAATCATTTCCAACAGAATAAGAACAAACTCGTTAAAAACTTTTTGATTAAAAAGATTGATTGCACTATCAGTCAACATAAGTCAGCCAGAATTAACCAAATGAGTGAAAGTTAGTCGATAATCAAAAAATAAGATGGCGTAGTGAGTGAAATAATTTTATTACGGCTATTTGTAATCCGGCAAAAGGATTTACTACATTCGTTCAATGTTTGTTCATACTTCCACAAGTCGATGTTACCTATTATCTTCCAAGTTCCTGAATATAAATGAAATGTTTAAGAATCATTCTAAAGTCAGTGTTTTTGGTAAATTTTAATAACAAAAATCATTTCTATTAAAAAGACGAATATTCTGACAAACGAAGTAATTTTATGTCTCTATATCATAGAAGCAGAGACTTGTTTAGCTGAGTAATTGAGACGGAATGTTTATAGAAAATATAAACTGTATTGAAGCAATTCACGTATTTGGATTTGATTGGATTTTGATTTGCTGCATAGACAGTAACAGAAGGACAGCAGCCATCTGAAAAATGTTGAGATGATGGAGGAACTTTGTAGCCCAGGTGGACGATTGTGGTAAAGTTTCTTTTTCTGAGCCGCATGCTTTGGTTCTGGAGCTTTCATTATTCTTCTCAATAACTTCATCAAAATTAACTTCATGTAGGAGTGAACTTTATCGAATTTCTCCACGTATGGCTCGTTACTTGTCCTATTGACCTCAATCTTTATTAGTTGTTATCGACCTTGAACCTGTCGTTGTCTGCACCTTTGTTTTGATTGTGTCCCTCTTTGATCTGGTTGTCAGTCCTATGTTTGCCTATTATTTTTCTGATCGGTTGGTAAATTGGATCGATGTAGATAGATGTGTTTGTTGAATGACAATTGACTTGAGTGCCAAGCTTCTGAAAAGACATACGTGGAGAAATTCGATAAAGTTCACTCCTACATGAAGTTAATGTTGATGCTGTTATTGAGAAGACTAACGAAAGCTCCACAACCAAAGCATGTGGCTCAGAGAACGAAACTCCACTGTATTCAGAAGAATGTTTTTAAATTTTGTGGATTTATTATCTGTATTCTTCTTGGAAAACAACATTCCATTAATATTAAGAAATATAATCATGAAATCAACTAGTTTATTGCAAATGCTTAGATATGATTAGATTTTTTCTATTAATTAATTAATTAACTACAAACTATTCATTACTCAGAATATTTCACAAATTGCGTACCAATTTGCATTATGTATAAATCATTTGCCTTGGAAACAAATTATTGATCTAGAAACCAAGACTATATTTTGTAACAGTGAGCATTATCGGCCGCGACTTTAAAAAGTAACTGCAAAAAAATTGTAACACAAATAGAATGATTCACGATCATTTATATAAATTGCAGTGCTAATATCTACTGACTTTGTCTTATCAACTAGTTATAATCTATTTTCAAAAAAAATCCAGTCAGTATTTGCATTGCCCTTGTCATCCGTTTTAATGCTTAATAGTTGATGTATACAAGATGATAAGGAAATATGTAAAAGATGTAAAAAATTGTTGATGATTTGATCAACTTTGCTAATATTGCCAATTAAATATTTAGAAACTCAGCAATCTGTTATCCACTAGCTATAGAATATCGATCAGTCCAATAGGCATGATTTAGAAATTTAAAAAAGCAGTGAATTATGATTCATGATGTAAAAATATTCTATAACGTATCATGATCATGAAGTTTAGTCCGAATCAGCATAGGAAACAAGAAGAGGATGCAACATATTTGAGAGCACAGTTAAGATTTCTTAATATTTATATGCTCAAAATGAAATCACAGAAGAGAAGGGAATGAAGTTGTAAATGATAATAAAAAGACAATAGAAACAAATTATTACCAAAAAAATGAAAATCTAGACAACTACTCATCATAACATTGAAGTGAATATTTATTTAAACATCATATTAACTTACTTACTTACTTATTTACTTAGTTACTTACGCCGAATGGAGCGGTCCAGTTTTCTACAACCATCTCCCTACTGGGCCTATCTTTTCATCTCTGCTCAATTTTCATTCATTCTTCTCATGTTTGTCTCCATTCACTCACCTAATGTGTTCCTTCCTTGGCCTTTCTCTCTTCCTTTGTCAATGAGGGTTTCAATTGAGGGCTTGTCTTGTGAAGCAGTTGCATGCTTTCCTCAATGTGTGTCCAATCCACTTCCATCGCTTCTTCGTTATTTTACATTCTACTAGAATCTGGTTTGTTGTAGCTCACAGTAGGTTCTTGCTGATGGTGTCTGGTCAATGGATCCGAAGTATTTTGAGCAGACAACTGTTCATCAACACTTATATCTTCAGGATGATGGCTTGTGTATTTCTCCAAGTTTCCACCAACTACAGTAGAACCGTCTTGACGTTTGTAATGAAAATTATGACTTTGATGTTTGTTGATAGTTGTTTTGAGTTCCAGATGTTTATCAATTGTAGAAAGGCAGTCATTGCCTTGATGATCCCTCCCTTTACATCTGCATCAGATCCAACTTGCTGGTCGATGATGCTGCTCAGATATGCAAAGTTGTTTACTTTCCTACGGCATCTCCATCAACTGTGATTTGGTTGGTGCATGTTGTGTTGTATCGGAGAATCCTGCTTTTCCCCTGCGTATATTGAGACTTACTGCTGCTAAACTGATCGTCTTCTCTTGCATTTGTTGTTGCGTGTGCGGTAGAAGAGCCAGGACATCTGCAAAGTCCAGATCGTCCAACTACATCCTAGCTGTCCATTGTATACCGTACTTTCCTCCACATGTTGATGTCTTCATAATCCAGTCGATAACCAGGAGAAAGAGAAAGATTTAGAGTAAGCGACCTTACCTGACACAGGTCTTCACCTCGAATGAGTCTGTCAGCTCTCCTCCGTACACGATTTTACAGTTCAGTCCATCCTAACTGTTCCGTATGATGCTGACTATCTTCTTTAGCACGCGATATTAGGGTTCATTCAAGAGTTATATAACGTGCTCTACTCACCTGCTTCTCTGTTCTTCAATGTCGCTGATTACTTTTCCTTCCTTGCTTTTCACTGGTCGTTCTCGTTTACGATAGTTTCCAGCGAGCTTCTTTGTTGTATCGTACATTTGTCTCATGTTTCCTTCTCTTGCAGCATTTTCCTCCCTCATTGCTAGATCTTACACATATTTTAGTTTGTCGGCTTTGACGCTCCTCTTCATTTGCTTGTTTGCTTCTGTGTATTCAGCATGTGTCTTGGCTTTCTCTGCTCTTGTTAGGCTGATTTGAACTGCTGCCTTCTCATCCCTCCTTTCTTGAGATTTTTCGAGGGTAGCAACAGAGATCCATTTCTTTTTGATAGTACTTCTTATGGCCCAGAACCTCCCAACATCTCTCGACGACTGATTGCAGCCTCTCGTACAACTGATCTTTAATGTCGTCATTGTAGTCGTTTGTAGATGCATAGCATTGGATGACGTTCATTGTAATTCCCTCTTCCTTTGTCTCGAAGGATGCTATGATGATACTGGGTTCATGAGATTCCCATGCTATCATTAACTTTTGTGCTTATTTGTACAGCATCAGTGCAACTTGTTGTGTGAGTGATCGGAGTATAGTAGCAGCTCTCTTGAATCAAGTCTCAGTTGTCCGACCTGTGTCCAATGTGTTTTGCTGGTTACAAGCACCTCCATGTTGAATCTTTTCGTTTTTGCAGTAATTCGGGACAGTTTTCCGGTCTTCCACATTGTTCGAACACTCCATGTACCGATATTAATGGTTGCTCTGTTTGTGAGAATGGGCATCGAATTCATGACTTATGAATGAACTGGGCTTGCATCATGAGACATTATGACTCTTGTGAATGAAGGTTTTCTAACTCCAAGGAATTGATTTTTCTGGTTGGCGTGTTTTTGGTGAGTTATTTTTCTACGAGATGTTGTTTCCATCGCTATCTTTTGGACGGGCAGTAGCCATAGATGGGCTACAGGTAGAGTTTATTTATAGATCGTACTGAAGAGAAAATGTAACAGACAAGAATTTACTTAATATGACTGTCTTTTTGATCAGTGAAATGGTATACACACTTTCTTTTTGTGTGTAAAGTTCAGTTCGAAATCGTTTGATGCATATGCACCTCTGCAAAACGAATTAAAATTGCTGTATGCTACATATTACTTTTTCTGAATGCTTTTGAGATGCCTACAATGTGTCCGCTATCTATCAATGTTTGTTAGTCGTACCTAGGAAAACTGTACTTCCTTTTAGACACAATTTCTGTTGGACTCTGTTCATTGTCATGAAATGATTTAAACTAAATATAATTTGCTGGATTATTGAAAATCTTTTTTTAATTTATGCAAGTAGCTTTAAACATAGTCTGATTTGTAAGTTTTAGGTAATTGAAATAACCTTTTTGAGCACTTTTTAAACACTGAGACAATGAAAAACACTTCAACGTTTATTGGTTGACTTTCAGAAGACGGTTAATTAGTTTCTTTTTCATTTAACTTACTAGTACAAATGTCTAAATATTGACGACAATTATTTTTAATTGTAATTTGGTAATGCTAAAGAATTAAAATCTCTGGCCCATGTTTCATCCTGCACTTAATTTGTAATTACAGTATATTCATTCACCGAATGTTCAGTGGATATGTTTGTGGTTGTAATATGATAGAAACATGAACACTTAGTGTTGTAACGCTCGCTTTAATATAATTCCCAGCTAAATCCTATCGCTTAGTATTCTCTGACCACAATACACTGGACAAGTTCTCAAGAATCAAAACACGGTTGAACAGGAAAAGATTATATTCAAGATAGCAAGGTTAAATGGAGATAAGAAGCCAAAGGTGATGGCGAAGGTGAAGGCGAAGGCAAAAATAGATACAACGTTATTTTATTTATAGCATTTACATGAGAAGCTTTTGGATAGAAATTCACGTGATCGACTGGATTAGAATTAGCCAATCAGCATGCAGCTAACACAGACTGATCAATTTGAATTTTGTTAGCTAGTAATTTTTACATATGATAAAACAAGAATCTTCAATTCATTGTTAAACTGAATAATTTTATAAAATATTATATGTTACAATGTTTAGTCAAAATTAGTCTCTAATTCAGTTTTATGATTTTCATAAGATTTTCTGATAATTTTCTTATTGCAAGAATTGATTTATAAGACTAATGAAACTTTATTTTTTCTACTTCAGCTTGTGATAAATGGTAATACAGTTTCGATGAAAAACAATTATCAAGGTGTTCAACATCTGGGTAGCAATTCAACACCAACATCAATATGGGTTGGTTGTAACATGGGACTAGATGGAGAGAAAATCATTTCTTCCATCAATCCAGGAATTAGGGTAGCAACAGTCGCCTTATGGTATTGGCCTATCCAGTTAAATCAATTGTTTAGCGGAGGCCTAGGTAAGTTGATCATCTATTAAAAAAAACTGACAGTTATCATACTGAAGAAACCATATTGAACTTTATTTCCATACTAATCAAAATTCAATCAATGTTTCTATTAAGATATTAAAAATAAAAAATTCAGCTGAGAATTATTTCTTTGCGATTAGTTCCTGATCAGAGCTCTACGCCAATATATAGGTTATATAATTAGTCATAAAATCGTTGCCAAATAGATGATAGCGAGTCAATTTGACGACATAATTATCATTTCGAAAAACAACGTCTAGAGAGTTGAAATTAAAGTCAGGAAGAATGTTCATAATCAGTTTCCTAAGAGGAAGAAAATAAGAACTGAAATTGAATATAAATATAAATGTTTTTATGTTGTCTCAGATTAGTAATTAAACAGATATTATGAAGATTAGGTAATAAGATTATTGAACTGGTTACGTAAGATCGAAATAGTTAATTTGGATTTTAATAAAATGAAAGTTTGGAAGATTTGTAAAATTCTTAGAAATGCAATGGTAGCTAAGTAGTTATATTGAACTGTGATTTCAAGAATAAAAGCTTTTTTTTTTGGTTTTGTCGGTGATTTCGCTTCAGGTCTAGTTCCAGACGTAGGCTTTACTAGGTACTTTGATGGATGGATATTCGTGTTTACTTAATAGATAATTAAAAAATTATAGCTCTTCTTCAAGAGTTCATTTGAGCTAAGTATTTGACTAAGTTTCTGTTTTA
The DNA here is from genome assembly GCA_944470395.2 of Schistosoma turkestanicum. Classification (NCBI taxonomy): domain Eukaryota; kingdom Metazoa; phylum Platyhelminthes; class Trematoda; order Strigeidida; family Schistosomatidae; genus Schistosoma; species Schistosoma turkestanicum. The sequence continues at coordinate 40,837,478 of OX103979.1, read as the reverse complement.
TTGTAATGGGACACAGCTCAGAAAATGTATACACAGGATTTGTCTGGTCGGTTTCTTTTTGTAGTTCGGTCAGTTTACTTCAATGAATTATTACCCAGAAAGATAGTGCTACAGTTTTCTTCGTTCTTTATAAGAGTGATTGCCTGATGAACTCTACTGTAGTACTTTTCTAATGGGTTCTGGGCTTGACCATTGTTTGTTGTAACTAAAAACATGTCCTCTATAGAGTGGCAATAAGAAATCAGTTAAGAGTGGACCTAGTGATGATCGCATAGAGATACCATTACACTTTCTATAAAACTGTTTATGTAATATGTTTATTCATGGCGCAGATGATTATTTAATCCATCGAAGATTCTGTCGTAAATAATCTGTCCAATTTATCAGACTTGTTTATTGCGTTTGTGATGATCTGTTTGGCTATATTTGTCGAGATATTACATTGATTGTCTCGAATTTTATCTAAGAAATGATAACTTATTGTTTAAATCATCTAGAGTGATTAAATTTACCTTGAATATCATTTAGTAACATATTTCTTTACTCGATATTATACTGTTATTTTTACTCAATATTTCATCGAAGAAGATATCCCTAATAAAAAAACCACTCCAATGTTTGAGAAGCATTCAATCTATCGAATGGCTAGTGTTAATAATGTTAATCAATATTCCTTATTTAATCGTACTCTAAACTTTAAGTCTTTGGTGATTCATAATATAAGTTCTTAGAGTACGCGTGTCACAGAATGAATATTCATATGAAAGTTACCTTCAATATGTGATAAGTTAAAAAAGAAAGAAAAAAAAAGTGCACTCAATTACTTCTGTTCTTATGTAACACTAAAACTGAAATATCTTTCATACAATATATATATATATATATATATATATATATATATATATATATATATATATATACTGATATTATCAGTATGGTCAGTTCGATCGAAACCAAAATCCATAACACAATGATACAATCCTAATGAGATAACATTCGGAAGTAATTACCGGTTGTAACTTGGTAGTATTCTCCATCCTATTTTTTCTTTTTTTTGCAATTGAGAAAACCAAGTCTCTAAGGATATGATATTTTCTATAAAAGTCGAATGAATTATGACGTCCAATTATTAATACATTCCTTGTGGAAGAAAGCTGACAAATTTGGTTCAGTGTGAAACTTAATGATTCAATTGTTTTGTGTTTTACATTGAAAAATTCGTAACTACAAAATAGGTGTGATGAATCTGTATACACACACTGGCATATTGTTTGTTTGATTTGTCATATTACTTATTTTTCTTTGACATATTTTTTTCCATTTCATTTCATAGAGAATTATTTATTGAAGAAGGATGTTATTATAGAATCATCAGTTTCTCAACCAATTAAAACTATAAATTATGCAGATTATACAAATGAAGTGGAAGAGCTTACACCTACTGAAGAAATTAGCAAAATTTTAAATCCAGTTTACTTGATGGCTGATTACTATAATCCTTTGTTGTTTTTAGCATCAAATTATACAGGGAATGATGTTAAACTGGTAGTTGATCGTTCTAAGCTGAAAACCGCTTATCAATTAACATCAAATGGAAGTTGTTTTGAAGTTAGTAACATGAGTATCAGTATCAGTTTTAAATGGTCCACAGTATGAATGATGATAATATTATGGATTGAAATAGGCTTATATTCGATTATAAATAGACTCATTGCTAATACACTAGTGACATGAAATGATATCAACAAAAAGCTTACTGATTATATAACGACAAATACTAAACAGACACTTCAAGGAAGTGCAACTAATTAGTAAATCTAAACATAATTTTACTGTGCAAAATGTTATGTTTATCACTGATTTTGTGTGGAATGCTTCACATACTTACGCTGGCTCCTGAGTCTGACGATGCATAGTGAGAACACAATGACCAGTGGTATAGATTTATTTGACTCCAGAAATAAATTAAAATAATGTAGGAATATACCTTCTTTTTTATATGATTTATTTACAGTCAGTAGCTTACTTTGTTAAAACATTCACTATACTTTACATTTAAGAATCGAAAACCAACAAACACCACTAATTGTCCAAATCATATAATTGCTTCTTAAGATGTGATTACTTGTCGAAAACGATTGGAGAAAATCATTTGCATATTTCATTCACACTATAGTCAATAAAGTCATCGATCGCTATGTCAGTAAGGAAATAAAAGTTCTGGGTTAATAGTATAGGAGGCAGAGTTAACAAATCAAAGGATAACTATAATCTGATTATTAGGACCAATCATTAATTACCATGCCAATTATTCTGAAAAAAACTCGTAAATTAAATAAACAGTGTTCATTTAGTTTTTTCAGATAAATTAGGATAATATTTAATATTAAATGTGATTTACTCTGACGTCATACACTAATTCATAATTTTCGAAATGAATATAATCATTGATGTAGATTTTCCTTCACTGACCCGTTACATAGGGTTTCAGTGATGAAAATTAGAAGTAATCAGCTGAAAGATTTGGCTTACTGACAATGATCAACAAGTGTTGTAAATTCCATTGATTTTTCTCAGCCAGGTAACTCACCGGTGTATTCAGAAGCGTTTATGCAAAGATTCTTTCGTCTATAGCCTTACCATTTAGTTAAGCACATAAATGTCAGATTCTTCCAGTTTGTTCGATTACAGATGACCTATACAGCCTCATTTACACAATACATGAAAAATAAAATGAATGTGCTCTATTCAATGTTACGAACATGTCCTTGAGAATCATAACAGCTACATTATTTGAAAGAGACATGACTGACACCAATGCATAGTGGAATTGATATTACTGAACTTAATTCACTTCCTTTATGGGTTTAATATTAGGCATTTCATTGGTCAGTAAGATGACGCTTCCGATTGGTGGGACAAGCGTACGGATGAATGGTGGGGATAGGCTTTTTTGACTAAGTCATTCCCTACACCTACTGTTATTATCACCTTGTCAACCCGTGTTTGACATTCTAAAAGTCCAAGCGATTGTTTGTTCATCTTGAAATCTGGCAAACCACATTCGAAATTTCGCATAGACATTAATTGTTAACCTATTTCAAACCCTACCCACACACATCAACCCAATGAAAAATGACAATTGACATTATTCTATAATTACCTGCTATGGTGATTGGATGTTTATCTTATTGATCTGAATTTTTAATAACACTGTCCACAACCTTTGCGTTTTTTCACTAATCTTTCGTCTTCTGATATTCATCTCTTACATAATCTGATTAATGCTTACATATTTATTTGTTTTATCATGTTGAGCAATTACTCAATCACCTCATTTTCTTCTGCATCATTACTTTCTATAATACAAATACACGTAATTTTGACAATGTATATTGACCTAAGTTGTGTCCCTATTCTTTGCGTTATTTTAGCTTCGTTTCGAATATTTATGTAAACTTCACAAACTAAAGTATGCTAGAATATTTGCCAATAATTACAACGATAAATGACATTTTAGGCTGTATGCAGCTGATGAGAAACTATGAAATGGAATGAATTCATTTTACCATGCAAATTTAGTATTACATCTTGATAAAACTGTTTTTATACGGATATTACTTAAATCTAGGTATTCTACTACTGACGACTATTCCTTCATGTAATGAGTTTGATAGGTTATAGCTATCAGTTTAAGTTGTTAATTATCAATCAATTGATAACCAATTAATCTTAATTTCTATCTTTTTTTAGGTCAAATTCTTCAATGAATTTACTTGTCCTGGTAGTGTAAATCGATGCACTCAAGGTTTATCTATGGGTATATGGTTAAATATACCAGATATTTTGAATACTACTGTTGTTATATTAGATATTCTAGAATTAGTCAATGGTATCACTGTGTCAGTTTATAACAGTTACATTAATATTTTCAGTAAGTGTAAATTAGACACGTATTTTTATTTTAATTCATTTCCAACTAAGCAATGGCCTACTGCGTTATTATTGAGTAGCTCTATATTAGTCGATAACTGATAAATCAAGCTTCTCCAGTTTAACGTTCATCAGATTATCGATACACCTTTACTTCGGGTAATATCTGTGATAAACGCAAGATCTAAAGCCTATTTTCTTGAAATAACCTCAGACTAATCTACGCTACAGCTTGAACACGAGAGAAAAGACACAGAAAATGAGATGAAAGTTTTACTCCAAGGTTAGTTCGTGTACAGAAAAATAAGGGTATTTATAGAGTTACTAATGACTCTCGGTTTGTGCAAGGTTCGAGAACAATACCAAAAATAGTGGTGGTATGGATAAGTAAATCCCCAATCAGAGTCGTGGTACATAATTCTATATTCTCCGAATGTTTCTGCGAAGACTCTATTCACTGCTAATTGGATGAAATGTTTCCTGGAGTTTCTGGACCTCCATAGACTTTTCTAAAGGATATTTCGGGACTCCTCAATAATTGAAATCGATGCGTTTTTAGGTGATTTCGATTCATTATAGACGCGATCAAATGGATCACAAGTCGAGCTTTTGCTGTTGAAAGAAATCAGAACCGAGTAAGAAGATTAGCCAACAATGTAAGCAGATACAATAAGCATATTACCAGGTTACAACTGTTAGCATTATCTCATAGCCCAATATTTAGCAGTAACGATATGGTACCTAAAAATAGGAATATATATATATGTACCAGACTATTGTAAGTAACCTAATGGTATATTGATTCATATAGGTTTGGGTTTAAGAATTGTTTAAAATAAATAATTTCGGAGGGTTTTACTTTAGGTCTAACTAATCGCAGCGCTATTTCAGAAAACTGAAAAATTTTAGTGCAGCACAGAAACTGTATTTTCAACCATCTGGCGAACAAACAAAATCCTTGCAACTAAACAATTATGCGATCAAGATAAAGGAAACAACTTTATTTTCATGTTATTTCCCAATCTCTTTTTAGTTACCACATCCAAGGGTCTAGTTGTTTTTCGTGTGTACAATGTGATACCAAAAGATATTTGGTTTAATCTTGGAATAAGTGTGTCAAACTTCATAGATCCTACTGTGGCTGTTTATTTTAATGGCATTGCAATGCTTGTTGAACAAGTTATGCCACCGATAGAAACCCCAACGAAACGAAATGACCGTTGTTTAAATGGATTAATTCTGGGTAGCTCGAAAATCAATCGAAGTGCTGCTGGCGTCGCCTACAATGATCTTATCCTATGGTATAGATGGTTATTTTCGTTTGAGTCACATCTTTTTGTGGGTTACACCAGTAAGTTAAATAACCGTGTATACATTAAATTTATCTGACTAACTAATATTATGCATTCAGTTTAATCCATCTTTTGAAATAATAAACCAAATATTTCAAAAGCACAAATAAATATTTTGATGTAGTTTGCTGTTTCGATGTTAGTTTCGTAATATATTACCTGGCAGAGAAATGTTCTGAGTAACAATAAATTTTGAAAATACTTTCATCTAATTATAGAGCTAGATGATACCAAACTTAATGAGTGTTTATAACATTTTAGTAACACATTTCGGCTTCCATATTAAATACAAATACACTAAAAAAAAAAAATTAAGATTGTGTGTGGAACTTTCTTTTTAAGAATGTCATATACATATGGGCCGATTAATCACTGTTTGATTTCTACACTGACATTTAAACGGTACATTATATATGCCGTTTCTCTAGATATAATAAAATTAGCAATCAGTTTCCACAAATATATTATTAAAGGATTGAGTTTATGCAAACAACAGCAAACAATTAGTTCTTGTCAAGTCTATTTCGATTGTAGAGCCGATCACTGGAATCGATACAAATATTGATGCTGAGTGAAGATTGTTTAAAAACTCTCATTATTTTCGTAAATCTAACAACGAGGGCATATCAGAACTATTTTACATAAATTACACACATATATCAAGCAGAACATATGTCAATAAGATTTATTTGAAATTTCAATGAGAGTAAAAACACTCACCACTTGGTGAAACTCAACTATTCTGTTCAATTATTGCTCATCAAAAATGAGATTAGAATGTAGTTTCATTGTAAAAACTGTAGTTATTTTCTTTTAATTGCCTGTTCTTATCTATAAATTTTGTGTTAAAGAAGTGTTCATTATTATTTCATTTACTGACAGGAGCTCAACAAGCAAATCTTCATAATGCCAGCTATTATTGGACACCTGATCCTTATATAGCTTATGACAGTAATGTACAAATACAAGTTAGACAGAAATACAATTATTTACAACCAGAAAATGATTACTCATTGACAGGTATACCTGGTTATTCATTGGCATCAATTTATCGGTCAAAATTTGTCACATTTCGTTTCAGCCAAAATGATTATGAGAATAAATCAAAAGTACCTGTATTCGAAATGAAACCACAACAATATATGATGTTAGGTGAGCTAATGTAGTTTCTAACGATAGTTTTTATTTTATAACGACTAGTAATTCAATCTGTAACTAAGACAGAATGCGTACAACAACATAACCACATATTTTTCACTTTTTCCATTCAACTCTTATCACCAAATTGAATTTATTTCTTTTAAAAGTCTATTCACTGCTTGCAACATTGATCCTTATTAATTTATCTGAATGCTATATCAACTATGTCCAGTCAATAACTGTACCGATTTTTATCAGGGACTTTTGAGTTGTATCTTATTATTGAAGAATGTAAAAAAAATATTCAATATTTTGAATAAAAATAAGAAATAAAATGGAAGAGGAGATGTATTCAACCTGTCTTTGACAAACTGATGATAAAATATGAATTAATTACGAATTAACAATTGTTACACATCAAAACGTTTACAAATATCATCTGATTGTCGTTATAGTAATGCACATATAGTATGAAGTCAACTGTAATGAAAGCAATTGTAATAAATGACGATCGATCCATAATTATGTAGCGACAGATTCTTCCTTCTGATTATCTTATCTTGGTAGAAATCGCTAATAAAACTCTTAGTTTCAATTACTTTTTTGAAACCATGAATCGTTCATTGTTAGACCACCATTAGAAACCTGGAAGCACTGGACGGCCGTTTCAAAAATGTGTAACTTAACAATCTTCACAACCCCGTAATGTCAATTACTTTTGTCAAACTAAATATTTTATACTACTGCTAGAAATATGTAGGAGATATAAAATTCCGTCCATGCTGATAATTGGAACAAAACTCAAAGTTTATTTGTATTATTGCATACGACTTTGAGATTTTGAAGTACTATAGAATGCATGGAAAATTTGATAACAATTTATAAGTTTGTCTACTTAATTCCTAGACGAAAACATACTTTTGCTTGCAGAATTTCAAACATGAAATGGGACTTCACTTAAATGGAAGGTTATTATTATTTACTCTGACACTAATTTCACGGTTTTCTACTATATAAAAGTCAGTAACTAGTGTTTTCAATAATAAACTTGTTTAAATTTGTGTTTAACTTCTTCAGAAGAATGTTAAGTTTATTTATAATCTGGTTAGTTAGTTAGTTAGTTAGTTGAATACAACTGAGGTACAATACACTAAACATTGTGCCATTTTAGGAATTTTGTTTTTCAACAAACTAACATGATTATCGTTGTAATACGAATCCTCATTTACCATTATTAATCACAGTTACTTCTGATAAAAGTAGAATTAAGTGTCAGTCCGATAATCGTCTCTTTTGAAAATAGTAGCAACGATCCAGTCAGTATGTTGACACGATCATATAATCTTAATGGATATTTCTTCAAATAACTAATAATTAATACATATAAGTTATTCAAAACTGATCACAAAACGACGTTTTAGCAATAATTACCAAACAACTATTCAATAGTTCTGATTACTTTTTTCCATAAATAAAAATTACAGGGCTACGTAAATCTTCCGAGGTGATATCAACGAATTTAATATGGACTGGAAAATGCTTAATTGAGCCAAGTCTATCTACTTGTAATACACGTGGATTCTCAATATCAATATGGTTAAAAATATTATCGGTTAGCTCGGATCGTTTAAGATTTTATTTAAGTTCTGGCGATGGTGGGACAAGCTTATCATCAATGAGTTATTATCGGGGAATATCAATATTCACAGATACATCATTAATTGGTGTGTCGATTTCACAGTTTTCATTAACGTGGCAATTAGTGCTTGATTCCAGTAGTTATAAAATTGGTAAGCTATTTTTATGTGAATCATTTCCAATTAAATATATTCAATATTGATCTACATGTTTAAAAAATAATTTTCACCATGTAGTTGGAGTATGGTATTAGATTGAATAATAAGGTAATACTTGTATCAGTGTGGTGCGCGCTACTTATAAGTAGTATATGACGCGAGTGCAAACGTAATGTCTGGCAGCAGAAGATGGGGGAAAATTAAGACAGGAAAAGCGGGAACACAATGGAATTTGTATGAAACGCATGAACAGTGAAATGTCAGACAATGGATTGATGTTTGCAACAGGAAAAGTCCAGTTCGATATGATGGATTGATATTTTGCAAATTAACGATTTAGGATATGGTTTTTCTATTTTATCAATCAACGATTCATCTTGAAACTACTTAAAAATAAATTAAAAACCAATAATTTAACTTGTATTCAAAGCCAAAAACAAAAACGTAGGTTGGTTCCAGTTGACTTTACTGGAAACGGAAAGTATTTCACCCTGATTATACTTTACTCTTTATATGATTTATGTATTTATTAAGACATGAGTTTTTTTTTCTAATGACATTCTGATGCTACTCTTGAAGGTTTTAGGTTCATCAGCGTTGTTTATGCATATTTTCTCAGTTAATAACTATGAATATCCATAAAATATACATCAGATAATTTCTATCATCTGCTGAAACAATCTGTACAACTTCCCTTTCATAAGCTTGCTTTTATTGAATTATCAGTGTACTCAAATTAAACTGTTCAATTAATTAGTTATTTAAGTGAGTTCACATTAAAAACTAAACTGATCAAGTAAACAAATACGTAAGTGGAAAGTGTCTGAAATTCCATCATCTACATTAAGTTCTAGTTTTAGTTTAATGATCAATGAGAACCACTGATTGTCGATTAAGGCCAATCCTTAATTTGATTTATAATTATCATGTACTAGAGCTGCAATTGCCCATGTTCTAGTCATAAGCTGTGACTATTGCAGTTTAACCATATAGTTATCAAATAATGGTATTGGGAAATAGACAAGAAAAGGTTCTCCACCCTTTATAAGGCCTTACCGCCAGAAGCGGAAATTCATGGGGTTAGGTGAGGTGTGCAATTTGTAGGGTCGATCTTTCCTAATCTCTTCTTTCCTTTGTGAGAAAGCAGAGCCTTTGCAGATGTTGGTTGTCCGAGGCAGTAACTTACGGCTGTTAAAACTCTCTACAGTCAGCATTACGACTTCGCCTTCAGATCTCGATTTGCTGCTTCAAGTCTTACCATCCTCAAATCGACCTGGTTCCAACCCTATACCAGATAAGACAATAGGCTTCCGTAGCTAGGTGTCAGCATATTGATGTTTGCTGCGTCTTCGGAACGCGCATAAAGGATCCGAGTGCAGTCATTCATTTAACCTAACCTTGTCAACTTATGCTTCATGTTTTTGGAGATCTCTCTGGTGTAGGTATAGCACTGAATTCTAAAGCAGCAGATCTCATAGACTGGGTCCCAGTAGACAGTTACTTATGCTTTTTTCGACTAAGTGGAACAGTACAGACTCGTTGCCTCTGCCTACGTTTCCACTGAACATAGCTCAAATGAGGTAAAATATGAATTTAACGGAAACCTTTCCAACCTTCTTCAGAAAGCCAAACACTCTGATGTAGTAATAGTAGCGGGTAACTTTCATACTCAAGTAGGTGGATTGGGGGAAACGGAAAAACATCTAAGTGGCTCTTACGGTGTCGCGGCTCAAAGAACAGCTAATGGCAACCGTTTGATACAGATAACCGCCTGTTTCTGAAAAACACTAGCTTTGAGCATAAGGATAAACATGTTTTGACCTGGCGACCCCCAAAGTCAACTCAAAGCTTGACCTAATTAGACAACTTTGCTATCAACGACCTATGGAGTGGCTCAATAGAAGACTGCCGCTCATTCTGGAGCTTATGCTCAGACTCGGATCATGGTCTACAGTTTACATAACATGAGAAAGCCATAACAAGAAGACCGCTCAGAGCTCTACTTAACAACAAAATAGCCAAGAGTATATTTCGGGTGAAACTAGAAAAACAGTTAAAAAACCTTGTAAGTGATGTCCGCTCCAAGAGAGTTATGAATGATATCCAGAAAGCTGTGGAAACAGCAGTGATATCTGTCAGCAGGTTAAACCAAAAGGTTAGGCAGAAGCAGTGGATTTAAGTGGTATCCACCGAACAGCCACTGAACGTACCAAGTTCTATATTGCAGCTGACTGGCTGATTGACAGTGTGAATCAGGAACATCACCAATCACGTAGGAATATAGTCATAATATGCAAACAAACTTACCAAAATATGCGTTTTGAATTGCTGAAGTCCAAATAGAGGTCTAAATTTATCTTACCCTTCAAAAGAGCTGTAGATTTTATAGTCTTGCATCCAGTCTACTTAAGAGTCGGAAATTGTGATAAAAAGTTATTCATTAGTATATGTTTTTGGTGGCTCTTCAGTTGGCTTCAATATTATTAAAAATATTTTTTTGTTAGTATCTAAAAACAATACATAAAATTTTGAATATATAATATGATTTACATTTAACTGTTGGACTATAAAAGTTATTGGTCTGATAAAATATCTATAGACTAATACATCATCTCATAAACTGTGAGCTTCTATCAAATAACCAGTAATACCTATTATCTCTACAGGAAAGTGGATAAATATTGGGATATTGTGGCGTGGAGATGTTGGGCTAACGCTGTTACTAGACGGTGTCAATTATGGAAGTACGCCTTCAAGTGGTCAGAAAGTTTACAAAACACGTGAATCACCACCGTATCTTGTACTTGGACGCTATGATACAGATAATCAAGCAACATGGTTGTCACCATCGGATGCAGACGATGCCACTAAACAAAGCAATGGTAGCCAACCTCAATGGGAGATGAGTCATTATGCATTAGGTGATATAGCCTATTTCGATAAACTGTTAACTCACAAAGAATATAATCAACAGATCGGTCTATTAAATGTTCCATATTTACGTAATTCAGATGGTAATGTTTGGTTTGGTAAAGGTTTGATCAGTCCACCTTTATCCCAAATCATGGAAGCTGTTTCGAGAAGAATTTCAAAACCTGGACCCATTCTTAATGGTGAAGTGTCAGATTCAGTGCTACTTTTAAGTAATCCTGAGGCAGTACAACTAACAGCTGGCGGTTCTCTACGTTTAGGCACCTTCGAACTAAACTCATGCCCATTTAATTTACAAAATTGTCAGAAGGTACATAAATGATCAGTTATTTACTCAATTTTTATTATTTAAACGGTTAAACTGTTGTTATGTTGATCGAAATGAATGCTCTGTAAATACACTATACTAACGGAACTGATGAACTTTAAATACAAAACTTTTGTTTTTATACAATGCTGACATCATTTTAGCCTATTAAGTTAGATCTTGGTACCATAAATAAATAACTAAGAGCAAACGTCTTGTGCATTAGTGGCTAGCTCAAAATATCTTTTTACTGGTTAATAATACAACCCAATGGTTCATACTTTGGTATCTGTAATGTATTTAAAAACCTACCATACCAAGTTTGAATATCGAATGCTAACAATAGTCATTTCTATCTTAGCAGAATTATCCCAATACGAAGGACTTCATTCTTAATGATGAAATCTAATTCTTCAGCGAACTGGTTCCAAACATCAAACACATCAATTTCACAGACGATAAGGAGACTTGTTTTCTCAAATATTTGTCTTAGGCTTCGCAATTTAAGTATCACACAAGTGAAAGGAATTTCTCCGAAAATAAACCATTTTAATGGTCATTCAAATTATTTATTAAATTCTTTATTATTTGTCGCAACATATTCGTAGGATCATTGAGAGGTTTTCACATATTCTGCAAACTTTCTGGGTGAAACAGTAAAAAAATCAGTTTAGTTCATTTTCAGAAAATGTTATGTTACATCCAAACAAACCCCCACGTTTTTGTATACTTCGAATTATTCCGTCAATATTTGCGAATTTGTATTATTCAGAATAGTAATATGGTCTCAAAAATGCAATCATATTTCATAATACGCTTTAGAGAACCCAAAGAGAATAGATCATGTGTTGAGTAAAATGAAATCATCCTACAGTAGATAAGTGTTTGTAAAATGTTAACCTTACTGATCAAATTATTCAATTATCAAATTAGATTTATTTTCGACCTTCATTTTTTATTTAACATTGTGAATGGTAACCAGGTACCTTACAGTTAATTGGTTTTCCTAACTAGTTAATTAATGAATATATCGAATCATGTAAATTTAAGTTTGATCATCAATAAGAAATCAGAAACGTCGTTAGATACTGTGAAAATAGCTCACTAGTATCGTCTTTACATGTAACAGATTAATGTCTGTTCTATGATCCCAGACATCATTCAATTTACCCGAATTGCAAACAACGGAACCAACGTGAAACTTGGCTTCACGGTTTCCTTATCGTTTCATCTCTAAGCATTGAATGTCAAATAAAATTTACAGTTATATCTAGTCAGTCAGAATAATAAACATACTTTAATTTGGTTTCCAGAATAAATATAACCTTGAAACATAGTCTGTGGCTTATTTATGTATGCTTTTATCTATTTTAATAGAGTTAAAACGAAGAGAAATGAACATATGAACTAAATAATAATATTTAATCATTAGCGAATGATTTTCTTTAACTAATATACCAAACTATTATTATGATCAACTTCATTTGGTACTTAGGGTCTAAGCATTGGTGGTTGGTATCGTTTTGGTGGACATTTCTTGAAACCAACTGACAGTCAAATGGAACCAATTATATTATTCACTGGATATGGAGGAAATTATGGTTTAGCTGTATCATACAATGGTGTGTTATTTGGTGGTTGGCTACAATATGATGTTAAACAAGGCAATAAAATAGTACAGAATTATTGGAAATGTATTGCCAACAATTTACAAATTGGCTTAAATCAAAAAAGCATGCAATGGGTTCATTTCAGTTTAATTTGGGGTGTCAGGAAAATGAATAATAGTAATGAAAATGTTTTACAATTATCGATTAATGGACTGGTCATAGCAGAATGTCGGAAAAATTCACAACCATCAAATCAACAATGGATTGATAAGGCAATTCAAAAGTCTACACAATTATTTGACGAGACAAATACGGATAAAGAATCATTTTTATTAGTCAGCTCTCAAACTTCAGATCCAACTCAACGAATAAAATTTTCAATTGCCCTATTAGCATTACAGCCAAGATATTTAACACAAACCAATTTCATGAATTTGATTGGTGTAGAATATTTTGAACTATTAGAATTATTATATTCAACATTCCATTGGCAAATGTCTGGTCTATTTTATCAGTTAACATCAAATCGTATACAAACTGTTAATTCATATTATGGACGTGATCAGTATGATACTTCTAAAGGTGCAATATGCACTGAAGGTAATAATTTTTCTTACATAATATTAAATGGAGATAAAATTAGCACCAACGGAGATATGACTAACTTATATGAGTCGTGTTTATATGATCCATCTAAATGTAGCCGTTATGCTTTAAGCTTTCGATTCATACTACTCAAAATACCAAGTAAGATAAATGGTCCTCAAGAAATTCTCCGCACAGCACCAATAAATCCTGGTGTAAAATATGTTGGCTTACTTATGTACTTATCATCAGATCAAAGTAAATTCATTATTGAAGTACGTAATCTACATAGAACTTCCAGAAATTCAGTAAAACTTGATTCAATACAACAACCAGGAAAATGGATCAATATGCAAATATTCTATTATCAAGATCGCGCATCAACAATACACGTTGATGGCAATTTAATTTTATCTACTGAAAACGTATCATCTATACCTGACTCAAATAGTCGATTAAAAGATAGCGAAAGATTAAAACAAAATCTTATAGTTGGACGTGGTTTGGAAATGTGTATTAGTTCAATGACACTGTATGATATATCAAGTGAAAGCGATTTCGATCTATTAGCCAATACAGCTAGTCCACAAACATGTTATACAAATATGGATATATTTGAAGCACTACCAGGACCAATAGATGATTATAAAAATCGTACAAATTCTGCATCTAGATTGGAAAACTTTGTTGAACCATTATCATTTCTATCGAAATCTTGTATTCAAAATCCAGACATATGTAGCAAAAAAGGTATGACAATGTCAATGTGGATAATGATAAATGGATTCGTCAATGAATCAGGAGAACAACTTATTCTGAATAACAATGAAAGCGTTAGTTAACTGTTTAATGATAGATTTATTTATAATAAAATGCAGATGCCCTTATATCTGTAGAACAAGCCCAAGAGAGTTGTTGTGGGTCTTTCAATTTCAATTATCAGAGGGTTTAATATTCGTATAAACTACAGTGATTGTAAAATCACGCAGAAATGAATTAGGTGTTTCTAATGTCTTTTATTGAATATTTTCAGTAAATTAAGATTTACTTCCTTTGATAAAACTAACGTAAAATTAACAAAACGAAAGGATTTTCTCTTATTCAACCAAACGTTCCTATACGCCAAATTGGGTGCTCATTTAGATTACTCGTTCGGAAATAATTATTCTTTGATCAATATTTAACTAATTATATTTTTGGTATCTTTCCTATCGATTTTTAAGACCAGATAAGTGGAGTGTATATCTGACTTATTTACGTGCTAATGGAGCATAGACTGCCTCTCAGGGTTCTCCAACCAACTCTATCCTGGGCTCTCCTGTCTAGTTGTCTTCAACTGCTACTCATTCTTTCATTTAGGAGCGACTATCAGCCGTTGATAAGTTTCTATCGTTCTGTGTATTATTTGAAACAAGAAAAATAAACCTTTTGCCTTCTAATCTGGCAAGTATTTAGAAACATTCAGTCTTTATCTAATGCATGATTTTTTACACTGATTAAACTGGGGTATCATGTCACAGATTATCAGTAAATATTCACTTCGATATTAATTAGTTTAGTGCGGCTGCTAGCTGGACACAGTGACCACGGTTGTAAAATATGGCGATTGAAGTAATCTACATTTGCTGGAGACCTAATTATTTACAGCCCAGATAAATTAATTAAAAACAGCAAACAAATCAAAAGTTTCAGGTTTGACTGGTACTTTCATACTGATGGTTATAGTAAGGTGTGGAGGTGAATAAAGTGGGATTATATTTTAACAGTTTGACGAATGTATATCAGATATCTTTTTTTATTATTTTAATAATATTCTTTGTTTTTTTAGCAAATCAGTGTTCTCTGATAACCTAGGTTATCTGAACATTCATCAAAAAACAGTTGAACTACAATGATTTTAAAGTTTCAATAGAACCTGTCTAGTAACACAACGTTTCTAAAATATTCAGGTGTCAACAATCGGTAGTATTATGTAAACCTGATTTACAAACATCTAAGATTGAAGGATTTGTGGACTAGATTAGATTTGATTTAATGAAGGTTTGACTTCATCCAACAATTACTAATTACGAAGCCAGTAATCTTTATGGGCACCTTTTTGAGCGAATGATGGTATACGTTAAAACCTTAAATCATTTTTTCAATGAGGAATAAATGCCCTGTGATATTACTCAGTAATGATTTAGTACACTTGAAATATTTTAACCAATTATTAGGCAGTTGTTCTTTGTTTTCACTGACATATTCGTTCACATAAGCAATTTACTTTAGGTGATTACACAATTCGTTCACATTAATCAGTAAGGATTTTTGTGCACTAGTAACCAGCTTCAAGATGGAATTCTCGTAGTTCTAGTAAGAGGCCTTGACTAGTGGAGTTTAACCATGTTGGGTATGAGACAGGTATATACCGAAGACAATGGATGATCGTTGATTGATTGAAGTTAAATATTAATGCCTTTGGATATCGACTCAGTGGTTTAGAGGTCAAGCGTTAGCACGAAAAACTGTAGTTCTTGGGTTCGACTTCGGCAGGATGGATTGTGGATGCGCACCGCTGGTTAGACCGATACTAGGACAAAACGGCTGTCCAGTAGTTCTAGGCTTTCAATGGTAGTCTAACAGTGATTAGTCCATGATTTCAATGAAACTTGATAATCTCCACAACCTTCAAACTGACGATTTCAAGTTAATTGATGATGATGTTTCTTTTTAAAAAACAACTGATAAACATTGAACTGTTTTTTTTTGTATGGCGGATCGTGTGCATGTGATTTGGATACAATTTTAGGTGAATGCAATAATTTTGTCTACCGGTCCACCTGATAATTCTGGAATTTTAATTCAAGTCAATGGTCGATTAGAAAATAGCAGATTAAAATTATCATTAAAAACCAGTGTTTTCACTCAAAATTATTTATGGTTGGTTGATTCAAACAATGCATTAGAATTAGGTCAATGGACAAATATAGGATTTAGTTGGTTCAGTCAACCGGAAGATAACAGTGGTTCACTTGAAATTTATATAAATGGTCTACGTAAACAATCCTCAACAATACCAGCTTCTGCGATAAATATGAACACAAATTTAAATGGTACATCGCAAATATTCATTGGTTCTGCATATTACAATGTCAACAAATATACAACAAATTCAGACATGAAAATATTTGCCACTGGGGGTATTGCAAATTTAGGTAGGTTGTTTCTTGAAAATAAAAAAGCAACAACTGAGAATTGAAAAATACATAACAAATTTATTACATTTTACGTGTAGATAATATCAAGAGTTTAGAATCAAAACAACATGACTGTTCACTAACATTTTAGAAAATTTTCTGTTTATCAAGGTAACACTAACTTGTATATTGAGTGATTGTAAAGGGAATATTGATTCATAGGAGAATAATGAAAGAAAATTTTATGAAGCGTCTATTAAATGTTCTATGGTAATAGATCGAAAGTAATTGTAATTCTACCTGCATACTTTTATTACTTACGCCTGTAACTCCAAATAGAGCATGCGTCACTGACCACTATTCTACAACCATCTCCCCACTGGGCCTCCCTTTCCACCTCTGCTCAATTTTCATTCATTCTTCTCATGTTTGTCTCCATTCACTCACCTAATGTGTTCCTTCCTTGGCCTTTCTCTCTGCCTTTATCAATGAGGGTTTCAAGTGAGGGCTTGTCTTGTGAAGCAGTTGCGTGCTTTCCTCAACGTGTGTCCAATCCATTTCCATCGTCTCTTCCTCATTTCTCATTCTACTAGAATCTGGTTTGTTGTAGCTCACAGTAGGTTCTTGCTGATGGTGTCTTGTCAATGGATCCGAAGTATTTTGAGTAGACAACTGTTCATCAACACTTGTATCTTCAGGATGATGGCTTGTGTATTTCTCCATGCTAACCATCAGGATGGTCAAACACCTTGACGAGCATCTCTCGACGACGGGCTGCAGCCTCTTGTACAATTGATCTTTAATGTCGTCATTGTAGTCGTTTGTAGATGCATAGCATTGGATGACGTTCATTGTGACGACCTCTTCCTTTGTCTCGAAGGATGCTATGGTGATACTGGGTTCATGAGATTCCCATGCTATCATTGACTTTTGTGCTTGTTTGTACAGCATCAGTGCAACTCGTTGTGTGAGTGAAGGATGTTCTTACTCATGATCGGTGTATAGTAGCAGCTCTCTTGAATCTAGTCTTAGTTGTTCAACCTGTGTCCAATGTGTTTCGCTGGTTCCAAGCACCTACTGGTTGTATCTTTCCGTTTTTGTAGTAATTCGGGACAGTTTACCGGTCTTCCACATTGTTCGAACACTCCATGTACCGATATTAATGGTTGCTCTGTTTGTGAGAATGGGCATCGGATTCATGACTTATGAATGAACTGGGCTTGCATCATGATACATTATGACTCTTGTGAATGAAGTTTTTCTGACTCCAAGGAATTGATTTTTCTGGTTGGCGTGTTTTTGGTGAGTTATTTTTCTACGAGATGGGGCCTCCAACTCCATCCCTTCTCCTTTATCCGTACTTGGGATCGGAATTAGCCACAGAGGAGCTACGGACAGAGTTAATTTTCATTCTTCCTTGAGTACAAAAGTAGTTTCCAACACAGCAGTTTTTTGGAAATGTTAGATTGATTTTTTCGAACCAGCCTTGCCGCTAAGTGTAAGTAGTTTATTAAGATTAGGTTACATCACGCAGTGATTTAACTTAGACTCGACAAAATACCTTGAGGCATTAGATAGCTGCTTCATTCTGTTATGAAACTTAGTGGATGTAAATGACCCCACTAGGAACCAATCCTAGTTCTACAGGCCTCATGACGAGCGCATAATCTTAATATTTATGGAAATTCTTTTACTAAGACGAATAGCCCATTCATTAACTCTCCAGTTTCAACGGTTTCTAGACTAAGGTCAGTTCGCTATGTAATCTATGAAACCTAGCATTATTAATGTTGATACATTTAGAAAGTGAAATATTACAAATAATTGATTCTTATTAGGAGATTTTTTTATCTTAAACAGAGTCTTATAAAAGCTTCTAGACATTATTTAGCTGCAATTTCTTAATAGGAAATTATTCGTTTAGATTTGTTTTATTCGCAATTTTTAATCAATAAAGTGTTTAGGAGTGTTTACTAATATTTGTTTATCCTAGTAATTCAAATGGTTACAACGACCTACAGCAGAAGTTCGAACATGTAAAGAAATGTTCAGATGAAGTTAGATTTAAGTGGAAGCAGCTTTATCTCTTATAAGCAGTGTATTAAAAGTCTGCTTATCAGTTGTGTCTCTAGTGTATTCGCTAAGTAACTGAATAGTAGTTTTTATCTTCTTTAATGATAAATAATTGCTATCTTTATGACATGTTTCATAATGTACACCGATGAGAATTTCTTCGAATTGCTTCACTAACTTACCTGATGACTTTCTGATATCTACCACTCACAAAAAGTATCCATTTAAAAAACTATGATATCCTCGTGAACATTCAAAATCTTTACTTAAGAAGACGAAAATTAATTACTGCTTAATAGAATAACATTATTTCATTTAAATGAAGAAGACAGAACGAAAAGACAAAACTGAAAATTTATACACTTGCTAAATGTACATTTCAAAGCTAATTATACATTGACAACTAAACAATGGTATTACAATAGGACATTACAAAAGTACAACTAACCGACCATAGTTTTAATGGATTAACTGAAACTAAAATATTCTTTCCTTATTTTGAACTCAGTTTCGTCAAAGTTTTGTTTTACAGCACAACTAATGGACTTTATTTTTTGATTAAAAGGTAAATGAAATTTAATTAAGACTCTAAGTCAATCTTTTTCAGCTTATTGGGAAAGCAAAAATGTTATTAGTTGTTCAAAACCTAGAAAAACGAAGAAATTCTTACTTGGAGACTGTGGAAGTAATACTGATATACCAGAAACAGTCACATGTGTTATGATGCAAGGTTGCAGACAAGTGGATGGTTTTGTATGCATGGATCAAACACTGGTGAGTCGTTTAGGTTGATTTTAGGTTTTTTTCTCTTTTTAAATTGTAGCAAACTTAATTCTCTGAGTGATGCGAGTTCGAATTCTCTCAAATATGAGGGTATATCTTGTCAATGAATGTCAGCTAGTTCGAAAATTAGGTCGGAAAGAGTTTCTTGACGAATTCGTCGATTACTTTTGAGGTGATGAAGGAAATTTGTAGCCCAGGTGACACGATTGTGGTGGAGTATCGTTCTCTGAGCCGCATGCTTTGGTTGTGGAGCTTTCATTAGTCTTCTCAATATCATCATCAACATTAACTTCATGTAGAAGTGAAGTTTATCGAATTTCTCCACGTATGGCTCGTAACTTGTCCTATTTACCTCAATCTTTATTAGTTGTTATCGACCTTGAACCTGTCGTTGTCTGCAGCTTTATTTTGATTGTATCCACTTTGATCTGTTTTTCGATCCTATGTTAGTCTACGAATTCTCTGATTGGTTGGTAAATTGGATCGATGTCGATGTGTTTATTACTTCCCAACTTACCTCAGCACCAAACAACAAGATAACTGAAGCCGTCTGGAATAGATCTAACACATAAATCAGAAAAATCATTTCAATCAATCCTATGTAAACCAAAGGACAAAATGACAAAACAAACATCAACTACAAAACAAACTGTTCAAACTGCGAAAAACACTACACTGCATAGAGTGGACATTCTCTCCAGATTCGTTTATGTGAGCATCAATTAGTAATCAGACTCTATGACATTTCTTCGCTCTTATCAATATATACGGACAACTGTGGACATATATTCGATTGGAACAATGTTAAAGTACTGGAAAGAAGGAGTAGAAAAAGCAAAAGAGAATTTTTAGAAGCTTGGCACTCAAGTCAGTCGGCATTCAACAAACACATCTACATCGATCCAATTTATCGAGAAATCAGGAAATTCACAGACAATCATATGACTGACAAGCAGATCAAAGAGGGATATAATCAAAATAAAGGTGCAGACAACGACAGGTTCAAGGTCGATAACAACTAATAAAGATTGAGTTCAATAGGACAAGTAACGAGCCACACGTGGAGAAATTCGATAAAGTTCACTTCTACATGAAGTTAATGTTGATGATGATATTGAGAAGACTAATGAAAGCTCCAAAACCAAAGCATGTGTCTCAGAGAACAAAACTCCACTGTATTCAGAAGAATGTTTTTAAATTTTGTGGATTTATTATCTGTATTCTTCTTGGAAAACAACATTCCATTAATATTAAGAAATATAATCATGAAATCAACTAGTTTATTGCAAATACTTAGATATGATTAGATTTTTTCTATTAATTGACAAATTGATATCGTACAATAGTAGTATGGTATGAAATAACTACAAACTGTTCATTACTCTGAATATTACACAAACTCCATCTCAATCTTCTACCTGCTTTGTACTGGAAATTATGTTCTCATTAATGAAATCAAAAAGTGATTTTTATCAAGAAGTAACATAATCTAGAAATTCATTGGAAACTACAGAGTAATATGTGCGGCTGGTTTGTCTTAGCTTGATAATTCCTGGTAATGTATAACTGTAACCGAAGATATTTGAGTCACCATATACCTATAGATCTATTAGCTATTGGGTTGAGATCAAAGAGATTTACAAATTTAACATATATCACTTTTGTAATGTAATGCTGTGACTATTTAGTATCACTGATGAGCTACTCATTCACTTTCTACACTGTTGACTCCAGAGAACTACGTTCGTAGCACAATAATATCAAAAATTCTTGCTCACATTCTGAATACACTAGTAGTATATTAAAAATTGGTTTGCTGAGATTCTCTAGGTTACATTGATCGATTTACCGATTATATAGTTGCACCATAACTTCTAGAAATTGATATATCAAAAAGAAAATTGGAGGAATGACGATTTTCTGAACTGATTTATGAATTATTATGGTATATGGTCTTTGTGTATAATGATTCAGTATATATATATATATATATATATATATATATATATATATATATATATATATCTTCCGATTAACTCATTAACTACTGTTACATGATTTACCATTCTGAACTTATTGCTAGTTTATTATTCACAGTCTCTAATATTCACTAGAAACTTAGGCTAGCTCATGTATAAATGTATTTTCTCATTCTGTGATATTTTTCGAATATAAACTATGTTTGCTTCAAATATAATGATTATGTGGAGGCTGGCTACGGACTTCTGGACTAAGAGGCAAGGTAGAAAGTGGGAAGCTGTCGAGTTTTGGGTCAATAAGGATTTAGAGTTAACTCAAGGTTTTCGGGTCTAAGGCATAATTCTGACTGGTGTCTTGTATTCGTCACGTGATATCGGTCAACATGAATGAAACAGAAATATATTAAATTAAATAAAAGACCACACATTCTGTTCATTTTGACAGCTAGTTATTAAATATTGTCATCAGAGTCGGAACAACAACTAAATGCATATCTATAAAGAAACTAACTTCAAAAGTAATTGAGTTAAAATTTCCAGAAGTCACAACGAAGGAGTAAACGTATTTTGTACTGTCAGAAGTATCAGCATTGGATAAGGGTTAACTTCATGATCAGAGGATATAGTATCCTTTAGACCCACTAGCAAACGAAGTACGACGTAGAACAATAAGAAAATCAGCTAATTAACATTTGAAAAGAATTCACTAATGTCTATTGATCTCTGAACCTGTTTCTGAACTTCTTCAGCAAAAATAGTACGTACAAAATGATTACACAAGCTTTTTGAAAAACAGAAATAGATGGTTTATGCCCTTTGTTGAATCAAAAATATTTCGAATAAACAGACAAAATTTAGGAGCTTGATGTCATGATTTTTTGAAAGAAAGAAAACACACTTCTGACAAAAGGCTGAAATCATATTTCCTTCTCTTTGTATGATTTTCAGCCAAATCTTATCCGAATGACAAATCAAGCGAATAAAATTATTTACCCTTCAGATTTTATGAAAGTTTTACAAATAAGTATGGAACTATTGAAGAATCACAATTCATATCAAAGTATAGTTAATAATAGTAGTATTGGTAATACTGACAACAATAATGATGCATCATATGGCTTAAACGTTTTATCTTCTACATTGAGTATAATACGTTTATGGTCCAGAACAATTGAATTACTCACAGATACTACCGACCAATCAATTATTAATGAAATCATTTCAGTTAAACAAAATGTTCACTCACTAATTACAGATTTAACACACCAGCTATTATCATCGGAATTCAAAGAAACCTGGTCACAATTACTTCAAGATCAAAATCGTAAATACAATGAATTATTGCCTGGTTTAAATCGGATCATTTTATCCATGTCCAAAGTAAATGCATACAATCAATTGGATTCGTGTAATACACTGATGAAATTAAGAAATGTCGACGTAGCTAGTTATTTGTTGAATTTTCAACTAAATAATACTAGTAATAATCTTTTGATAGTAAACGTATCACACCTAACGAATCCAGGCGATGAGATTCATCGTTCACAATTTAATATTAAAACGTATCCTAATAATTACCGACAAAATGCAACGTTAGGTGGAGTTTTAGCCATATTAGCCATTTCAGGTAATGAAAATGGAGAATTAATGATTGCTGATATTCCATTAGATAAATTCAGTATCACCACACAACATCAACAGAACTACATTGACACTAAACAGAATTCATATAACAATACTACGTTACAACCGGAAATACAATATGTGTTTCTGATTGCAAGTCCATTGTATGCTATTGAATTTTATACGGAAAATCAGTCAAATACAACATCAAGCAAAACTGCCGATAATAATACAACTATTCAACTCAATTATACAGTACCACTATTACGTCCGAATAAATATCAAAGTGTTTATTTCTATGAGACAACTTGGCGTATGAAATGGATGGCATATAACGCTGAAAAATATCATGAAAAGGATTTAGCCAATGAAATACGTTGTGTATACTGGGATGATCAATCGGATACAAATGGTGCATGGAATACAGATGGTTGTCAGATCGTTGAATCTACTAAAACACATGTTCAATGTTCATGCAATCACCTTAGTCTATTCGCAGTAGCTATGGAGTCAGAAGATGCACCATACAGAAGTATGCCAATATGGAGAATATGGGGTATAAGAACAGAATCAGAATGTACCATGCTGATGAATATTATTATTTTTGGTGGCAATGGTTTATCGTTGATATGTTCATTAATATTTCTTGTCACTTTAATCATTGTATGGAAGAAGGCTAGTATACCGGATGTCTGTCTAACACGTATAGGTTTATGTCTGTGTCAAATAGGATTTCATGTCAGTTTGTTAATTGAACCGTTAATGAATAAGTATCAGATACCATGTCAAGCTATTGGTGTATCATTAAATCTGTTTGCTATATTAGTATCAAGTTGGCTTTTAAACGAAGCAGTTAGTTTGTTCAAAAGTTTTGTATTAGGCCAATTGAAGCTAACTTATTGTTGGACATGGATTACAGGTATTATTATACCAGTATTGTTGGTTTTAATACCGGCAGTTGTATCAAAGTTGAACTCACACGGTGGTGATTTATTATGTTTACCAGCACATGAATCATTAGAATTTTGGATCATGTTTGGTTCAATGTTCGCTTATACAATTATTAACATAATAGTATGTTTTACATTAACTTGCAATATTGAAACACCAGCATTTTTGCCATCGAAGATACTTGATAGACTATTGTAAGTTTATAATAATTAATATATTATTTATGATATGTATATATTGAAAGGTTGTTATACTATTAATACATTTTATTGAAATATAAGAGATAGATCATAGAATTTTGATTATATCAGTAAAGTATAATATAAGAAATAGTTTTCTCAATTTTGTTTTAATGTTACAAAATCAAAGTAATTTACTTAGACGAAATATAAGTTTCATCTATAAAAACCCTACGATCCAAAATTAGTAAAATACAGTCAAGAAAAATACTTCAGTATATCAAAATGAGAAGCATTGTAAAATGACAGATAAATTGTAAATGGCATTTTAAGAATATGTTTTGACATACAAGACGATAAAAAAGTTTTTTTTTTATTTGAATGCAAAATTAGAAGAGTATATGTACTTCAGTTTGTAAATACTAACTGTGAGTTTGATTACAATTTTGAAAAGGAAAATTGACTCATCGAAAAATTAGATCACTTAACCAATAAAGTGTATGTTTTATTTATCTTGTCTCATAATATGGTGTATATTGAGTAGTTAACATGGTAAATTGATGCATTTGAGAAATTTCCCAGTTTAATAAAGTTTAGAAGATATCACCTAATAAATTAGGCATGCTACACTGAATGGAGCATACGTCGCCGACCACTCTTCTTCAACCATCTCCCCACTAGGCCTCCCTTTCCACCTCTGCTCAATTTTCATTCATTCTTCTCATGTTTGTCTCCATTCAGTCACCTAATGTGTTCGTTCCTTCGCCTTCCTCTCTACCTTTATCAATGAGGGTTTCAAGTGAGGGCTTGTCTTGTGAAGCAGTTGCGTGCTTTCCTCAATGTGTGTCCAATCCACTTCCATCGCTTCTTGCTTATTTTACATTCTACTAGAATCTGGTTTGTTGTAGCTCACAGTAGGTTCTTGCTGATGGTGTCTGGTCAATGGATCCGAAGTATTCTGAGTAGACAACTGTTCATCAAAGCTTGTATCTTCAGGATGATGGCTTGTGTATTTCTCCATGCTAACCATCAGAATGGTCAAACACCTTGACGAGCATCTCTCGACGACGGGCTGCAGCCTCTTGTACAATTGATCTTTAATGTCGTCATTGTAGTCGTTTGTAGATGCATAGCATTGGATGACGTTCATTGTGATGACCTCTTCCTTTGTCTCGAAGGATGCTATGATGATACTGGGTTCATGAGATTCCCATGCTATCATTGACTTTTGTGCTTGTTTGTACAGCATCAGTGCAACTCGTTGTGTGAGTGAAGGATGTTCTTCCTCATGATCGGAGTATAGTAGCAGCTCTCTTGAATCTAGTCTTAGTTGTTCAACCTGTGTCCAATGTGTTTCATTGACTCCAAGCACCTACTGGTTGTATCTTTCCGTTTTTGCAGTAATTCGGGACAGTTTTCCGGTCTTCCACATTGTTCGAACACTCCATGTGCCTCTATTAATGGTTGGTCTGTTTGTGAGAATGGGCATCGAATTCATGACTTATGAATGAACTGGGCTTGCATCATGATACATTATGTCTCTTGTGAATGAAGTTTTTCTGACTCCGAGGACAGAGTTTAAATTGTTTGCATTGATTTTTCTGGTTGGTGTGTTTTTAGCGAGTTAGTTTTCTGCGAGATAATGTTGCCAACCCTATCTCTTCTCCTTTATCCGGACTTGGAATCAGAAGTAGCCACAGAGGGGTTATAGGCAGAGCTTTTCGTCGATTTACCTCTGATTTAAGGTGAAAGATAATGAATCAATTTTTCAGTAGCATCTGATTTTACTTTTATTTTGTTCAAGCATTAATCAGTTGATAATAAATTGCGTTTGAAATATCTCTTCCTATACTAATTAGTTATAACAAAAGTATTCTGAATTCGAAATATCTTGATGATATTAGGTAAGGAGGTGTCTATATGTATTAGGAATTTGTTTACAGTTGTTTCGGCATTTTCATGGCGCACATACACGCCTGGATATCGGGTCAATCCAGTCAATAGACTGGTCCATATACATGATTTCGATTAAATATAACCTTATCGAGTTTGACAGTTTACTTTCGTATACGTGTCTCGTAACTTTCATGACTTCTGATTTTGAATATACGCTACACACTTTTAGATGTAAAAACAAGGATGAATTATAACGGTTTCTCACTCATTGAAAAGGTTTGATCTCATCTTTTACGAAGGTCTGTTGAGGAACATTTTACTCAGTAGACCGTCAAAAAATGGTGATATCAAGGTTAAAACTATCTCTATACATAGACAGTGAACAAACTGTGTGGAACTGAAGATGTAGTATTCATATTTCTTTCAAAACAAACATCCTATTCCTTACAAAAACTGAGCTTTAAAGCTGAAATTGTAAAGCTCTATCGTACAAGTCTGTAACTGAGACCAAAATAATCACGTATGATAATGCAATAGACTGCATGAATTTTGTTAGTGCCATAGTTTACTCTAATTAATTTGTCTAGAGAACTAATTAACACTTCACAGTCAAACCAGTCAATAAAGATGATGTCGCATCAATGCTATACATATTTTCTAAATCTGTTTTGAGGATATTTTCTAGAGACACACAAACAATTAGTTTGTCACAGTTACCAATAAGAATTTTATCACAACTTGTTTGTTTATAAAACTTTCTATTTACAACTAGGACACGTGTGAAGAATCTGAATTCATTGTTACTGTACTACATCATTAACTGGAGTTTACTCTTTGTTGTAATACAAATCCCAATACCATATGTCGTTTTTATCGCACTCGCGCTTGTCTCTTTACAGGTGAGATTGGTAGAAAAATTCACTAAATGATGTTCATATTTACATACATTTTTGTCATGTTCTAAACAAATTTTATTGACGAGCAAAGTTCAAATTAAGGATAGAAACAATTAGATAGTGTGTTAATAAAACGATTTTATAGCTGTCAAATTATCTAGTTAGTTTCACTGAGCATATGACGTATTAAGTTAAAATCTCTCAATGGAGAAGCAATAAAACTGTGTGACAGATGAGCATTTTGATAATAATGAACCAATAAATTTACTGAACAGAAATCGTTGACAATAGATAATGATCACACAAGTTGAAGTTCAAGATATAGACTAGTGGATGCCAACTCAGTAGTCCGATAGTCAATACCCATTCCTGAGACCTTTTGAATGAAGCAGCTGCCTAGTGCTTCCTGATTTTCAATAGCTGTCTAGCTAGAGTCAGTTAATGAATTAAACTACAGATTCGATGGTCGCAGCAAACGTCCAATCCTAATATCTATGAATCGAGAAGTTCTGAAGCTTAAGGCAACTAGTGTTATACATAGTTTGTATTTCAATTGTAAAACTATTCAATGTTAATAATACTACAATTATTTGTAAACTAATTGACTGTACTTTAAATTATTTGTTTATTTGAATGAAGGGAACATGGAGTTTTATTGTTTATGGTTTAGAAGATAGAGAATTGTTTAAAGCTTGTTCACATAAAACGGAAAAACAAGAGCAGGATGAGAATATTGTGGAAACTAATAAACTTCCAATAAACACTCTTATAATGAATACAGAAAAAGATGAATTAAACATAACTAATAAATCTAATCATCGACAGGGTGAAGATAATGGAAACGATACACAAGTTTCACAAAGAAATAAAAACAATAAGGATATCGAGTAGATGTTCTTTCAACTGAACCCTTGGTATCTACTTGTAAGTTATCAACTGGATTCAAAGCAATGAATTAAAAAATGTAAAATATCGACTTTTTGGATTGCATACTTGTATGTTTTATGTTGTTAAAAACTTAATTTTCATAATTAATCATTTATTCAGAATGGGATCGTTTATGTGTTTGATAAAAAGACTTATTTAATAAATTATAATTCCCGAATGAACTCTATTCTTTCTGTTGATTCAATTAAGTAAGGCACAACGGACATCAACTAACTATTTGTAAAGATGACTTATATTCTGTTCGATAAGTCGTGAAAAAAGCCGGCAGTCCAATGAACATTATGTGTAAAAAAAGTACTAGAATTCAATTTTTCGGTGTGTTGGGAAAAACAATAAACTAACAGTCAGTCAGATACAACATAGAACTTCGTACATGAGTACAAAAGTTTAGGTTGCAATACCCATCAGCGACGAAATCTCAGCACAGATACAGAAAGCTCGATTGGATTTCGCCAAGTTGTGTCACACATGGCGCAGGTAAGATATCCGTTTGCCAACAAAAGGACGAATATACTTCACAGCAGTTCTCTCGGTTCTACTATATGGATGTGAAACATGGCCGGTAAGAGTAAAGGAAATTCGTAGGCTATTTGTATTCGATTATAGAACATTGCTCATATATCCTGGGACAACCGAATAAGCAACGCTATCTGTTACTAACATCTTGCAATGAGGTGGTTTGGACATGTGTTACGAATACCCGACTGCCTCGACGAGCGATGTTTTGTGGCATAGGAGTAGAATGGAAGAAAGCTACGGGCGGCCAGATCAAAACACGGCTGAAATCCATAAAGTCAACGACAAGTGGACTGAGTCGTGTTGGTAGATGTTGGCTACCTGGTTGGGGTCCGCGAGACGATAGTCACCGATGGTTAGAGACCTTGAACGATATGGCTCACAATCGTTTACAATGTGGCTGGTGCATCCACTCTTTATGTTCTCGCTAATTCTAACCTTCTGAATTCCTCATCACCTCTATCTTTCTGTTTCTAAAGTTATCTCACTGAATTATGCTTCTAGAATCATATATTCGCTGCCTAATCTTCTCCATTACTACTAATAGTTCTACAATGGCTACCACTAGTGGATTCAAACTGACAGTTGCATCTCTGTGCTGATGCGGTATGGGAACCTGATTGGTCAATATTATGGTCATCCTTACTATATGTCACAAACTTCAATATTGTTTCCTATTCGACCTAACTGTATAAATATGCATTATCTGTAAAGCTTATTATTCCTTCCTTCTGTACTCGACCCCATAACAACTTCATCTAACGATGTTGTGTTCTGATATATACTGGAGATTTGGGAACAGTATTAGAGGTCGTACTAGAATATTTGCATTTGGTCAATCGGTAGGATTTCGAATAGCTACAAAGACTCATTATAACAATAACCTCATCAGGCACTGCTTCTCTACCTTGCTTAAGATTTCCTATAGCTTTTTCAACTTCATGTAGACTCGGAGGACCTACATCGATTTGTCATTCAGGATGACTGGAGGTCGTGGGCAACCGAAGTGTGGATGAGGGCCAGTCGAACTGATCCCTGAAGTGTTCTGCCCATCGATCCAACCTCATGGGTTGAGAATGAATGATACAGCCATCCTTTTCTGAGACAGTTTCGCTAACAGATGGATTTCTAATACCAGTTTCCTTGATGAGTCTGAATGATTGTCTACTGTTGCCTTTCCCATTTCTCTCGTTTTTGCCACCCACCACTGTTCTCGATCATTGCGTAGGCTTTTTATCAGCCTGCACCGAAGCTGACTTTGCTCTTCGTCATGTTCAGAGCCAGTTGGGATGAATTTACGAGCGCCTATCCGTTCGGTGGATGCTGCTGACATACATGGCTTGTTCTTAGCCTTATGGTTTACCTTACTAGCAGATATCACTGCTGTTTCCACAGCTTTTTGATATCATTCCAAGCTGTCTCCATATAGAAATCACTTACATGGTCGCCTAACTCTCTTTCTAGTTGTTCCTGAAGTATATTCATAGCTATGCTATCATTAAGTAGAACCCTCAGGGGTTTCCTTGCAGTGTCTTTCCTACGTCCAGTAGGTCGCAAACAAATATGTGCTCGTACTAGAACATGATCTGAATCTACAAATGTGCCCCAGAACGAGCAGGTGTCTTCTATGGAACCCCTCCATCGGTGGTTGATTGCAATGTGATCTAGTTGGGTCCAGCGTTGAGGCGACTTTGGTGGTCGCCAGGTCAAAAGATGCTTTTCCTGAAGTTACTAGAAATGGGCGGTTATATGAGCATACCTTTAACAGACGGTTGCCATTATCTGTTCTATTAGCCACGACACCATAACATCCACCAAGGTGTTTTTCCTTTTCACTTAGTCAATCTTCTTGAGTATTGAAGTCATCAGCCATTATAACTATATCAGAGTGCTTAAATTTTTGAAGACATTTAGAGAAGTTTCTGTAAAACTCTTCTTTTATTTCATCCGAACTGCAGTCGGTGGGAGCGTTGGCGGATACCACGAAGAGGCAACGGAAAATGTCCGTTTTTTCAAGTTCTTACTGTCCCATTTAGTCAGATAGAGCATAAGCTATTGTGTTCTGAAATATAGACTAAGACAGTTAGTTCTACCCCATGAGTCAATGCTATACTTACACAAGCAAGAGCCCGGGAAGCAGCATCAGGACTACCAGATACACAAAGCGTAAACCGAATCGACCTCACCCTCAGACGTGAAAGCCGAGATTCTTGGGAAATCACGAAACCAAAGCCTTTTTCGGAAACTACGAAAACAACTAATACAGGTACATGGAATGTCTGGACAATGTAAGAAAGTGGAAGGATTATTTAAATAGCTGCAAAAAGGAGATATGACCAGGCTGTACTTGGAGGCAGACATCCAAAGAATGAACAGCACTTGATCGAGACTGGAAAGGAGAGTGCCGACGGCAGAGTTGGCTGAATAAACCTGGCAGTGCCCTATGGTATCTAAGTAAGTAAACGGAAAACGAATAGCAGATATATAATAGTAAAACCGTAAGTAGCTTAGCTAATGGTTATTTAGCAATGTTCTAATCTTCCTCACCAAAATGACACTCAGGGGCTCTGGAAAATTTATAGATAATCAGACAAGCACAGTTCGAGAGTCGAACTCACTAATTAGGTGAATGAGACAAAGGCAACTAACTGGATCTCGAACAAATCATTGAAAAGTAATAAAATATCTTTAACTTGAAACAATAACCTAATTTGATGCCTTTCAATAATCAGACAACTATGAGTTAGTAACATACATTCGAAATCTTTGCCTAGCAAAAATATTTTTCACACTGAAAATGAGTTTTGTGCTTTTCAAATCAATTATTATTAGTAATGACATATTCACATTACAATAAAAACAGCAAATTGTTTGCGTAACAAAGAAATGAATGATGCAGAATATCAGATAAGATGAATATATATATATATATATATATATATATATCACAGTTGCATGAAGCTATTTCCTGAGAATTTTATTTGCAACAGAACTTCATTCAACAGACTTTTCAAGCCCATGATGTGTGGTTTGATTGGAACTTGTAATTCTTGGCACAGGAACTTGAAAGAATTCACAAAGTTGATTACGAATCGGTTTGACTATTTCCAAATCACCTTCCCTAATGAATTCGAAAAACGGTATAAAATTTTTCTTAACCAAAAATATAACTTAAATACAGATATGATCAGAGAATATTCTTTTTAGTTAGCTCTCTTCAGGTTTCACGGTTATATTTCCAAATTAATTTGCCAAATAGTGGCCACATTTAAGTCAAAATGCATCATTTAAAACCACAGCATTTAGGATTGTTCGTAATATAAATCGTTAATGTTGGAATGACTAATATGAAGTGTTCACTTAGATAAGTATGTATGTAAAATGAAATTGTGAGATTCATAATCGAATAAAAATGGTTAACATGAAGGTGAGCGATAATAATTACAAATCAGGAATCATGTCATCTATAGTAGGACGTGAGTGTGGTACGCATTAGTGAGTAAACGTGGTTGCTGAATGAATTTCTCAAAATGTTTGTAAACCTTATAAGTTCAGTCACTTCTAGTGCTCTGGCCTAATTAGTTAAGAATTATTTTGAAATGAAAATAGCGGCAGAGAACGTACACAATTCACTATACTACTGAAACTGGCTATAAGTAATCATACAAACTGTGGCAAATCAAGATCAATAATAACTTGAAACGTTTAATCCACACTAAACATTTATCTCAGATACAATATTAACATAAATTTAACCAGATAGTAAATAAAAATATGTTTACAATGATAAAAACTAACCAGATGGTTTCGGTAAGTATCGAGGATACTTGATCCACTAACTCAGATGCACATAACTCGTGAACCAGTAGACATTCATACAATTCTGTTGCAGTTGCTTTACGAATCTGATTTGTTCAACGAAAGAGAGTAAATGAATAGGTTGCATTCTACAGAAGACTTTAGAGAAAGTATGAACGTCCGAAAAGAAATCTCTAACAAATAGATCAAATCAAATTTCAGTACATTTCACAATTCTGTCAGCAAATTTAAACCCATATTTTTATGAAAGTTAGTGCAGGAACAGAGAAAAAACAATTCAGTGAAAACTTTTTTGTCAATGATATCATTTATTTAAGCTGTGTTTATAATAACGAAGAGGAATGTTAGCCTCTCACCGTGAGAGATTGGACAATTTGATTGTGTACACATTGATCAAACCTGCTCGATGCCTGGAAATAACACGGTGATGACAAAACATCCATCTACTTGATAAACTATCATGTGCAAAAATTAACTATAAATCCAACTGTACAGCTTAAGTAAATAATAATGTTAAAAAAGAAATGTTGCTTGGCGGCAATGACCTTCATAGGTTAATTACGAGAATCAGTGTCGTTTCTTTATTAAGATTTATTTTAATACACTTTATATAAAGGAGGCAAAATATCCGAACAATTTTCACATCATTAGATAATTAGACAGGTTAATTTTAAGTATAGTCACCATTTAAATAATGTCATGTGAATTCACAAATAAGTTTACAGATAAACTACTGCTAACTGGACAGTAATTCATGTTTGACTTACAATTGGGTAACGAGATCCCAATGTGACCATCAGTAAAGATAGAGATCGTTTTTGAACAGGACCAGTGAACTGTAACATCCCACCAAATCTAAACATGAGTAAAAAATAAAGATCATGCTAAGTAAAACAAATATTATATTGTCTGAGAAGTTCAAGAAGAGTGATATTTGTATGAACAATGAAATATAAAACATCTGATTTCGAAAACATCAATGATATGTCAATTGAACAATGATAGAATTACACCGTTACTATTGATTTCTAATTAAAACCAATCCCTTTATAAATAACACAAAGGAAATACAACTTTACACTGACTGATAAACAATAATTTTTCAAAAAAAATTAGTGTGTAAAAAATATTGACTAGATTCCCGTAATTATAATGTTCACTAATGATAGCAATCTTGGCAAAACTTGCAATATTACTACGTATCGGATTTTGTTGACAAGATACATTTCACTGAAAAAGTAAAAACTTCCTCTGTTCAGCACTACTTTAAAGCCTTTTTTCATCGCTATTTCGGGCAGTTAAACAATAATGACTTACATATCGATAGCAGCTTTGATACGCTGTACATCTTTAGTTAATTTAGTTTCATTCCAAACACTATCGATCAATTGTGAAAGAACCAGACTGTATAGATAGGAAAACATAAAAAAGACAAACAAATGTAGAGACCATATTTATCAATACATGCAGTTCAAAATAATCTGAAAATGATGGTACTATTATTATTAACTATGACAATAACGATCATGGATTGATATCTTGATAAGAAGAGTTGGAATATTAGACGGTTCAAAACATAGTGTGAGCAAATTTTCAGGATAAACAAATAAACAAACGCCTTCGGATGGTCAAGAGTGAGACGAGTCCATGTAGCCAATGCCACAGAAGTCCTAATCACTGCCTTCTCGTGGTCACGATGATGTTCGCGAAATTGCGGGAAGGAAAACTGAATGTCCAGCTGACGCCTAGTTCAACCAGATAGCTACGAAGTATCCACCCAGAGGAGTTGGGAAACCCTGATTCCAAACCTCAGGTGCACATGGACCATAAGATCCTGGGTTGTTGTTGGTTACCGAATATTAATGGACTGTACCATCTGACGTCGCTCCACTACCTTGCGGATTAGACCTCTTGGTCAAAGGTTAGAGAGGTGGCCCTCTAAGGCATCCACCTACGTCGGTTTGGGCAACCAGCCAGTAATATGGAATACAAACAGACTAAATGATGACGATAACTGGAAAACCTGGTGCTCGCTTCATCACTCACTCTCACAAATCGTACATGATAAGATTTGTTCTTAATTTACTTTACGTCACTTTTTTATTCCGTGATCCATATTTTGGGTATTCCTCACTCTTCAACTCATACAGCAGCTCACCTATGGTGGAAATCTTGTTTCATCTAAAATATCTCAAGTCATTTATTGTTCTAGATTTGAATGTTATCACCGATTACGAATTCTGAATCAGCCGATCAAAATGGCCTTCTTCAACATTCGCACACTGATGCAGGTCGGACAACAGATAGGGAAGTCTTAACATTAATGTCTGTTGTCTATCCGAGAACCGTAATTCAAGACTAGTGACGTCACAGCTGCAACGTAGAACTTAGTACGTACGTACAGCAGTTCAAGCTGCCATAACACATTAGCAAAGAGAGGTGGGATTGTCAGTTTAAATCCCAAAGCATTAATTGTAGTAGAAGTATCAGCAGTAATTAAAAAGATTAGGGATTGAGGATATGATTCTAGAAGTATATCACAGTCAAACAAATTTAAAAAGAGAAACAAAGTAATGAGGAATTCATAAGATTAGAATTCGAGAGAAGCCAGAGAATGGATGCATCTACATTATTGCAAACGATTTTGAGTGATGTCACTCAAATTCTTTAACCATCGTTTACTATTGTTTCGCGGACCCCAATTAGTCAGTCTACATCTACTAACATGCCTTAGTCCAGTTGTTCATTACTTCTTGAATTTGTGCGACGTTTTAGTTTGGCCATCCGTAACTTTCTTCCAGCCTAACCTTACACGGGACAGCTGTCTGTCAAGCTGGTGGGTAATTGGGCATACGTAATACATGTTCCAACCACCTCGACTGATCAAGATTCGCTACTTCATCAACTGATTTGTCATACTTACATAGTAACCTTTACTTAAAACAAGCATTGGTTACTCAGAGGTTCCAGAATAACCTAATAATGCTTCTAACACACCTATGATCGAATACTAGTAACCTACGAATATCCTCTTTCCTTAGTGGTCATGTTTCACACCCGTTAAGTAGGACGATGCGGACTGCTGAGTAGTAAATTCGTCCTTTGGCTGGCAGATGGACATTTCGATTAAGCCGCAGGTGATATAAGTTGGCAAAAGCTAATAGGACTTTCTGTAACCAATGAGACGTAGTAAAATTTTTCGTAAACATTTACAGGGAGTCACGAAACATGACAAAACAGCTCACCACTATTTCACGGTCATTAATGGTTCTTCAGTGGAGATTAATTTATAATGAAAATAATCTTCAGTAGTAATGTACTGGATGGAGGTTAAATCATACAGTATCT
Source organism: Schistosoma turkestanicum (assembly GCA_944470395.2). Classification (NCBI taxonomy): domain Eukaryota; kingdom Metazoa; phylum Platyhelminthes; class Trematoda; order Strigeidida; family Schistosomatidae; genus Schistosoma; species Schistosoma turkestanicum. The sequence goes on along the minus strand of OX103979.1, from coordinate 40,801,634 downwards.
ATTTATCCGGAGATGCAAAGACAGCTAATTTAGTTGCAGAAAAGAAATGAAACAATGAAAAACTTACCTGTTTGGATCAACTGTTGAGTTAACGATCGGATCATTCAGTAAAAAATCCAAAAATTTAAAAAGAGGCACAACAATCCTGTAAGGAAAAAAATTACATAAAACTATTCAAATGGTATTGTATTATAAGACGACTTACGATTTCAAACACTGAAAGCATATCAGGCATAAGCATTTCGAAATTCTTCATTTCTATAAACAATGCTTCGAATATAGAATAATTCTTGGAGGTGATCTAATACCAACATGTGTACATGAGACTTGTCCTCCACAGTAAACGACAGAGAGTGAATGTGTCTGCGTCATAAAGAACAATTTTGAAACATATCAACCAGTCGAAAAACATTGGTTCTGATGACGGCACAGACCATTAACAGGTGGCCTGGATTTACCTTCATGGCTCGGTCCAACTGAATATGAATCCATACACTAATATGACAGTTTGGTTTGACCGATTCTAGCTTTCTTGCATAGGTATTGATCATTAAATACCAGTAACCCACGAAAACTAATTGTTTTTAGAGGGCACGTTTCTCAACCGTAAAAAGAAAACCGCTGCACAGTGTACTCGTTCACTGGTTAGCAAACGGACATCTCTCCTACGTCATAAATGAGGCAAGTTGACCAACACCAACCGACTTCATATACCAAGTCACTAATGATATATCCACCATATCGGGTCGTAAGGGTATTTTATATATTTATATTTGAGTACTTGGACCAAAGTACGTGGAACGCAGTTTCAACCTGATACCAAATAGTTGGGAATACAGTTACTGGATCACTAACACACTAAAGTAATTAGTGAGTTTACAGAAAGCTTTCGATTGTGATACGATAATGTCACAAGAACAACTATTAACTACATATAGTTAAATCTTAATCAGTAAAGTAAACTAAGCAATCTAATTACCTTTCTTCTTGATTAAACGACTGGAGAATCTGTTCAACAATCCCTAAAACTTCCATAATAAACCGTTGATCTGATTCATGATCGAGAAAATATGCACTTAAAGCTGAGGTGCTGCATCTAATCTACATGAAAAAACAAAACAGCAAAGTTTAAAACAATGTATATAAACTACAAAAGAAAGTATGATATATTTGTACTGTTATAATAAATGTCTATCTAACAGCTAATTTTTAAAACAATTAGTCCTATTGATAAATTTGGATAATACAATAAGAAGGTGGACGTTATTAGAATCATGTGATGTATCTGCACAATACATTTAGAACAATCTGATCATACTCGTAATTATTAAGACATATATGAAAAAATAAAAGGTCAACTAAACAAATTAGGTGAAGGGAAACAAATATAATCATACAACACACAATCGGGAAACCACGCTGGATAGTAAATCAGTAATACCAAGGCAGGCTAAAAGTAAGAACAAATGTGTCATTCAATTTTAAAAGGGAACATTTTCAACAGCCTGATAGCGTAGCTATGGGTAGTCATTTAGGACCAGTACCGGCTGCTATGTTCATTGCATATGTGGAAAATCTGGTTTAAAATTCAATGCAAAAGATATGGTAGGTGGATGAGATTATAATGTGATAAACACAAAGGTGTGAAGCCCTAGTTAAATTGTGGTGGCGTGTCGTCCTCTGAACTGGATGTTTTGGTTGCGAAGCTTTCATCGATCTTCCGAACAACATTATCGGCACAAACTTCAGATAGGAGTGAAGTATTCGAATTTCTCAACGTTTAACCCCTAGCTTGTTTTGTTAACCTCGATCTTGATTAGTTGCTGCTGATCATAAACCTGTCGTTGTTTGCAGCTTTGTTATGACTGTATCCCCATTGTGATCTGTTTCTTGATCCCATGGCAACTATGATTTTTCTGATTGGTTGATAAACTGGGTCAATGTCGATGTGTTTGTTGATTGCTGATTGACCTGAGTTCTAAGCTTCTAAAATTTCTCTAGTGTTCTTCGTCCTCCCCTTATCCAGTATTTCCACATTGTTCTAATCGAATGTACGTCCATAATTGTCCGTGTGTCGAAGAATTGTCGTGGCGTTTGACTGATAATTGGTGTTCACGTAAACGAAGCTGAAGAGGCCATCCACTTTAACAATAAATGACTGCAAACTTTACATGATTTTAAGTTCATAGATTGAAGGTGATTCTTTTTGAACAATTAAAGATTTTTCCAACATTCTACATATTATTACTATTACAATAAACTTATTTGGCTTCAAAGATAATTATTTCGAGTGGGAGCTTTAAGCAACAGATTTTTAAATTATCTAACAATAGATAATTAAAATATAAATGAAGTATTAATTAAATTATCCTATAGAGAGAAAACATAACTTTTGATCATAAGTATCAGGAAATTTATAAAGAATGAACAGAATTTGGCCAGCAGTCAGATTCACGACGGACAAATCATCCTAGTTGGGACTTGTCAGCAGGAACCTTAGAGTGAATATTCATTCAGGAACTCGGGTCCAGTACCTTTTGTTTCAAATGTCAGTCTTAATCAACATATGGGCAATCCATGAGAATTGTCTCAATACAACCATTTTACTGCAAGCCAAAGTCTATTTATTCCATATAAACTTGAGTCATAATGGCTATATAGAGGTAAACCGCATAGGATGCACATGTACCAACCAAGACTGATCAAATTTCAGTCAAAATATCAACAGGATAATCCAAACTATTTGATTTTGAATTGTAACAGAAAATTATTTACATACAAACTATGTATATAGAAATGAATATATATATATATATATATATATATATATATATATATATATATATTAGCAATAGTTGGACTGTAAGACGATTGTTTCGTTCGATTTCACTTTCAAGACAAAAATACCAGGTAAAATATTTTCGCAGAATTTCTCGAGTACGTAAATGAATAACATTAAATCAAATTTACTGAAGAATGTATATATACACATCACGTTTGAATTGCGTTAGCGTTAGCGAAATGGAACACAAAATCTAACTGATCTGTGCAAAAATTTTAGTTTTTTGTTTAATTTCTAAATAGAGATTATGAATGCACATAATGCTGTCTTATCTTACCTTGTTGCTAGTCGACTTCTTGGGTTTATGATTGTAAACTAACAATTTAGATAGATGATTGAATATGACAGTTTGGAATGATTCATGTAGTAGTGAACGTGCTTGTTTTGTGCATTCATTGAAGAAAAAAAGTATTTTAAAATTACAGAATTTCGACAGTCTTTGTTTTTGAAGATAATGTTGCATGTGTAAGTAAAAAAAAACAATACTTGTTTTTTTTAAACATTTGGAATGAATACCACACACAATAAACAAAGCCCCTTGAACATAATAAAATTACAAAATTAAAATATAAATTCTAAACAAAAAAAAAGAATTTACTGACTGTTAATTCCGTCAGACCACCGACACTGACAATCAAGCCTAAAATTAAACGATAACGATATTCTGGAAAATCCAACAATTTTGTAAAACGATGAAATGTCACGTTGGCCGAACTCCATATCATATTATCACAATCAGATCTAATAATGAATTTGACAAGAAAAAAAATATCAATAGTAGCTACGTACGTAGCCATTAAACTGTTGTATGCAAAAAATCAATTCTCGGTGTAAATGCAATTTTTCACTATGCCTTTCGAAAGTAACATCATAAATATCTCAGATAATGAAGATTTCTTAGGTATTACATCATTCAAGACCGATCGTGTATTAAGTGCGGATGCGTTCACGTTTTTGTTCTTATTCACATATTTGAATAATAATAATTATAATAAATAATATTTTATGCCTTTTTCATTTATCCCCACATTGAAATTGTTTAATGATGATGCATGAGTTGTTTTCTGATCTGCAATATAATTACGCACTAATTGTGTTACCAACAGATTAGTGTTGTGTATCTTATAAGAAAAAAAGCGCAAAAATATGAATCAGCCGACGAGCTAGTCAGATTAAAATTAGTGTCAATTGGATTTTTCGGTGCATTTCGAAAGGTTATGATGGATAACTTGTACATTAATAAGAGTTTGGTATAAATCTAAAACGCTTAAAAGTTGATAGATATGGGAAAATTAGAATGGATTATTTACAGCTTTTCGCTGACTAGAATAAAAGAAATAACTGCATACCTACTTAGCCATATGGCTAAAAGCATGTTTCGACTCTATCCCAAAACATTAGTCATAGCTCGTGGACACAAATCCTAATCTTAACTTCTAACTTGATTTACGGCTTCTGTGTAATAAATTATTCATCCATAGGACTTACATTTTGACTGGTCAAAAATTAGCTTTACTTTATCAAGATAATTTAGGATACCCGGAATGTCGATAGTAAAGTATGCTTTCATCAAAAAGAAAGCACTTGATAATCAGATTAAGACAAGGGTCTAATGAAAAAGAACATTTCATTAGAAGCAATAAATCGATATGTAGTGATACAGTATCAGACGACGAATAAAACACTCTTCAAAGTAACATTTCAACAGATTTGAATTACTTCACAGGCATGAAAATTCAAATGGCTTAGAATTTAAAAAGGACATTTATAAGATACATCTTAGTAACAGGCAAATTCTATGAGTAATTTACGTACACTAACAGAGTCATATCGACCATGACAAAATGACAATTCTATATTACAAATATTCACTTTTACATAGAAGAATGAATAGTTGAAAAAAAGAGATATATAGAAATTACTTTGGGAATATTTGTTTCAATTTATCACGGTGAGAAATGTGTTCGACAGGAGGACTGTTGAAAAGAAAAGACAAGCATATTATCATTATTATGATTAGTATGTATGAAAACTATTTTTTACACTAATCAGTAGTTTTTTAAAGTAGTATATTTTGTCATTTAAATTCTAGCCATGAAATTGTGAACAATAAAGTTTTGGTTTACACATAACAATTAGGACAGACTATTCACCATTAATTAGTTAATAGATGTCACAAAAGTAAGACACCCACTATTCCATAAGCATCATAAATGTAGTTTGAAGAAATATGATTTTTCATTATAGAGTTATGAAATAAGATTTTGTTTTAGAAACAAAACCTTATTGTCCCGGTATTACTTATCCAGTGTATAGTTCTAAATATAGTTTTTATGGACAGTAAAATCTATATATGTGTGTAACAAAACTGTCTAGGGTGGTTACCTATTCATCCACCTATAATATATGTAAAAGCGACAATTGCAATAGTTATTTGCTTTTACTATGCTACATGGGAATAACTGAACCAATTCATTTTCTATCTCATTTCTGTTTCACCTCCTGATCATGCTTTCTTTTCGACATTCTTTACCTGCTCTCGTTAATAAACTTGGCACGTTAACATTGTTTCACTTGGCTAGGCGTCAAAAAAAAAAGAAAAAAATACGCCATGAGAATATGATTCACTCACTCATGATGAAGTAAATGAGCAAACACTTGACCAGCTACACCTCGCGTCCGATCGATTTTTTCAACAGCCTGCTGTGCAATTGTCGTCATCACTTCTTCAATCCTAAATGCAAAGTAAAGCAGCAAACGAGACAATGTCACTGGTTTTTAGCGATACAATTAAAAAAGATTCACAGATTACAAGTTGAAGTAGTTATTTTCAGTAACATAATTGAACTTGCAATATCAATATCCATTTTATGATTACAGTGACCAGTGGTTAAAGACTTGGAACAATATGGCTTAAAATCATTTGCGATGGTGCAGGTGAATTCAATTTTGTATTTCTTTAGAATTTGAGTTTTGTGATAATTTTTTGTTCCACGAATTCCTATTTCCTCTATCTATATCTTCCAAACATAACAATTCCCATTACCACCGATAATAATATTACTTCTAATACTTGACAGCATTATCTTCCTGTGTTGATACGGTGTGGAGACTTGAACAAAGGAACATATATGCAAACTCATACGTATGGACAATCGACTGAGATTAATGTGTTTCTTATAAATGTCTAAATGGAAAGTTCAACTTTTAAAATGTAATGTAATTATTTTAGTGAAATGGATAAACATATATAAACTTACATGTCTGATGTAATAAGCTCTTTGTATTGATTACTTACAAGAAACTCAATATATGAGTCTAGACATTTCATTCCAACTTCACGAACCCTTTGTATGTAAAATAAAGGAAATAAACCGAAGCTACTAATCAGTATCTGCTGTAAAGATCTAAATGGCACTATGACAACAAAGATTGGAAATAAATAACACCATGATATTATCTTATTAATAAATAAAATAAACTTAAAAACAGATATCCACAGATAACATGTGTTAATCATCATAAAATACAACCAGTTATAATAACTAGATAATAAGCTATGGAGAAATAGCTTCCTAATTAATGGTATTTACGAGTTGCTTAACTAGAACATAGACACACATTTAAACGTCCGACAATAGTTGTTTTCCTGGACCTAAAAGCGGCATTTGACTCTGTCAATCGTGAGGTTCTGTGGCAGTGTCTGTCATTGAAAGGTGTACCAAAGAAGTACATTAACCTTATACAAGCACTCTACTCGAACACCACTGGTCGGGTGAGAGCATATGGCGAACTGTCATCTGAATTCTCTACTTCAAGTGGTGTCCGTCACGGATGTCCACTTCCTCCATTCTTGTTTAATTTTATCATAGACATGCTCCTAGACATAACATTGTCCTCGTCTGAATTTTCAGGAGTAGACCTTTTACCAGGTGGCTCGCTTATTGACTTAGAATGTGCCGATGACATTGTCCTACTTGGTGAAGACGCTGACAAAATGCAGAGTCTTCGGACTACCCTAAGCAACAATGCAAGCATGTTCGGTATGCGGTTTTCCCCCTCGAAATGCACAATGTTGTTTCAAGATTGGGTTGCTTCGGCACCTGAACTAGTGATAGGGAGTGAAGTAGTCGAACGTGTAGACCGCTTCACTTATATGGGGAGTCTCATCAGTGCTGATGGCATGGTGACTGACGAAATCTCAGCTCGGATACAGAAGGCTCGATTGGCTTTTGTCAACCTGCGTCACTTATGGCGTAGAGGAGATATCCGTTTGCTGACTAAAGGACGAGTGTACTGTGCAGTGGTTCGCTCCGTCTTACTTTATGGCTGTGAAACATGGCCAGTGAGAGTAGAAGATGTTCGTCGGTCATTGGTTTTCGATTATAGGTGTCTTCGAAGCATTGCTCGTATATCGTGGGACACCCGAGTGAGCAACGCTGTTATTAGGAATCGGGTACTAGGTAAGAATGGCAGATCAATCGATGAAGTAATGAAACTTCATCAGTTGAGGTGGTTGGGACATGTGCTGCGTATGCCTAACCACCGACTGCCTCGTCGAGCTTTGTTTTGTAGTGTAGGAATAGGTTGGAAGAAAGTTAGGGGCGGCCAAATCAAAACATGGCAGAAATCCATGAAGTCATTGACGAGTGGACTTAGCCATGTCGGTAATTGTCGACTACCTGGTTGGGGTTCGCGAGATGATAAAAATCGATGGCTAGAGACCTTGAATGACATGTCTCAAATTCGTTCGCAATGGCGCCAGTGCATTTATTCTTTGTGTTCTCTCAAATCCTAATCTTCAACACCTCTAGTTTTGACTTTCTAAACTTTTCTCACTGAATCATACTTCTTGAATAGTATCTTCTAACCCTAACCTCTCCGATTACTTCTAATACCTTTACTACCTCTTCTACTTTTGGATTTGAATTGACAATTGCATCTCTGTGCTGATGTGGTATGGCGACATGAACTGATGTACTTACGTACGAAGTTCTACGTTGCATCTGACTGACTGAGAAATCATCGTGTGCTAACTTTGCTTACGTTATTTACATAGTTATCAAAATAAATTTATCGCTACGAAAACAAACAAATACTATTCTTGTAAATCTGTGGTAGTTGATAGCATCTACAAAGATTACAGCTCTTCGGATATAATGTGAACCGTAATGACGAGTCAATACTGAAATAATGGAAGAACATATTTATTACCCCATACCGAAAAAAACACCGGAAGAAAGTAAGAGGAATTTAAAGCAAACATGATAAGAGAATTTATTTTCACGCCAGTGATGTCTTAAGTTCGGAGTTAGTTAGGCTTGCAAAGGAAGAACGAGAGAACAGTGTTCGTGAGACCAGTCGTTAGGAATCCAATGTAGTTTATGTGGGAGAAACATCTAGACGGTTGCATGTGAGGTTGAAGGAACACAAACGGAGTTTGAAACATGTTTCATAATCCTCGGCTGAAATATATATATATATATATATATATATATATTTGAGCAAATAGAAAGCAGATACTTATAAATGCTGTGAATACAAAGTTTATTGGAACGATGTGCTCAAACAATACTGATTACGTACCTCCGACCAAATTTATACACCTACATTTATGCCGAGTAAAGTAAACTCAGTGTTTGAACACATGATGATAGTATTTTGTGTAATTAAAGGAACAATCTAACCACTTACAGAGAACCTACATCTCCACGAGAATCCATCGTATAATCAGATAGAGATTGGAGCAATACATGAAAAACAGTTTTCAAAAGCGTAGTATTTAGTTCTGGGTGATGAGATCCAAGATTTCTGATGATTCTAGAATTAAATTAATGGAATCAAAAATGCAAAATAATATTTAACCAAACGTTGAGCAAAATTATCCAGTTATAAATTCAGCATTATAATAAATTACGTCAATAAAATTATTGGACATGAATTACGTAGTTGATTCTTAACTTTCAAATATAATTAGATAATGTTATCGTAAATTGTGATCTAAAATCCAATAGAAAAGAAATAACATGGAAACCGTTGCAACCACTTTTACAGGGTTTCTAAGAAGTTTACAAACATCTTGAAGATACACTTTCAGTTAAAGGCATTAGCTGGGCATTCACTTTTCCTTTTCGTAATTTCGTGAACATCATCGTTACCACGAAAAGGTAGTGATTAGGACCGTATGAGAACACCTCAGGATGGAGAGAGGAGACTTCCTGTGCTCTACCGTACCAGGGCATTTAGGGATCCTTTGATTCGTTCTGATGTATTTTTCTTTACTGAAAATTATTATTATTTCACTCTCGTACACTAATGTCTATCCTTTTTCTGTTATTCTCACTGCTGATTCTCTATTTTTTTCACAAACTTATTTCGATTATGTGGTACATATATATATTTTAGTGATTATGTATACCAAGATCTGTTTTACATTAAATAAGAAAAACAATCACAAGTAAATTACTTTCAAACGAACGCAAAAATAGGACGGTTACTGTTTTCTAATAGGTGTAATATAATTCAACATTTTGGCGGAAGGTTAAAATCAATTATGGAGAAATTTGAGATCTTTAAATCAAATAATGTGAAAATGGTATTATGAATTTACAGCATTAATTTCGTAGATAACCTCTGTTTTTCAGTTCATGTTACTGAGACTAAGAATATGAATGAACCACTAGTGAGTTATATCGATTATATGAAAGAGGTACACGTTATAAAGTAGCTTCAAATGGCAAATCACCAGAAAGAAACTATGAGTACAATTCCGAAATTTGTTGATCGAAAAATTTATGTTGTAAGTAATGACGGAAGTGGACGAACTAACATTCTAGAAACATAAATCTATTTATGAAGTGTTATTTCTGAAGATGCTAACTTACGCGATGAGCAGTTACTCAGGACACTATTGTGGAACTGTCAAATAATGTCGATAGTAAAATTTTGCCAAATATATTTAAGATTTTTCAGTTTAACAGAAAACTTACTCTACAAGAGCTTTTAAAGCGGATCCGCGAGAATTCACCCAACATTTTGTTTTTGGAGTTGATTTACAAGCACCCATGACGGTATCCAACAAATCGGCAACATGTCCACAATATAAACTATTTGGAGCTGCACCAATAATTTGTAAGTATCCAGAAAGTTTAGATTCAGAATTGGTGATTAATTGAAGCAAAAAATTCCTGTACAATAAGTCTGAAAACGGAAGTAATGTAAGAACTAGGTATTAAATCAATAACTTATGATGAGTAATGTGATTATTTTAACAATCAAATTTTGTCATTATATAACTCATAAACAACGTCTATTCAGACAAATTCAAAGAAATAAACAAAGACAATACATCTAAGTGAGATTACATTTACTGTTTAAGTAACTGTACAGTGAACCGATAGACCAATTAGTAAAAGTAAATATATTATGAATTTTTAAGTGATTTATCGAACTAACTTTCAGGAAAATAGAAATCAGTAAGTTACAACGTAGAACTTCGTACATTCGCACATACGTTCAGGTTGTCACACCACTTTATCACACAGATGTGATTGGTAGTTCAAATAACATAATGGTAGAGATAGTAGAAGCATTAGCAGTAATGGAGAAGATTAGGATTTAAAATATTATTCAGGAGGTATGATTCAGTGAGATAACTTAAGAAAAAGAAGGATAGAGATGATGAGGAATTCAGAAGATTAGAATTTGAGAGAACACAATCAATGAATGCACCTGCGCCATTGTAAACGATTTTAAGCCATGTCGTTCAAGGTCTCTAACCATCAGTTACTTTCGTCTCGCAGACCCCAACAAAGTAGCTTACATTCGCCAAAATGACTAAGTCCACTTGTCAGTGATTTCATGGCATACGTAACACATGTCCCAACTACCCTAAATGATGAAGTTTCACTACTTCATCTATTGACCTGCAATCCTTACCTAGCACCCGTTTCCCAACAACAGCAATGCTTACTAGATGGTCCCAGGATACACAAGCAATACTTACGAGACACGTATGATCGAAAATCAGTAACCTATGAATAACTTCTACTCTTATTGGCGATGTTTCACAGACATAAAGTAGGACGGAGCGAACTACTGTGTAGTACACTCGTCCTCTAGTCAGCAAACGGATATCTCGCCTACGCCATAAGTGAAGCAGGTTGGCAAAAGCCAATCGAACCTTCTGTATCCAAGCTGAGATTTCGTCAGTCACCAGGCCATCAGTACTGATGACTCACGAGATAAGTGAAGTGATCTACATGCTCGACTACATAACTGCCTATCACTAATTCAGGTACCGATGAAACCCAATCTTGAAGCAAAATTTTGCATTTTGATAAGGATAACCGTATCCCATGCATGCTTGCATTGTTGCTTAGGGTAGTCAGAAGACTGCGTTTTGTTAGCGCCTTTGACAAGTAGAATTATGTTATCGGTATATTCTAAGAAAATAAGCGAGCCTCCTGGTAGAAGGTCCACTTCTGAAAAGTCAGATGAAGATAATGTTAACAGTAAAAGCACATCTACGACAAAGTTAAACAAGAATGGAAAGAGTGGACAGCCCTGACGCACACCACTTGAAATAAAGAATTCCGCTCACTCGACCAGTGGTGTTCGAGTAGAGAGTCTGTATACGGTTAATGTACTTCACTGGTACTCCTTTCAGTAACAGACACTGCCATGTACGCTCGCGCTCAACAGAGTCGAATGCCACCTTAAGGGCGAGAAATACTACTAGTGTGAGACGACTGAACGTGTGTCTTTGTTCTAGGACCTGACGTAGTGTGAATATATGGTCCATACGTCAACGTCCAGGTCCAAAACCAGCCTGGTTTTCTATAGTCTGCTCTTCACCAACTTTCGTCAGGTGTCGAAGTATTACTGAGGCCAATATTTTAGATACTATATCAGTTAGATTGATTCCTGTGTCCATTCTTATAAGTTGGGACAATCAGGAAGGAATTGAGACCAGTCAGATAGGAAGGATTACATCCAGTTCCCAAATTCTACCGAAGATCTCAGTCAATCTGACTGCTAAAACTAGACCACCATCCTTACAAATATCAGGGGTAAGCCTATCAGGACTCGCTGCTCTCCCTTGCTTCAGATTTCCTATAGATTTCCCAACTTCATGAAGAATCGGAGGACCTACATCGATTTTCCACTCAAGTTGACTGGAGATCGTGGGCAACCGAAGTGTGGATGAAGGCCAGTCGAACTGATCTCTGAAGTGTTCTACCCATCGATCCAATCTCCTGGGTTGAGAATGAATGATACAGCCATTCTTTTCTGAGATAGTTTCGCTAACAGATGGATTTCTGATACCGGTTTTCTTGATTAGGTGGAATCCTTAATTAAGCGGAACAAATAAGATATTCTGATACCAGATAAGAACTATGATCTGATGAATAATCCTCAACAAACTGCGAGCGTAAACGCGAGGAGTAAAACCATGAAATCTTACTAGAATTGGATGGAGCACTACTATGATAAATTCTACCAAAAAATTAATAACGACACTTGATCAGTCTATTTGAATATTATTTGTAGCGAATAGGATTTATCAATGGTAACGCCTACCACAGTAGCATAATGTATGTGTAACCGATTTAAAGGATGCTATTCACCAATTTGGAGTGTGTTTACTTAAATGAAATTTATCTACAGAATTCGACTCATAGACATAAAAACACTCCTCATTCATAGATGGACGGCACATGTATACTAGCAGTCTGAGTTTCATCCGCTACTTTATCACCACCTAATAAACACTGCAAACCTGTAACCGAAGTACGAAGATGAGTGTATATTCGTGACTACGTATGATTATTCCTTGACTTGGTTTTGATGTGACGAGCTGTCGCATGAAAAATATTATCTGACGAGTCTAAACTGAAAATATTGTACTCCCAAAGTGATTATAACAGTTTGAGGAGCACATGCTTATATGAATGGTAATGCTGATAAACGGAAAAGAATGTCCCAGTAAAAAATAGCTGGCCAATCAAAAACCAGTACATACTAGTGAAAGATTGTTAGCAAACAAATTAACGGTTAATCTATTTTGTAAAATTTGTTAACCTACCTTTATAGTCAACTTTCAGTTCACCATTTCGGTTGTATAAATAAGTTGATAAAAAGTGAGGATATGCATTCACAGTAGCTTTCTGAAAATGAAAATATAATTTATTGATGGAGAAAAAAAAGCAATGCTTCTCTCATAAATTAAAGTTTATTTATGACAGTTAATTTTATTATGTAACAACCTAATGTATCGAAATGGAGATTATTTCTTAAATGAATAAAGAAAATTTTGTTAATGTGTTCAACTTTCGTTTAAACTGTTAAGTATTACATAATATGGGATAAACTGATAATTATAATACTGAAAACAAGCCAGAAGAAAATAGCCCCATCTCCATCTGTCATCAGAAGAAGAACAAAACCAATTACGATATGATTTTTACACCGCTTCATAATTTTATTGTAACGATTGTTTAATACTTTTAATGCAGCTTCTAAAAGACTGAATTCATTTCCAATCAAGAAGAAGTGTCAACGTTTGGAATCAAACTAACCGACGAATAAAGGAGATGAATAAAGACAGAATGATCTGAATTTTAGATTACAAATATTAGTGAGTGCAGAAATAAAATAACAGTTAAAAGACGATAAATGATGACGAACAAACGAAAGATCGTATGTTTCTCAGTGAGCTGTTAGAATAAATTTAATCAATAGCCGTTTGCTTATATCAATATGATTCATAAGAAGAGCTTAAATGTCAAACTATTTATCACACCAAACATTAAAAACTTCAATAGCGGTTTTTCGAAAGATTTCATTTATTAGAAGTGAATGGGCAAAACAAAACAAAAGCAACTCTAAAAATAATTAAAACTTTAAATAACGTAATATTATAGATTTTTTCAATGTAAAGTTTTATCGGTCCTTACCTGTACTTCAGGATTTGCGTGTCCGACACAATCGTCCAAGAATTCACGCCAAACCTCTAACGGTACAAAAATAATATAACAAACAAACAAAACAATAAATCTAAAGACGAATGTGCAGGATTTCGCACATAGTATTAGGAAAAAGTAATAAGGACGACGTAATGAACGGTTGGTTACATGTGCTATCGAAATTAACAATAAATGATGTATTTATGATACCTTCTTACTGGTTAGTCCAACAGCATGTGGTCATCAACTAGAAAAATAACTGGATCTGATAAATACGAAGTTACGCGCTATGTATTCCACAATAATAAGATTTAAATATATATATATAGTCGTGGTGCAACTCGCCTAGAATGAACACGTTTATTCAACTAACCGCAAGCAATACTTTTTGTGAGATGGTTGGTGACGCTTCGCAAACCCAAATAAGGTTGAGTTTAAACCTACAAAATAAGTTGGGGGCCGAACGCTTTAATTGTGAAGTCATCAATGCTATCATCCATATCTCATCGAAGAATGAAATAAAATCGACGTGACTGAGGGCACTGAGATGAGTAACTCACTATATCACGAAAAAATAATCTGTTCCCTCGGTAGTTTATTCCGAACTGCAGTTAGTCAATGGAAAATAAAAACCAAAGGGAATTCGACAGATAATCTAACATAGTTTAGGATTTATGGAATGTGATCACACACGATACCACTTAGTATCAAGTACAGAGACATAAAGTATTGCGACAACCGCAATACTGGAATGCAATGTTCTGTACTCTCAAATTCAGTTAATTTGTGATGAGTCACGATAATCCTATAACATAATCGATTAGATGGTGTTTCATTTCTGAGTTGCTAAGTCTATATTTCATTATCGCCTATAAGTAACGGTGAACTACCTTGAATACATTTACCAAATAAAATATGATTATTACAAATAAGTGATGTTCATCCTTGCAGGTTTAAGTATGTCGAATGTTATAATTCCTAACCAAACAGAAAAGTTATAATAAGCGTAGCAAAAACTTACCTATAACTGGATCATTGTGAAATGGTAGTTTGGCCATTGCACAATTTTGAATAAAATTAGCGGTTGCTTTTCGAATTAATTCACCACTCAAACCACGAAATTTATTAGCACTTTTGAGCTGAGTAGAAAAATTGTCAAGACATGTCTTATTAGTAACCACACATAAAAATGATGAACAAAATGAACGCATAAAACAGATGTTCAAACTGTTCTCGAAAATTTATTACGTAAAAAACAAGTTGTGAGATATTCATTTGCGCTTTCAAAGACAATATAGAGATCACTATTCATTTGTTGCACAATTATCTAAACAAAACTGCATCATTGACAACCATAGTCACTACGATAAAAGTTTAATAAAAGGTTATTCGTAAGCATATTCCAGTTTACAACGAAATAACTGGATTGAACGAAGACGGAATATGTACGTTAACGTGTACCAAAGCTCTATACAGCTTGAAAAAAGGTAGCGGAATTTTAATATGGCAATCAGGATCGGTAGAACTGCGTGGATTCAGTTCGTTAACTAAATGGTCACAGACACTATCAACAAATCATCTACGATAGTAAAATACTAGGCAAAGAGAACATTATCCTCGACCAATTCATGGAGTAAAAAGACAAACAAAAATTTTACAATTCTGAATCTAGTGGAAGACGAATAGTGAATTGATATGTGCAATTATAATCGGTTATTAGCCACATCATTGGAAATCTCTTATCACTGGTTATGATAATTGCACAAATTCTCAACTAGGTAGTCTACAAAAACCGACATGGTTCAGGCTAATAGACAAAATCCTCGAAAATACTACGTTTTTGGTTTGTCTGACCCTAGCTTTTTACCAACTTATTCCTACAACAGCCATCAGTGCCCGTCAATTTAGGCATACATAACACATCCCAACCACCTCAATCAAATACAGACTCATAAACTAATCAACCGATTTGGTATTCTTGTCTAACACCCAGCATATAACCCCATAACTGATCATACACCCACGATCGAATATCAGTAATCCACTCGATGCTAAAATAATAAAACGTTACACTAGATAAATTCGAAAACGAAATTCCCTTAATCAGTTTCCTAGTAAACTTTTATTGTTTAACAATATATAATGATTATTAGATATTTTGTGACAAAAGAAGCATTGAGCAAAATTTTTGGACAATTATTAGTATTAGAAGTCAAGATATGTTTTTCTTTCAATTTAGGACAATACAAACTGTAACAAACAGAATTATATCCAAGTTAAAGTTACGAAAGTAGCTTCCTTTGTAATTTCACACTATTCCGCGTTAATGTCTTTCGAAAATGTTTAGATCATAGTTACCGCTATTTTTAAAGATTGCTGGTCGGTATACCACATTGCCCCTAAACTGTGTAACTGTTAAATCGGATGAAATGAAACAGCTTACAGCTATCGCCAAACAGCTACTAGTAACCTTTCAATACAGATTTCCACCACTTCCTATGATATTAGTTGGGTTGCAGAGATTTAAGTATGTCTGTGAAGCAACCTCTATTAGCTTAGAATGTCCGACAAGTTGTGTACTTGGTCATTCCTAGATTTATAGTAATTGTCCTAGTTGATTTTTAAACCTTGCAAGTGATGTCGAGGCTCGATTAACAGTGTTTGAAAATGATAAGGACTGCGATACACAAAAAGAATCGAAATTAGTAGACCTGTAAACTCGGGCCCTACAGAAACTGTAAAATGAACTATGAATGTTGTTTGCCATTTTCATTCTTCTTTAATTTCTTCCTCATATTATTAGTATTAGTGTATTGAATTTCTACATTTTGACTAATACACATAGTTTTAAGGCTACACACAACCACCAACAATAATAATAGAGTAATACTTGAAGATAAATATGGCTCCCTATTATTATTATTATTATCATTACGATTACTATTTATCTTCTTTGTCATAAATATTAAAACGAACAGATATGTTATAGGTACTTTATATTTAGAATATATCTTCATGCCTAATTCCTACAAAAATCCAAAAGAATATGTACTATCATTGAGAATGGGAATTCAACTTACTGCTGGAACAATTTCCTTAATCTTCAGTAAATTTTCCTCATTTATATCACAACTAAAAGAGTTAGGAATGTTAATAATCAGGTAGAACACTTGGAAATAACAATTAAATTAGAAAACGCTACAGTTAATTTAACTGGAACTTCATCGAATTCATTATTATAACCACAGTGGTTGTTTTATGTTAATATATGGTGATATACTACGTAGTATACTACTATATTACATATTCGTTTATCATTCCATAACGTATAAGTAAGATCACCACCAGTAATTGTGCATCTGTAATTCAACTTTCATATTCTTAAATGTAACATTCAAAATGAAAATTTGTGCAGAATGGATAAGAAGTACAACTAGTAATAGTCTTGTAAATTTTCCCTACTCGGAGACTGACCAGAAGACCAAAAAGTCAGAACCCATATACAATGCCGATGCACTGTACAAAAAGCCATTCTGATATTTCGTCAATTACCTTATTATCATCAATGTCCAAAAGTCTTTAGGAAAAATTTAAATTTCAGTCTAATTTACTTGTATAACAGAAAACAGTTAATTGAATAAAATTTGAAAACTATAGAGATAGAAATTAGACATTGTTACTGTTTCGGCATCATACTTAGAATTTTCAACCCATTTAAACTGTCATCACAATTTAAGCATAAACTTAAAACAATTTCTTATATAAGTGGAAAAAAACCTTCACTGATGAATTACATTCAGAATTCTGTGACTAAAGATTAAATACTACAAGGGAGTATTCTGTCAGTAAACTGTATTTGAATGCTATCCAAAAAATGAATTAAAACGGATTACACAATGATAGACTGCCGTATACATATAGATATAGCATAAAATAATTCAATGAGCCATCTCATTTTCATTGATTTGATAATTAACGGTCAACATTTATAATAGAAAATGTGATAAATAAACGGTTACAATGATATATATAATACAATCAGTAAACCGCTAACCTGGATGCTGCATATACCAATTCACCTGTTCCAAATATACACCCCTGTTGATTGTGTAGAGTAGATTTAATCGAACCATTGATTATTTGAGGTAAGACTTAAAAGCAAAATGAATGCGTCCTA
Source organism: Schistosoma turkestanicum (assembly GCA_944470395.2). NCBI lineage: Eukaryota > Metazoa > Platyhelminthes > Trematoda > Strigeidida > Schistosomatidae > Schistosoma > Schistosoma turkestanicum. The sequence continues at coordinate 40,783,648 of OX103979.1, read as the reverse complement.
TTACTTCAACCGTGAAACCAGTTGAAAATTTAAATTTTAAGCTGTCTGATAACACATAGAGTAGCTGCGTTAACTGATTTCTAAGATTCCTTAAAAGGAAAGATAACATGCCATTTAATGCCAAAACAACGAACGTAGCCTCCATTTTACGCCGACTTAATGACTGATCCTAGTAGCTTTGCAGCTGTACTTATAGCCTTTGACTTTATAAGGAGAAAGTATACTTTTTAACTCAATTTCAGTTAAAAGCTACCAGTAATTTTTCCTAGTAAACAGATTATGAGGAAAAATGTACTTCAGATTTTACTAAACATTGTTAGCCACAAATGATGTGTAATAAGTAGGTTTAACGAAAAAGTTTAAACTGAATGAAAAGCGAGTGACCTACAAACTAATCTCCTCTTAAACCTCTATAACCATTTATGTTTATTTCGTTTCTATTTTATAGGTCATTCAATTAGATGAGAGACCAATTGTTCTGACTAAAATGGTCTTGTCTTTAATTCCAAATCATTCAAGAAGCATCATCATCAACAGCAACGTAGAACTTCGTACGTTCGCACATACGTTTAGCTTATCATACCACTTTATCACACAGATGAAATTGGCAGTTCAAATCACATAGTTGTAGAAACAGTAGAAGTATTAGCAGTAATGAAGAAGACTGTGGTTTGACGATTGTCAGGATATTCATCCAATATCCTAAAAAAATTATTGGTCAGTTCCTATTGGTTTATTCCTACTGGTCAATTTTATGGTCGTCCGAGATATTAATGTCACGAGCTCCAATGTTGTTTCTCATTGGTTGTCCTGACTATCGATGTCACGTCAAATGTCGCTTCCTATTGGTCGGCTTACCTGCCAATGCCACATACTTCGATGCCGTTTCCTATTAGACCAAAATGTACAAATACGCATTATCTGTAACGCTTAATGACCAGGACCAGGGCCGGGACCCATAGTCCGGGATCCTGATTCTCTTCCGGACTTGGACCTCGTGCATTCTGAATGTTTGTAGGATACAGGTGTGACATCATATCAAGTCTTCTTATTTTTACACAATATGGGGGTTGGGAGAATCGGAAGTAAGAAGAATGTCGTGTCGCCGGATCCTCGATCTTGTTTTCCGACTAGGTAAACTCCTAATAGTCCAAGTATATCAAGTTGACGTGTTTACGTGCATGTGTAAAAAAGATATGATTTGAGAAGTATAATTCAGTGAGATAACTTTAGAAAGAGAAAGATAGAAGTTATGTGGAATTCAAAAGATTAGATTTTGAGAGAACACAATCAATGAATGCACCTGAGCCATTGTAAACGATTTTAAGCCATCGGTTACTTTCGTCTCGCGGACCCCAACAAGGTAGCCTACATCTGCCAAAATGACTCAGTTCACTTGTCAGTGATTTCATGGATTTGTGCAATGTTTTGGTTTGGCCGGCCCTAGCTTTCTTCCAACCTACTCCTACACCACAAAACAACTCGATGAGACAGTCGGTGGATAGGCATACGCAACACATGTCCTAACCGCATCAACTGATGAAGTTTCACTACTTCGTCTATTGACCTGGGTCTAGGAAAACAACTATTTTAGGACGCCTAAATGTTCCAGGACAAGTCGTAGTGTGAAGATAAGTTCTATACGTCAACGTCCAGGTCCAAAACCAGCCTGGTTTTCTATAATCTGCTCTTCACCAACTTTCGTCAGGCGTCGAAGTATTACTGAGGCCAATATTTTAGATACTATATCAGTTAGATTGATTCCTGTGTCCATTCTTATAAATTGGGACAATCAGGAAGGAATTGAGACCAGTCAGATAGGAAGGATTACATCCAGTTCCCAAATTCTACCGAAGATCTCAGTCAATCTGACTGCTAAAACTAGACCACCATCCTTACAAATATCAGGGGTAAGCCTATCAGGACTCGCTGCTCTCCCTTGCTTCAAATTTCCTATAGATTTCCCAACTTCATGAAGAATCGGAGGACCTACATCGATTTTCCACTCAAGTTGACTGGAGATCGTGGGCAACCGAAGTGTGTATGAAGGCCAGTCGAACTGATCTCTGAAGTGTTCTACCCATCGATCCAATCTCCTGGGTTGAGAATGAATGATACAGCCATTCTTTTCTGAGATAGTTTCGCTAACAGATGGATTTCTGATACCAGTTTTCTTGATTAGGTGGAATCCTTAATTAAGCGGAACAAATAAGATATTACGATGTGATCTAGTTGGGTCCAATGTTGTGACGACTTTGGGGGGTCGCCATGCCAATAGGTGTCTTTTGTTTGTGCCTAAAGTTAGCATTTACTAGCAATATTCGCTTATCTGAGCAGAGTTACTGCATATAGTCGCCAATATCTGTTCTCTGAGCCGCGATATCATAAGATCCACTCAGGTGTTTTTCCTTTTCACTTAGTCTACCTACTTGATCATTGAAGTCACCAGCCATTATTACTATATTAGAGCGCCTAGCTTTTTGGAGGAGGTCCGAAAGCTTTCTGTAAAACTCATTATTCACTTTGTCTGAACTGCAGTCAGTCGGAGTGTAGGCGGTGACAACGAAGAGACTACGGCAAATGTCCCCGTCTTTGCGAGTCCTTACTGTCCCGTTCAGTTGGATAGCGCGCAAGCGACTATCTACTGGGATCCAGTCCATGAGAGCTGGTTCTGCCGTTGGACTCAATATTATACCTGCTCGGATCCTGTATGCGCGTTTCGTAGACTCAACATACATCCATGGCGCGAGATTCTAATGTCCTAGCTAAGGAAGCCTGTTGCCCTATTTGACACAATGCTGTTTCCACAGCTTTTTAGATATCATACCAACCTGCCTCAGGATGGGCATCACTTGCTACATAGCTGCTTAACTGTTTTTCTAGTTGTTCCTGAAATATATTCTTAGCTTTATTATCATTTAGTAGAGCCGTAAGAAGGTTTCCTTGCGAAATTTTTCTTGCGTCCAGTAAGGCGCAAACAAACACGTGCTCGCACTAGAGTATGGTCTGAGTCTAAACAAGTGCTCCAGAATGAGCGGCAGTCTTCAATAGAGCCTCTCCACCGATGACTTTTAGCGATGTAATCTAGTTGGTTCCAAGGGTCTCTAGGTCAAAAGGTGTTTCACCTTATGCTTAAAGCTAGTGTTTGCTAGGAATAGGCGGTTATCTAGGCATATCTACTCGTTGACTTTAACGAATGAGAATTCACCCATCAGATCATTAAATTCTTCTCCATAAAACAGTAATACTATAGCAAACAGAGAATTAGTCATATTAGTTCACATTCAAATGATGACAACAATTGATTTTCCCAGTGAAGTATCAATGACAGCAACATTACAGGCTGCATTATACAAAGAGTGGATGGCATAACAATTTCAGAATAACGATTACTAGTCTACAGTATCAAAAAAGACACTGTTACATCCGAAATCAAAGAAAATAGTGAATGCACTAAACACGTAGTATTAAGATGTGATAGTTAATTTATCCACAGTTCACCAGTATAATGCCAGTAAATATGGCTTATATAAAATTTAACACGCTTAAAAATCAAAATTATTGATTGACTATTATGTATGAAACTAGACAAATATATGATTGTATTAATTCAATACATTTCCTCATCACCTTTGTCCGGATCTTTTTAAATTTATTTCATTAGATTACACTACTTGAATAATATCTTTGAACCCTTATGCCTCCGATTACCGCTAATAACTCTACTATCTCTAACACTTTGATTTGGATTGTGTTAGGATATTCATCCAATGTCCTAAGAAAATTATTGGGCAATTCTCATTGGTTAATTCCTACTGGTCAATATTATGGTCATCCTATATATCAGTGTCACGTACTCTAATGTTATTTCCTACTGGTCGTCCTAACTTCAATGTCACAGACTTCAATGTGTTTCCTATTCGACCTAACTGTATAAATAAGCATTATCTGTAACGTTTTATGGCCCGGACCAGGACCTGGATCCCTAGTCCGGGATTCTGATTCTCTCTTGAACTCGGACCTCGTACTTTCTGGATGCTTGTAGAATACATGTTCTACTTCATATCAAGTCTTCTTCTTTCACTCAATGGGGCTTTGGAACAGTCGGATTAGAGTAGCCTGTCATGTCGCCGGATCCTCGATCCTTGCTCTCGTTTTCCGACTAAAGTAAACTCGTAGTAGTTCAGGCATATCAAATGACGTGTTTACGTGCATGCGTAACAGATTAACAATTGCGTCTGTGTGCTAATGTGGTACGGAAACTTGAACTGATGTACATATGTACGGAGTTTTACGTTGTAGCTGACTGACTGACTAACTGACTGATTGAATACACAAACCATACTATTTTAAAAATGAGATTAAAATAAACCACAAGTGTACTGAAGTCTAAACTGCGCGAATAAATGAGTGATACGGTGATAAATAGATAGCATATAGAGAAAATCAAAATAAGCATAAATATACCCTGAATGGATTGACAATATTTTTACTAGGGTACAATGAGACTCACTAATTTCCATCATGTAATCGGGTTCAGCTTTGTACAGTTTCCCCAAAGCACAAGCAGCCAGATATCTGATTGAATCATCCCAATGTCCAAGACGAACATTGACCAAATGGTCAATCATAGGTTTTACATATTCTTTATACTTGGCTACGGACAAACTAAACAATAATTCAATCACCAATACGAAAACTCTGAAAAATTGTATGGTTTGAACAAGAGTAGTAACTATTTCCAAGAACATTTAACCACTAGCCTTAATGAACTAGGCTAAGTAGCGCTTAGTGTGACGGGTAACAATATTACCCGACTACAAAAACTGAAGTTTTGGAGGTGACGTTGGAGATAAGGGCAATCTAGTATACAAACAAAGCCAGAGTGACTCGTTTTAATCTGGGGTATTTTTAGCCCCACTGTGGTGTTCGACCGTCAATAGCATGTCAGCGTTACATGTCACTGATGGCAGTATTGCTTTACCTTTGTGAAATCTAATCCTTTCAGGTTGAGGACGTTTGACAACTCTATGTTCGATCACCGTTGTTACTGAAGGATTGCTCACATACAATGACAACACTGTGTTAGCAATATGTATTCGGGAGCAATAACGATAACTCACTGTTGAAATACCGACTTTATTGGTTAGGTAATATTTACATATGCCATCCCAACGACTTCTATGTTAAATTATTTTCCAACACTGAGACTGGCTGGAAAGTAAGATGGTCGGTTTATAACATAGATCTGTGTTATGAGATAACTGGACAGAACGGGAATCTGTTAATCATTAAAAACTCACTGGTTCGAATGCTCATTGGTTTGAGATGTACTTAAGCATAGCTTAAAAAAACCCAGTGGTAATCCTGTTGTAGTTATTATTACTATTACTGTCTTCAAACAAGTGAGGCGACCTCTGTTGAGTGGAGTTGTTTATAGCCGTATTTTTAAATGCACTGTATCTATCACCACATGCTATTATTGTCCATTAGTCTAGTGACTGTACTAAACTAATCTATTATTTCTTCGTAAGATTGTCATTAAGTTTGTGTAACTCATTTTTCTGGTTCCCTATTGCACTAAAATTTACATGATTCAAATGAAATAAACAATCCACTGAATATTGAAAATCTGTAACTCAATTTTTAAGGTACACTCCTAAACAGAAAGAATCGGTGCTGCAATTCGAGATTGGTCGCTGTCTTTTTTCCTTTCTATAAAAATCCATTCCTTGATGCACTAACCCAGTCTTTTAGAAAGTTTTTGTAGTTTATCACAGTATTTGGAAAAGATATGAATAAATGACACGGGCCAAAGTTTCACATAAATCTATGGTACATTTTATCCAAATATAATATCAAGTTATTGGAAATCTTGAACAAAAAATGACCATAAGAAATGTACTCCGTCTTAATAGGATTGTTCTTTAACTAACCTCAACTGAAGATAGCAGTGGGCACGATTCCCTACACTGGAATAATCACATGTAGTGAGGATTTCGATTCCATGTGGAAACTGACCCTATTTATATATACAAGAATACAAATAATAATAATAATAATAATAATAATAATAATAATAATAATAATAATAATAAAAATAATGATCAACCCAAATATGACAACTAGGGTAGTTAATGATCAGAAAATACTGATATCACCCATAGAACATGTATGTACTACTTACTTACTTACGCCTGTTACCCCCAATGGAGCATAGGCCGCCCACCAGTTTTCTCCAACCAACTCTGTCCTGGGCTTCTCTCTCCAGTTCTGTCCAATGTTTGTTCATTCCTCTCATATCTTTCTCTATTTCTCTGCGTAGTGTGTTCCTTGGCCTTCCTCTTTTCCTTTTGCCTTGAGGGTTCCATGTGAGGGCTTGTCTCGTGACGCAGTTGGGTGCTTTTCGTAGTGTGTGTCCTATCCACTTCCACCGCTTCTTCCTGATTTCCTCCTCCATTGGAATCTGACTTGTTCTCTCCCACAGTTCGTTGTTGCTGATGGTGTCTGGCCAACGAATACGAAGTATTTTGCGTAGACAGCTGGTAATAAACACTTGTATCTTCTGGATGATGGCTTTCGTAGTTCTCCATGTTTCTGCTCCATACAGTAGAACTGTCTTCACATTTGTATTGAAAATCCTGATTTTGGTTTAGGTTGAAAGTTGTTTGGAGTTCCAGATATTTTTCAACTGTAGAAATGCAGCCCTCGCTTTGCCAATCCGCGCCCTCACATCTGCATCCGATCCACCATGGTTGTCGATGATGCTGCCCAGATATGTAAAGGTGTTAACGTCCTCGAAAGCATCTCCATCAAGCGTGATTTGGTTGGTGCATGTTGTGTTGCATCGGAGAATTTTGCTTTTTCCTTTATGTATGTTGAGACCTACTGCTGCAGAGGCTGCTGTTACACTGGTCGTCTTCTCTTGCATTTGTTGTTGCGTGTGAGATAGAAGAGCCAGGTCATCTGCGAAGTCCAGATCGTCCAGCTGCGTCCTAACCGTCCAGTTGATACCGTGCTTCCCTCTAGATGTTGATGTCTTCATAATCCAGTCGATGACCAGGAGAAAGAGAAAGGGTGAGAGTAAGCAACCTTGCCTCACACCGGTCTTCACCTCAAAAGAGTCTGTCAGCTGACCTCCGTGCACGATTTTGCAGTTGAATCCATCATAAGAATTCCGTATGATGTTGACTATTTTCTCAGGTACACCGTAGTGTCGAAGAAGCCTCCACAGTGTTTTCCTATCCACGCTATCAAATGCTTTCTCGTAGTCGATGAAGTTGATGTAGAGTGGTGAGTTCCATTCAATTGATTGTTCCACAATGATCCGTAATGTAGCAATTTGGTCAGTACATGATCGATCCTTACGAAATCCGGCCTGTTGATCTCGAAGTTGGGCGTCTACGAAGTCCTTCATTCTGTTTAACAATACTCTGTTGAAGACTTTGCCTGGTATTGAAAGAAGAGTGATGCCCATGTAGTTCTCACACTTGCTCAGGTCGCCTTTCTTTGGTATTTCGATCAGGTACCCTTCTTCCCAATCTGATGGTACTTGTTCCTCATCCCAAATCTTCTTGAAGAGGATGTAAAATATTTTCGCAGTTGCTTCTACATCTGCTTTCATTGCCTCTGCTGGAATGTTGTCTGGTCCTGCTGCTTTGCCGTTCTTGATTTGTCTGATGGCCATACTGATCTCAACCGTAGGTGCGCCAATATTAATTGGGAGGTCTGTGGATGCTGCTTCGATGTTGGGTGGGTTCAGTGGAGCTGGTCGATTCAATAGTTCCTTAAAGTGTTCTACCCACCTATTTCGCTGTTCGTCAGTGTTGCTGATTATTTTCCCTTCCTTGCTTTTCACTGGTCGTTCTGGTTTACGATAGTTCCCGGCGAGCTTCTTTGTTGTTTCGTACAATTGTCTCATGTTTCCTTCTCTTGCAGCCTTTTCCGCCGTCATTGCTAGATCTTCCATATATTTTCGTTTGTCAGCTCTGATGCTCTTCTTCACTTCCCTGTTTGCTTCTGTATACTCGGCTTGCGCCTTAACTTTCTCTGCTCTTGTTCGGCTGACATTCATTGCTGCCTTCTTGTTCCTCCTTTCTTCAATTTTTTTAAGAGTACCAACAGAGATCCAATCCTTGTGATGGTGCTTCTTGCGACCAAGGACCTCCTGACATGTTGAAGTGATTGCCTCCTTATAGAACATGTATGTGGACCAAGTAAATTGTCAAAGTAGCATTCAATTGAAACTGGTGGTAGACATTTTTTTATTTAGAGCACCATCTTCTTGAAAGCTTATTGTCAGGTACAGAATGTTACTCACCGTGGTAACGCTAGTGAAAAAAATTAGTTGGCAGAATATTGAGTATCTAACCAAGTCAGTATTATTGACGATCTGATAGTCGAAATATTTCATTTCAATGTTAGAGTAAAATTGATTTATAATATTCATTAAACACCCAGACCTACTATAAACAAAGTACAATGTGTGCATAGGCCATACTTCTCATATGTGACAAGTTTAACCAAGATATCATAAGACAAAAGTAGGGGTTTTGAAATAGTAGAAACTCTAACATGAGAAGTATAGATAGACAAAACGAAAGGAATTGACGAAGGGAATCGTGACTCAGGATCCATGAAGGGACTACGACTGAATACACTAATGTCAACCCAACCAACCAAAATTACGATCATCTCCCCTATGATACTATCGGGCTGGCCACACCGAAATAGGCAAGGATGGGTTTTAATATGCGAAGAAAGTCGAACGCTTAAAAAGAAACGCCCTTGGATCTATTCTTACCGTTAACCAAAATATTCAGCTGTATTTTAACTACCAAATTACTTGAGGCAGAGAATAGAGGGTGATATATTATCATATATGAAACTCGGTATACAGTTAATAACACTAAATGGTAGAACCCGAGTACTAAAGATATATACTTTTCTAAACAGCAGGATTTTTCATACCAACGTTATTCGAGTAGCCAACAAAAACAAATTCTGATTTAACAGTGTCTTCGCGGTCGCCTCGAAATGCTCAGTGATTATTATCATTGCTACACACATGTCAATAAGCATGACAGTTTCAATAATGTATTCAGAGCAATCAGTGAATTTTGGTAGAACTTTTTAAATTTTCGGTGCTTGTACTATCCAATTTTCCTTACACATTTCCTTCCTAAATTTATGAACAAGCAAATTCAAAATTCAAGTTAATGTTTGCATAACAAGTGACTGTATAAAGTACAGTTACTGACTATGATGACTAGGTACAAATTCGCCCACTCAGCTCTAAGCTACACTACGTATGAGGGATAAGTGAAACTATCCCAAGACCGAAGTGGGCCGGGACTTGAATCTGTGATATAGTGAGTGAAACTCATTCCCCTTAACTATTAAGCTACTAGTTGCAGTACTGACTGATAAACTAGTGTTAATGTGGCTTAGCGCTTTTAGCACAATTTTCGACTACTGGACAGCTGATGTAATCCAATTTCACTTTCCTAGATTTGACCAGCTGATGGTAGGTCTAAGCTCTAATAAGTGACATGCACGTATATTAACTTCAGGTTTTCTTTATGAAATCAAGCATCAAAAGTTTTAAGTAATTCATTTAAATCATACATATACTAATTAGCTGAGATTTAAATGGCTTAACTGCTGTTGTTTTTATCTTATCATAACTATTTGACAGAGGTACAGGAAAAGTTATCCACGGACCACAACACTTTTAGTAATCATGTATGCTAAATTCTGCGATAGGATATATCAAAACCTAGCAAAATACTCCCAACACTGTTTAATGTGTTAACTGATAACAACAATACGATCAACTAGTTAAAAAACTGAAATTGTGTAACTGACCTGTCGACCCACGTTCTCTTGAAATGCAGCGGACCCTGCTCGACGTACACTAACCTCTCGGTCGAACAGGCTTACTAAGACTAATGAGCTTGCGATAGGAACGACATAATTCACGAAATCTTTAGGATGGTATGCTCTTGCGAAAGCCCAACATACATAACACCCAGCATCTCGAACATTAGATCCATAATTATGATCACCAGACCTCTCATCATAAAACAGAGCCCGTAAAACGACTGGAACCACCTAAAAGTGAGAAACCCATTATTTGAACATTATATTATCGGAGGATGGTGATAATAGTTAAAATCAAGATCGCAAAAGTTTATTTTAATTCAGTACGTAAAATAGGATACAGAAGTTGCACCGAATTTTCACGACTTATTTCCAGATACTGGTTCATGCTTCGGTTTAACTGGACAGTTTATTAGGTTCTTAAACCAATCAGCAATCATAAACTGATTGAAGATGTGAATAGATTGATATTCATTAGCTTTTGGTTTTTTCAGCCATAGGTTAAGTACTGGGCTTTAGTATTCCGTGGCTATGAAACTTAAGGTTTTGATAGTAATGATTATTGTTATCGATATGCAAACTAGCAGTCAAAATTTATCACAATCATTGTTTTATTAATCAACTGTCATAAAAAAAGATTTACTTCTGGTAGCTTGGATGGTAAAAGAAGACTGCGACGACCAAGCTCAGCCAAAGCAAGACAAGCTCCATGCCATGCAGTATATGGTTCCAGTTTTGTGCACAAGGATAGTACAACCGACAAAACATCATCTACCATCGAACTAGATAGACGAGAACAAATCCGACCGATTCTGAGGAAAAAATACATTGAAAGGCGATCCTTGAAACAAACTTTGGCGGAACGAAATAGAATTCAGATATTGCTAATCTAGATTTTAATATAGAATAGTGCTTAGAGGTAATAAATATTTAGTGCGATGATAAAAGACTTAATCTTAGTTAACAGACTACGATACTAACATCTACCTAAAACACAGCTACTTATTTTAACTTAACAGCTCCATGGTTAAGGTACTGGGCTTTTGATTATTAAGCTCTTGACCCAAGCGGATTTTCATCTATTTCGGATTGAGCAGCTGGGTAACATAACTAGTCCATACAGGTCATGCGAGATACCAAACTATGAAATAAGCTGTATTCGATAACTGTATTTGTTGTCAGAGTTCAGTAACACTAATGAAACGATTTAGGGGTAAAGTACTTTTAAATGCCTCATTTTGTAAAGAAATGATGATTAACTTTTCTCTTGTACTCAGTTGCTTTATTTTGTTTAGCGTTACCCTAGAATAATTGTTTCGTGCCAAGTCCGTTATACATAAGGTAACTAAATATTTCTAACTTTAGAGAAATTATGTTGTTTCATATACCGCCAGTAGTATGTGTAATGTAGTTTAAACACGGTATTTACGTTATAATAATACAACTGTCCCATAATCAAGTGGAACATTCCATTTCAAACTACTGATTTATAAGGTAACACGAGAAAAAAACCCATACAAGTATATTGTAAACCATACATATATTTCCTACCCTTTGGCAGCAGACCAACGAACTCCAGTAAATTGACTCCGCAAAGCGCTTATCAGTTTATCAATAACTTCTGCAACTTCATCTGTGTTGGGAAATTCACAGTTCATAGTTGATGAACAATCTGCAGAAATATCACTAGTGATAGTATTTTGACAGCTTGTGTATAACGAGTAGTCAGTAACTTCTTTAGAGACCGAGGAATGAAAAGAGTTAGGTTTTTTGTCATGTTCCACCATAAGAGATTTCAAGTTGTCTTGCAATGATCGGCATCCTCGTTGATACTGCCATGTTGTATTTAATGGCGGGCAAAACAGTAAACCAATTCGTTGCAGAACTTTTGTTTCAAGACGACAGAGAAGAATTCCCTTAGAAGAATCTCCGGGCAACTGAAGTACTGTGCGCAAAAGGTCACTCGCATAAGGTAACAATTCAGTGCGGCTTCCAAGTTTACATATATTGGCTATACTCCTGAGGATGCCGCATACCTGCTTTTGGTCTTGTACACTGATAACTAGGGTTAATATTTTTAAGGAAAATTATAAGTTCAGTAAACCATATTGAAGGGTCTAATATGACTGATAAACACGCTATAAAAAAATAAATAAAGAAAATGAAATCTGAATACTGAATTATCGCATGAAATGCAATCACTTATTCCATGAGCAGGATACAGATTGGAGTAGAGCATGTCCATAGCAGGGTTGTGTTGGAGAATGCTGATTGAGGCATTCTTAGCCAATCAGCGCTAGCGAGGAAGACTCAAAAATACTCTTGTGTAAAAAATTATGAATATACTAACGTTTTGATTACTACGACTTTGCACTCATCTTCGTTTGTTCAAGTTCAACTAACTACCTGTTCAAGCTGTGTTTTGGTTTTGGAGACTAGTTGAATGCTGAACAGTGTTTGAAGAATACTAAATAATAAGCAGCTGGGTCACATAAGAGAGATCGTTAACACAGGTAAAAAAGACAAATATATCGTGGACCGATAATATACATAAAACTAAGTTGATACGACGTAAGCTGGTTGATTGATAATTTCTGTGAAATTTCAGAACAACGTTTGCTAAATAAGTGAACGAGTTTTTTTACGGCTTCCTATTTTCTGAAATATAAGTAGATCCTAGTACAAAACAGCTTTGGTTAAGGTTACAAAGATAACTAGGTTTTGAAACGGTAGTAATTTTAATCATAGCAGAAAGCACAAACATGGAAGCTAATCGCAGTTTTCGTCTATATTCACAAATTAGATATGCGAACTTTGGTCCCAACTGCCGCTTTATAGAAAAGTATGTATGATGTTTGTTAATTTTTAAAAAATAGAGGACTTAGAGATAACCACTCCATCCTCTATGAACCAACCCCTCTAAAAAACGCACTCTACTTTTCAAAGAAAGACATTACATATACCTATGTAATAATTTTAAAGATTCCCATTGTGAAAATTAGAACAACACATATAAGCGAACAATATTGTTTTCGATTAGATCGTCATCAGGCTTTACTCTAATATGTAATAAACAAGGATGCACTTAGTAAAGTTACTTTTGGGTTATACTCTTTAACGTGTTATCTCCATTCAAAATTCTAATGTAACGAAAGTATATTATCCTCTTATTTCTCACCATGCTATTTGTTGTAAACTTAAATTGTTTTCACTGAAAGGAAAACCTTTAGATTAAATGACTCCATTTTGGAAATATTACTGCCTCAGTCAGACAGTTAAAACATCGAACGTTGTATGTAAGTGCACCAGTTCAGGTTGCCATATTCCATCAGCACAGTAACGCATTTGTCAGTCCAAATCCCATTGTGGTAGCCATTGTAGAATTATTAGTACTAATAGAGAAGATTAGGGTTTAAAGATATGATTCGAGAAGTATAATTCAGTGAGATAACTTTAGAAAGAGAAAGATAGAAGTTATGTGGAATTCAAAAGATTAGATTTTGAGAGAACACAATCAATGAATGCACCTGCGCCATTGTAAACGATTTTAAGCCATCGGTTACTTTCGTCTCGCGGACCCCAACAAGGTAGCCTACATCTGCCAAAACGACGCAATTGATGTATCAGCGATTAGGAAATCGCCTCGTTAATATCCACGTTACCTGGGACTTGAAATAATCAACCCTAACCATCACGAAGCTGACTCGATCCCCACGCAGTTTATTCAAGTTAGGATCCGCCCATATATATAGGGCCTCAACTATTGGATTTTGATTTTGAACAATTTTGTCTCGTGTGCTGTTGCGGGTATGAGGGCGGTTATCACTTCCCGGCTGCCCACACCGTGGAAGGTTGTTTCTTGACGAACCTGAAAAGGAAGATGGATTAGTGTTGGTGCGTGACCGCAGAGTCCAAGGGACAACTGCTTGAGGCCGGTCACGCACGGCCTTTTTATGAGAGGTATTTAGAGGATTAGCTCCGTTCTTAAAGGCCCTTAGTGGGCACCCTTAACCAAGGAGACGGAAATCCGTGAGGTAGGGGAGGTGTGACATTTTTAGGGCCGACCTTTTCTAACCCTTCCTTCCTTGTGAGAAGGCAGCATCGCTGCAGATGCTGGTTGTCCGAGGGAAACACCTTACTGCTGTCACACGCCTCTGCAGTCAGCAGTACGACTTCGCCCTCAGACCTTGGGTAGCTGCTTTTAGTCTCATCGTTCTCCAATCGACCTGCCTGGCATGGTAGGACCTGCAGCCAGTATAGCTCGGTTGGGTCATCACGATAGGCAAGCCCGACCACCACGTCAAGGTAGCAGCTTCGGTCGGGCCTCAACTATTGGTCTTCCTTTATACTCAACAAAGCCCTTCTGAATAATGTCGGTTGAGTCAGAGTCAGTTTAACGTCCTTGTTGCTATTGTGTTGTTATCTCTGATTTGTTTCCAAGCCTCCTGAGGTCTAGTGAGGATTTAGAAATATTCAAACATTGTTTATACTCATTTTCTCTGCCTGTTTGTCTTCAAATACGCAGCAATACACTCATTGCATCTAATTTCTTACAAAAAATTAGTGCCTTAATCTTCCGAACTCCTCCTCATCTCGACCTTTTTCTTTCTAAAGTTATCTCACTGGATTATACTTCTCGAATAGTATCTTCGAACCCTGATCTCTTACATTATCGCTAATACTTCTACTACCTAGTCTAAGATGTGATTGTAATTGAAAATTGCGTCTCTGTGATAGTATGGTATGGCAAACTGAACTGATGTACGTACGTACGAAGTTTTATGTTGTAGCTGACTGAATGATTTTATTTATAATTACAAACATTTGTTTGGATATTCCTTATAAGATTCAATCTTAATTGTTAACCTAAAAGTAACTAAAAGTATGAGTGCTTCTTATGACAATATAGTTTACTGGGTTCCAACAGAAGTAATGATAAACAGCTATTAAAAAGATACCACTCTCTGATTGTAAATCTGGACCGAATTCGACAACTACGTCACGAATACGTATAATAACATGTGGCCCTTATCTGTTAACTTATAGTGAAAAATTTTTACTCCATATTTAAACAACGACGGCCGGCTTTACTCAATACATCGAGTAACCATGTCCAGATATGCATGTGTACGGAACCACAACCAATATTTTTGAACTACAACGATTCTGTTTTTATATCTATAACAAGCTACATGTATTGTAAACTTGGACAATGTCTAATGTATATATATATCAGTGCATAATATAGAGGAAGTTACAGTGAACATTTTTTAGCTAATTTACTAACCCTAGAATAATCAGGCAGGAACAACCCACCGATAGTACAACGAAGGGTGCCATAGGCAAGCTTTCAGCATTTAGAGCTACTTATAAATACTTTGCGAAAATCCTAGATTTGTATATTACCGTCCTAAATTTACTCGTTTTTTATAAAGATACATAGACGGCAGGGCACTTAAACTAAGCATACATTTACATATTTGACTTTAAACCACATTTGAGGTTAGTGATACTACCAGGCTGCTTAGACGAAAATGTGGTCTCATTAATAGTCTACGATGGATGAGCCCTTGTGATGCAATGAAGATTTTGTTCCGATGATTAAACTAAGTTTAACTAAAGTGATAGTAGTACGAAAATGGAGTCACATAAAAAAACATGTAATAGCACAACGGCTGGTGTGTCAACTAATATTGACAAATTTCAGTCAATTTATGCTGTTTAAAAAAAATTAAAAAACTTAATCAGACAAAGAATAATTTTACACTTACCGTCAACACAACTTAGATTTTTTATTGCAAAAGAAATCATTGATGGTAGCTGGGTATGAACTGCATCCGGCCTTGTCACAGTATGCGCAAGGAGGAAAGCGGCTGCTTCTTGAGTGCGCTCGTCCTGTGAGAGATAAAGTTTGGCTAAATCAATCACACGCTCAAGTATAGGTTTTTTTCCTAAGCTATCAAGAGCTTCTAAGTTGAAAGGGACCATTACCAAGATTGATAACCAAAGGAGAAGAACATAGCGCGTCTCCCAATTCTAAGGGTTACATTCAGAGCGTGAAAATAAACAGTACCTTTAGGTCGTTAACATCTTGTTCCATAAGAAGACTTAGAGTCGGTTCGATATCGTCAACTGTATGTGGCATTAAATGGATGATAGCTTTGTAACCTCGGGTTTTTGTCATTAAATATAAGATCCTGAACGCGAAATGAAAAACTTCAGGATCTGAAGAAGAACGATACACTACATCCAGACAGGCTGATATCATTTTCCCAAGATAAGGGTCAAGCAAATGTGGCTGTTCCTGGTATTGGTTGAATATATCTACCTATATATCAAAGAACTGAAAAATACATACGGACAAGAGTATCCTCCAAGTACTCTTTCTTGCGAAAATTAGACACTTCCACCTTAATCGCTGATATCAACTTCATAACCTGATCATAATGTTTAAATTCAGTAAACACACAGGACTCCTCGGCAGGCAAATTATCTAGAGTAGCGCACATGTTTGTATTTTTGACATGGCAGTGTTTCTACGCTGTATGACAAATGCTTTCAAATCTTTGTGTTAATTGGTGAAATTTTATCCCCGAAAAGTAATGAAAATAAGGGTAAAAAACAGGAAGTTTTACTTTTATGAAAATTATGATAGTGTCACTCCAGGTTTAGTTACCTGAGGGAGAAAATACATGGTTTGACTAATCTATAAGTGTACACAAAACTAAGACTTTTGTTTAACCCTTTAGGGCCATTACAATGTCACTGGGTCCTAGCTAAATCATCCAACAGGCCATTCAATAAATCCCAAGCAGTCCGTCGAATCGCGGCAAGGCCAAGTACAACCACCCAATAATCGATGGCATGCCATGGACAACTAGACACAGTAGTAGTTCCGCCATATACTTCTGCAAACTGTTGATACTGATGTATGCTGTTACTTATTGAGAGTGTTTATTTTAGCAAATCACTTGGTCATCATGATGGTATGACCCAGATTAGGTAGTAGACGCGAGGCCTGATTTCGACGTGTGCCGGAAGGTCATTACCGTCAAACTTGGGCAAGCCGGGACTCATGGCGGTAGCTCGCTTATATTGGCAGTCTATGACCCTCCGCGTTAACTTTTTTCATTTGCGAACTGCTTTCTGCGACCATTCATTTTCATGTTGGGTGATCTGATAATATTTAGAGTTATGTATAGCGATTAGTAAATGGCTAAAATAAGTTGTTCTGTGAATATTCGACATCAGTGCTAACCTCATTAGTTTTAAACCCTTGCTAAAAATTCTTCCCCATACGTCCACAACTGGTCACAGCCGGGTATGCTATACTTCTCAACCAACCAAATGTATTCAGTCACCATTTCTGTCGCCTGGATTGTTCAGATAAAAGATCGTCTATTATATATGAGTTACAGACAAAAGCCCTGAATATCCATTGCATATTTACTTACACTAATATGCAAGCTAATGTAAAATCCTGTGATGTTTTTTGACTTGTGTTTTGGTTCTAAGTAGCTCATAGTGTTCAATACAGGTAGTCCAGGCACAGAACTGTGCTTGACCTGACAAACTCAACATTTGCTTGTAATTGGAATCTCCCCTGTTTGAGCGAATTTCCGGTTTTACGGCAGTCAGGATGCCAGAACCAAAAACTATCAACTTTCCGGTCGGAAAATTAGTTAGCTGGAAATTAGAAATCGCGAAATTAGAATAAGGAGTATTGGAGAAAGGATAATGATCAAAATGAATGAATAAACTATTTAAAACATAGAAAATGGCCAGATTTTTCATTCTTTCAAGCTTTGCATGACATACTGATATCCCAGATCTTTAACCGGGAAGAAGATGAGGCCAAATAAGATTTATGTAATTGCTGGCGATTTCGTGGCATTGAAGAAATATCGAAGCGTGCTAGCGACTGGTAAGAGGATAAGCGACTTGATCTCAATCTGTTGTCAGCATATAGACAAAAACGACGAAGGTTATTGCGTAAAAAAAAGTATGAATGAACAAATATTCGGTAATACTTTCACTGGTATAATTGATGATAATAATGAATGATGCTATTTAATCAACTTTGTTTTTTTTCGCAAAAGTAAAATCACTAGAGCAACCTCTTGCTAGAATGGGTGTATTCTTTCGAATTGCAGCGGCTTCGTTCGTGGAACTAATCAATGATTGCAGGACGGAAGGATAAACGAACAGAAAGCGATCCACGATGCTTGATTTGTCACTGGTCTTTTCGTAGAACGGTACCAGAAGTAACGTACCGTGTTTGCTGTTCGAGTTGGCGTGCCACACTACAGTGGTTTGCATCCGGAATGTGCGGACGGCGTTCGAAAGGTTAGGGCCAACAAACGCTACAGATGTAGGGCGAAAGTAAGTTCAGTTAGAGAACCAGAAGCGACCTTGATAACCAGAGTCGTACAAATTGTTGCATTTGTGTGCTTTGAGATCCCTTATAATTTGACGGTGGAACCGTCAAACTAGGTCACTCGATGCTGGGTGGTAGGCGGTGTAGAATCTTTTTTGAATGTTTTGTTTTTTGGAAAATCCCTCCATGTATATATATTTGTGTTATGATATTACTGATTCTTTCTGTTGACTTTTTGGTACTTTATTTGATTCCATTTTGAGATTTTATCATTGTATGTTGTTATTATTTGTATATTTTTTACTTATATTGAAGTTTCTATGTTTGCTTCTGAACTGTACACATGTTGTTTAAATGTGATATTTAATATGTCTACAGCCATATTTGGATTTGATACCGTGGCAGTTAGAACTAGTAACACTTATTCTTTTGGAATCCGATACCCATCAGGGTAATTTGGACTTGATATTAATAGTCAGGTATCTGTTTGCGTTTCCATTTTATTATTATAAAGTGAACTGCTAGGGCAGAAAATTCATCTACATGCGGTATTACGTATGCGTACCATGCCAAGCAGTCGGGTTATCGAGGAGAATAAATCGGACCAGAATTGTTGTTTTCAGGAGTCGTGACGGTTAAGGGACAACCATATGGAGCTATCCATCGTTCTACGAAACCGTTGGAAACTTTCTCCGCCGTAATAGACTTAGTGAGAATATCTTTGGGCCATCTAGCAAAGCGTCGATGCACGTGAGTTTGTGATCATACAAGTGACAAGGTGGAAACAGTTTTTCAATTTCAATGTAAACGTGATCGAAGCGATAGTTAGGTGTAGCGAACGTGTTAATATAGACAGCTATGAGCCTATGTACTTTAAATCATTGAAATTGTAAGCGTGGCTCTGCTCACATACGAACATTAATATTCATGGACGGCCAGATGTATCATGCAACGACGGGGCGTAAAGTAGCTAGGTAGCCTGGGCCAGATGGTCCATGAATGATGTCAGACACGAGATGACGATAAGAGGAGGTTACGACGATTCGAGGTAGACCCGTAGAAGAATGATAAAGAGTTGTACCTGATCTAGCAGCTAGGAGTGCTTCCTTTCACTGAAGGGGTATACAGCGTGCTACCTCCGTACTAGAAGAATCGCTTGCTTAGCAGGTCAAGTACAGGTGAAGTAACCGAATTTATTTGGATACGTGACAGATCGTCAGCAACGTGGTTCAACTCGCCTTTAGTATAACGCAGGTCTGTCGTAAACTGGAAGATATAGTCCGAATGTCTGCATTCTTGTGGTGAGTGACTACCAGACTGGGTGTGAAAATAAAATGTTAGGAGCTTATGCTCTGCAAAGTATCATATATCTGATTGTTCCTTAGAGTTCTCGACGAAAAGCACCATATACCATCTTAGTGAAAGTGAGGAAAATTCCAGAAGCTGCCAAATTCCATAGATGTCTTGTTGCATTGCGGCTCTCATAGCGAAATCCGATGAAAGTCGTTGGAATAACGGTGTTTAGTGCTGATAATGTTTGATGATAGGATTTTTCCGGCGCCAGTTGGCGAGGTTTTGCCGTGACTTGAGGTCCGCTAATGACGATGCGATGTACCACACGATTAGTCGCTCAAGGAATCTCCTCAACAGCTTTCGTTAGTTGGGTGGGTTCAACAAATAAAGCATTCAATACATTGACATGCTATTAAAATACACCAGTATTTTTCGGAACACATTTGTTTGTCCTTTTAGACTGGTAAATTTAATATTCGACGAAGTATCGATTAAATGCAGCTCACGTGAAATGGTAAGTGCTGTAAGAACTCGATGCAGATCACAGCTGTACGAATGTATACGAGTATGAACGTCCACAGTTACTGTCATTGGTTGCAAAAGTTGTTCGTTAGCCTCTGCGAACTTCGAAATACCAAGTATCATTCAGCCTCAACTTCGATGCCCCTCATACCAGACCAATGGTTTTCTTCCGATCCAGGTATCCTTAATCTGCAAGGTGTTACGGACAAAAGCGTTCTCCAACTCTGAATATCTGTGACATTGTCAAGAGTTTAGGTATTCGGGTGCGATTCGGAACAATTCCTGTCAACAGGACACGCTCCATTGAAATATTTGCCTCCCATTTACCAGTCTCTAATAAGCGAAAATTACTTTCTTTAGTTTATAGCGCGTTGAAGACAATTGTTCTTCGCGAGATTACCAAGTTAAGTCCTCGATAGATCCAGAAACCAGAAAGAAGACAGTAACTGGTCTCGTGATATCAAAATAATATCAAGACCGGCATAAAGAAGCGGCTAAAGACTACCGAGGAGTAGCGGAATGGGGATGACACGCTTGGCGCGCGAATTATAGTCTTTAGTGCAGTTAGACAAAAGGAGCACAATACAACAATAATAAATGTTTCAGCAGTTGTGTTATCTTCGTAAGAGTATCCTACTACAAGTTCATCCTATAAATGGCTGATATTGAAGTATATGGAATCAAAAATCAAATGTCCCTGACTCAGTAATTCAATTCAGTTAAGAACAAGATTTGTTGAGGATAAAAATGTTGGAGTGTTTTCAATAGTTAATATATACGAAAATGGATAAACTACTCGTGATTTGTTACCAGAATTTGCCCGATCTTTACCAATTTTCGAATAAGTTCTTATCTATCCAAACTTGAACAAATATGATGTAACCATAGGTCTTCGCATACATTTCCCTGACGTTTGTTAATGCTGAAAAAATGAGAACCGAATCAGTATTTCTTGTATTGCTGGCGTAGGCATAGCATTAAGTCGTAGAGCTGAACAATCTCTCCTAGACTGGATCCCAGTAGATAGTCGCTCGTGTGCTGTTCGACTGAATGGGACAGTAAGGGCTCGGAAAGATAGGGACACTCTCCGTTGCCTCTTCGTCGTATCTGCATATGCTCCCACTGACTGCAGTTCAGACGAGGTTAAAGATGAGTTTTACACAAAGCTTTCGGACCTCCTCCAAAAAGCTAGGCGCTCTGATATAGTAATAATGGCTGGTGACTTTAATGCTCAAGTAGGAAGACTCAGTGAAAATGAAAGACACCCAGGTGGATCTTATGGTGTCACGGCTCAGAGAACAGACAATGGCGACCGTCTGTTGCAACTATGCTCAGATAACCGCCTATTCTTAGCGAACACCAACTTTAGGCATAAGGAAAAACATCTCTTGACCTGGCGACCTCCAAAGTCGTCTCAACGTTGGACCCAACTAGATCACATTGCCATCAGCCACCGATGGAGGGGTTCGATAGAAAACTGTCGCTTGTTCTGCGGCACATGTTTAGATTCAGATCATGCTCTAGTGCGAGCGCGTATCTGTTTGAGGCTTACTGGGCGCAGGAAAGATACTGTAAGAAAGCCTCTTAGGGTTGTACTCATTGATAATAAACTTACTTACTTACTTACGCCTGTTACCCCCAATGGAGCATAGGCCGCCCACCAGTTTTCTCCAACCAACTCTGTCCTGGGCTTCTCTCTCCAGTTCTGTCCAATGTTTGTTCATTCCTCTCATATCTTTCTCTATTTCTCTGCGTAGTGTGTTCCTTGGCCTTCCTCTTTTCCTTTTGCCTTGAGGGTTCCATGTGAGGGCTTGTCTCGTGACGCAGTTGGGTGCTTTTCGTAGTGTGTGTCCTATCCACTTCCACCGCTTCTTCCTGATTTCCTCCTCCATTGGAATCTGACTTGTTCTCTCCCACAGTTCGTTGTTGCTGATGGTGTCTGGCCAACGAATACGAAGTATTTTGCGTAGACAGCTGGTAATAAACACTTGTATCTTCTGAATGATGGCTTTGGTAGTTCTCCATGTTTCCGCTCCATACAGTAGAACTGTCTTCACATTTGTATTGAATATCCTGATTTTGGTTTTGATTGAAAGTTGTTTGGAGTTCCAGATGTTTTTCAACTGTAGAAATGCAGCCCTCGCTTTGCCAATCCGCGCCCTCACATCTGCATCCGATCCACCATGGTTGTCGATGATGCTGCCCAGATACGTAAAGGTGTTAACGTCCACCAAGGCATCTCCATCAAGAGTGATTTAGAATGATAATAAAGCTAGGAATATATTTCAGGAGCGACTGGAAAGAGAGTCAGGCGACAAGTTAAGCGATTCCCATCCGGATGCAGGTTGAAATGATATCAAAAAGGCTGTGGGAACAGCAGTGATATCTGCTAGTGAGGTTAACCAAGAGGTTAAGGAGAGGCCGTGGATTTCAAAAGCATCTACCAAACGCATGGATGCTCGAAAACTCATCATACCTGGCTCTGAACGTGATGAAGAACAAATTCAGCTGAGACACAGGCTGATAAAAAGCCTACACAACGACCGTGAACAGTGAAGGATAGCGAAAGCAAGAGTGATGGAAAAGACAGCGGCGATCGGCAAAAGTAGACCACTTTTCCGACTTATCAAGAAAACTGGTATCAGAAATCCATCTGTTAGCGAAACTATCTCAGAAAAGAATGGCTGTATCATTCATTCTCAACCCAGGAGATTGGATCGATGGGTAGAACACTTCAGAGATCAGTTCGACTGGCCTTCATCCACACTTCGGTTGCCCACGATCTCCAGTCAACTTGAGTGGAAAATCGATGTAGGTCCTCCGATTCTTCATGAAGTTGGGAAATCTATAGGAAATTTGAAGCAAGCGAGAGCAGCGAGTCCTGATAGGCTTACCCCTGATATTTGTAAGGATGGTAGTCTAGTTTTAGCAGTCAGATTGACTGAGATCTTCGGTAGAATTTGGGAACTGGATGTAATCCTTCCTATCTGACTGGTCTCAATTCCTTCCTGATTGTCCCAATTTATAAGAATGGACACAGGAATCAATCTAACTGATATAGTATCTAAAATATTGGCCTCAGTAATACTTCGACGCCTGACGAAAGTTGGTGAAGAGCAGATTATAGAAAACCAGGCTGGTTTTGGACCTGGACGTTGACGTATAGAACTTATCTTCACACTACGACTTGTCCTGGAACATTTAGGCGTCCTAAAATAGTTGTTTTCCTAGACCCATAGGCGGCATTTGACTCTGTCGATCGTGAGGTTCTGTGGCAGTGTCTGTCGTTGGAAGGTGTACCAGTGAAGTACATTAAGCTTATAGAAGCTCTCTACTCGAACACCACTGGTCAAGTGAGAGCTTATGGCGAACTGTCATCGACATTCTCTACTTCAAGTGGTGTCCGTCACGGATGTCCACTTCCTCCATTCTTTTTCAATTTTGTCATAGACATGCTCCTAGAAATAACCTTACCCTCACCTAAATTTTCAGGAGTAGACCTTTCACCTGGTGGCTCGCTTATTGACTTAGAATGTGCCGATGACATTATCCTACTTGGTGAAGACGCTGACAAAATGCAGAGTCTTCTGACTACCATAAGCAACAATACAAGTATGTTTGGGATGCGGTTTTCCCCGTCGAATTGCAAAATGTTGTTTCAAGATTGGGTTGCAGCAGCACCTGAACTAGTAAAAGGCAGTGAAACACGCGAACGTGTACATCGCTTCACTTTTCTTGGGAGTCTCATCAGTGCTGATAGCCTGGTGTGTGACGAAATCTCAGCACGGATACAGAAGGTTCGATTGGCTTTCGCCAACCTGCGTCACCTATGGCGTAGGCGAGATATCCGTTCGCTAACAAAAGGACGAATCTACTGCGCAGCAGTTCGCTCCGTCCTACTTTATGGCTATGAAACATGGCCATTAAGAGTAGAGGATATTCGTACGTTACTTGTTTTCGATCATACGTATCTTCTGGATTCTTCAACCCCTTTAGTTTTGACTTTCCAAACTTATCTCATTAAATCATACTTCGTGAATAATATCTTCTAATCCTAACCTCTCCGATTACATCTAATAGCCTTACTGCCTCTTCTATTATTGGATTCGAATTGACAATGACGTCTCAGTGCTGATGTGGTATGGCAACATGATCTGATATACTTACGTACGAAGTTCTACATTGCATCTGACTGACTGACTGTTACAACGAATGTTCCAGACTTTCATCGATGCTATCTACAACTAAAACTTCGAATTTCCTCTGTTTAATATAGGAAACGTTTGTTAAGATAAAGAGAGTTCACAGGTTTCGAAATTTACAAGAGCTATTTTCCTTTGTAACGTAAAATTAGAGTGGAGTGCTGTGCATTCTCAGACAACCTTGGTGTGTTAAAGCGCTCCTTATGACTGACTATGAGTCGTGTGACTCGTTTATGATATGCTACCAACTTTTAGTTCTGATTATAACTTTGTCTTCATCTCGTGCTTGTGTTATTTCTAATTGCTGTTTATTGTTTTTTTATTAAATGTAAGTGCATTTCGTGTGTTTTCTAAATCGTTGGCTCAATTTTTATCTTCCAGATAATCTCATACTGCTCCTTAAACTCCCTCATCACACAAGGTACTAAAGGCTGGTCGTTGCAATCAAAATCACTCCTGTTGCTTACGGTTCGAATATGACGGAGCTGAAACAGAATTCATCTTACAATTTTCGGTTGGGCATTTCTAGTGATGTAGAGGTATTCTATGTGACATAGTTTAGCAAAGAACGTATTATCAATTTTAGGATATTCAAACGTTCCATAGAAACCAAGAATCACGTCGCAACTCTGTAGGCGTGTTATCCTATACCAATGATAACTTACATCCTGACATATTATTAGATCAAGGCATCGAAGTAGGTTTTGTCTAACAAAACACAACAGCTCTCAGGGTTTTGATTATGATGATGTTCAGAATAAAATATTCACTGACGAAGGATCACGAAGAGCATCTCACGTAATCCGCACTTCAATTAATTACGCTTAACAGAGCAACATTTTTAGAGAAGCCTTGTTAAGGCACTCAGTACTATTTTTTATAGGCGTATTTACTGGACTTGCTGGTTGCGTGATTGATTATGCTATTGAAAATATCTCCACGTACAAATATAAATCAGTTTCATGGCGTATCCTTTTAATAACAAACTTAGTAGCGCAAGTGATACTAACAAACTGCTTTCCTTAACTAACGTAGTTATTAGTCGTTACACCCATTCCCTATGGATTTCTATTCCAGGATTTTTGTGGTGTGCAATCAATTGCCTCCTCACAGGCATAGCGGCTGCACTAGTCGTTTTCTTAGCTGTATGTCAGGTTCTTGACTAAATCATTTTGTAGCCAGTTGCTTCTGGAAGTGGAATCCCGCAAATCAAATGTTATCTTAATGGTCTAAACATTCCTCGTGTAGTACGCTGCCTCACCATGATTGTGAAGGGTGTTGGTGTTGTTTTGGCCGTGTCTGGGGGTTTAGCTGTTGGAAAAGAAGGACCTATGATACATATAGGCTCGGTGATTGCTGCAGGATTATCACAAGGGCGCCTGCGGTTTTTGAATTTTTCCCTGAGTTGCCTGAAGATTTTTAGAAACGATCGAGAAAAACGTGATTTTGTTAGCGCTGGTGCAGCTGCTGGAGTTGCAGCTGCCTTTGGAGCACCTGTGGGAGGTTTGCTATTTGCTCTAGAAGAAGGTGCTAGTTTTGTTTACCAAAGATTAACATGGACTATAGTGAGTCATCATTCACTTTTATTATTATGTTCTATCTCCCAGTTTTATATGTTAAACTGCATTGTCCTCAATCGGTTTTTCTCTCTGTTCACTTTAGATACACAGTGGACGTAAAATCATGATAATCTAAGCGGTTGAAGTTTAAATTGTTTCAATGCTTTATATGGCACTTTAGACTAAGCATCTTCAGAAAAATAGGTTAATGATTTTAAGCAGATAGATTCAGAAATAGTGCTATACTCAACACTTGTCCAGTCACGTTCATATATTAGTTTTGTATGTACGAGTATGTATGTATGAGTCATTTGGTGCATGTATGTTCAAAATGTACCACACGAAGACCCGTATAATTTCATTCCAATAAACGAATTAAAGCGTTGGACACAGTTATGGTCATATCAATATTCTGTTTATACTATAACTCAAATGATATTAGAGCAAAGTAGCTTATTAGCGTGAATCAGAAAGTAACCAAATTTGTTGTATTTATTTTAAAATAACTAGATACGTCCAAATAGTCAATAAGTCAACCATTAAAATCACCTCGTTAATATCCACGTTACCTGGGACTTGAAATGATCAACCCTAACCATCACGAAGCTGACTCGATCCCTACGCAGTCTATTCAAGTTAGGATCCGCCCATATATATAGGGCCTCAACTATTGGTCTTCCTTTATACTCAACAAAGCCCTTCTGAATAATGTCGGTTGAGTCAGAGTCAGTTTAACGTCCTTGTTGCTATTGTGTTGTTATCTCTGATTTGTTTCCAAGCCTCCTGAGGTCTAGTGAGGATTTAGAAATATTCAAACATTGTTTATACTCATTTTCTCTGCCTGTTTGTCTTCAAATACGCAGCAATACACTCATTGCATCTAATTTCTTACAAAAACTTATATCAATCGTTTAGGATCATGTTCTTGACCTTCACAATTGCAGGTCTAGTGATATCACAAGTACTAGAATGAACTTTTGAATTCCATAATTCTTCTTATTTTCTCTACTGAAAGTTTTCCAGGTATGTACACTGGCACTGTAGTAATCAGTCAGTCAGACAGTTAAAACATCGAACGTTGTATGTAAGTGCACCAGTTCAGGTTGCCATATTCCATCAGCACAGTAACGCATTTGTCAGTCCAAATCCCATTGTGGTAGCCATTGTAGAATTATTAGTACTAATAGAGAAGATTAGGGTTTAAAGATATGATTCGAGAAGTATAATTCAGTGAGATAACTTTAGAAAGAGAAAGATAGAAGTTATGTGGAATTCAAAAGATTAGATTTTGAGAGAACACAATCAATGAATGCACCTGCGCCATTGTAAACGATTTTAAGCCATCGGTTACTTTCGTCTCGCGGACCCCAACAAGGTAGCCTACATCTGCCAAAATGACTCAGTTCACTTGTCAGTGATTTCATGGATTTGTGCAATGTTTTGGTTTGGCCGGCCCTAGCTTTCTTCCAACCTACTCCTACACCACAAAACAACTCGATGAGACAGTCGGTGGATAGGCATACGCAACACATGTCCTAACCGCATCAACTGATGAAGTTTCACTACTTCGTCTATTGACCTGCAATCCTTACCTAGCACCCGTTTCCTAACAACAGCATTGCTTACTGGATGGTCCCAGGATACATGAGCAGTGCTTCGGAGACACCCATGATCGAAAACAAGTAACGCACGAATATCCTCTTCTCCTTCTGGCCATGTTTCATAGCCATAAAGTAGGACGGAGCGAACTGCTGCGCAGTAGATTCGTCCTTTTGTTAGCGAACGGATATCTCGCCTACGCCATAGGTGACGCAGGTTGGCGAAAGCCAATCGAACCTTCTGTATCCGTGCTGAGATTTCGTCACACACCAGGCTATCAGCACTGATGAGACTCCCAAGAAAAGTGAAGCGATGTACACGTTCGCGTGTTTCACTGCCTTTTACTAGTTCAGGTGCTGCTGCAACCCAATCTTGAAACAACATTTCGCTTTTTGAGGGGGAAAGCCGGTAAAGTTCGAGTAGCGAGCTTGTCTAAGGTTAATGCACTTCTGTGGTACACCTTTCAATGACAAACAGTACCAAAGAACCTCACGATCGACAGAGTCAAATGCCGCCTTGAGGACGCGAACTACTAGTGTGAGGCGTCGGAAAGAGTGTCTATGTTTTAGGACCTGACGTAGTGTGAATATATGGTCCATACGTCAACGTCCAGGTCCAAAACCAGCCTGGTTTTCTATAGTCTGCTCTTCACCAACTTTCGTCAGGTGTCGAAGTATTACTGAGGCCAATATTTTAGATACTATATCAGTTAGATTGATTCCTGTGTCCATTCTTATAAATTGGGACAATCAGGAAGGAATTGAGACCAGTCAGATAGGAAGGATTACATCCAGTTCCCAAATTCTACCGAAGATCTCAGTCAATCTGACTGCTAAAACTAGACTACCATCCTTACAAATATCAGGGGTAAGCCTATCAGGACTCGCTGCTCTCGCTTGCTTCAAATTTCCTATAGATTTCCCAACTTCATGAAGAATCGGAGGACCTACATCGATTTTCCACTCAAGTTGACTGGAGATCGTGGGCAACCGAAGTGTGGATGAAGGCCAGTCGAACTGATCTCTGAAGTGTTCTACCCATCGATCCAATCTCCTGGGTTGAGAATGAATGATACAGCCATTCTTTTCTGAGATAGTTTCGCTAACAGATGGATTTCTGATACCGGTTTTCTTGATTAGGTGGAATCCTTAATTAAGCGGAACAAATAAGATATTACGATGTGATCTAGTTGGGTCCAATGTTGTGACGACTTTGGGGGGTCGCCATGCCAATAGGTGTCTTTTGTTTGTGCCTAAAGTTAGCATTTACTAGCAATATTCGCTTATCTGAGCAGAGTTACTGCATATAGTCGCCAATATCTGTTCTCTGAGCCGCGATATCATAAGATCCACTCAGGTGTTTTTCCTTTTCACTTAGTCTACCTACTTGATCATTGAAGTCACCAGCCATTATTACTATATTAGAGCGCCTAGCTTTTTGGAGGAGGTCCGAAAGCTTTCTGTAAAACTCATTATTCACTTTGTCTGAACTGCAGTCAGTCGGAGTGTAGGCGGTGACAACGAAGAGACTACGGCAAATGTCCCCGTCTTTGCGAGTCCTTACTGTCCCGTTCAGTTGGATAGCGCGCAAGCGACTATCTACTGGGATCCAGTCCATGAGAGCTGGTTCTGCCGTTGGACTCAATATTATACCTGCTCGGATCCTGTATGCGCGTTTCGTAGACTCAACATACATCCATGGCGCGAGATTCTAATGTCCTAGCTAAGGAAGCCTGTTGCCCTATTTGACACAATGTTCGTACATTAAATACTCCAACATAAAGTCATGAACGGGGTTTCAGGAGACCAGAAATGACGTTTCGGTAATTCAAATCGTTATCATTACCGGTGCGAGGTAATAAGGCAATGTGAGAAGAGTTATTCGAGGAGATAAGGGAAATGTTAGAGGGTGTCGGATGGATTAGATTGTGACCAATGCGGTCTCGTGTGCTGTTACGGGTATGAGGGCGGTTGTCACTTCCCGGCTGACCACACCGTGGAAAGGGGTTTCTTGAGGAACCTGAAAATTAGATTAGTGTTGGTCTTGGAGATCTGTGAGCGTGACCACTGAGCCCAAGAGAAAACTGCTTGAGGTCGGTCACACACGGCTTTTTTTTAGAAGTTTTTAGTGTTAGCTCCGCTTTTGTTTAAAAGGTCTTACCGCCGGAGACGGAAATTCGTGAGGTAGGGTGAGGTGTGACATTTTTAGGGTCCACCTTTTCAACCCCTTGTGAGAAGGCAGCATCGCTGTAGGTGCTGGTTGTCCGATGGAAACACCTTACTGCAGTCAGCAGTACGACTTCGCCCTCAGACCTTGAGTAGTTGCTTTTAGTCTCATCTAATTCCAATTGACCCGTCTGGCATGGTACAAACTACGGGAACATATGTTCAAGCCAATATAGCTCGATTGGGTCATCACTATAGGCAAGCCCGTTCACCACGTCAAGGTAACATCTATGATCGGGCGCAAATACTGATACCAAAAAAATAAACATTTAATGTTCAACCTTACTCAATTGTACTTTGACCTCAGGTAGATGAGGCCATCAATCCTAATATTATTCGTTTTCAGTTTCCTTAGAAAGGAATATTCTTCATCTTCTACAAATCTCCTCCAACACTTCAACTTAAAAACATTTGTTTCGCTTACTACTTAAACTCATTTAAATCCATGTTTTAAACATTCCTCCTATAACTCGATTGAGAACACTAAATATCGGAGCTCTATAAACGTTATATCCTGTATTTTACAACCGTACTGCAAACTGTATATCCTTGCTTCCAATCTTCATCACATATCAGTCAATAAAAGTGACCAATGAAGTCCATTTCAATTAGTTGAGCAGAATAGACAAAAGTAATCCTGAGCCGCAGTGTGAAGTAAGCAAAACGAAATGCGAGATTCAACATCATCATGTTATTTTTGTGAATCAGAAAAAGTAATAACCAACATGATAGCTTGAAAAGAAGGAACTAACCTTAATTTCGGGGTTATTGCAAGATGCTAGTTATGCTTTAAACACTGTGTCAATGTTGGCATACACTTGGAGTCAGAGGTACTTCCAGTAAATCATTTTCAACTATTGATCATCCCACTATCTATAAGAAACACGCCGAAGTCTAATACTGGTGTTTATATGAAAGTTAGAGCAACCGAACCATAGTTTGTTCTGTAAAGTGAACTTTAACATAAATCCATAGGTACCTGACTTAGTTATCAGAAAAAACGTTTAAACCTGAATTTCAAAATGACGAAAGCTTTCATAAAAGCTTGTATTTACTATTTCACCTGGTAACTGGTGATATGCATTTTATGCATAATACAAATTTGAGGTTTTAAGGTTTTAACAGGTAATATAACTCTTGTTGTTACTACGAAAATGATAATACTTGTCTATACAAATGGAGAAGGTAGCTTTTTTGATTTTTTTTTATCACTGCATACTGTCAATCGGTTCTTAGTGTTCTCGATTGCAAGCTTTTTACTGAGCACTAAGCTGGAACGAATTTGCATCATTTTAGATTGTTCCACTTCATACTAACACAGTGAGTGGAAATTAATGAGGTTTTGTTTGTAGTATTCGAAGTGTTGTTAGTATTTATGGTGATAGAAAACTAAGTATTAAGTATACAGTGCAAAATTACTGATCAGCTTTGTTACAGTCGAAATCATGAACCGATCATTGTTATTCCACCATTAGAAACCTGGACATTAACACCGTTGGATGCTGACTTAGAGGCCTAGAGGTTATTCGTTCGCGCGCAAGACTGGACGCCATGGATTTGATTCCCGCGAGCGGTGGTCGTGGATGCGTACTACTGATGAGTCCCATATTAGGACAAAATGATCGTCCAGTGCTTACAGGTTTCTAATGGTGGTCCAACAATGTTTGTTTCATGATTTCAGTGAAAAACAACAATCCTCATAACTCTTTAATGAATTGTTATAATCATCGATGTTTTTATTTATTAAGGGTGCAAAAGTTTAGAGGTTAGAATTCTGTGACAAACTGAAATCCAAATATCGAACTGCTATTAATTATTTAGTCAGGTAGTCTGAAAATTGTCTCCTGGATGTTAGTTGCACTGGATAGATTATGAAAATTAACCACAGCTTTCACAACTACTGTACAAACATATATGACTATAATCTATCACAAAATAAACAAGGGATCACTGTTATCCATTAATTGTCAAATGGTGACGAGTATCATAACTCCTTATCCACACCCTTCAAGTGTTAAGATGTATATTTTGTACTAGTTTATGTGGATAGATATGGAATTTTACTTCAACTCCGTAATGTCATTCCACCAACGAAACTTTGCTCATATAGCTCTTCGCATCAATGGTTTCGATGTTTACTTTGGCCCTGTTCAAATCACTGACCCGTAATCATGAGTTCGAATTTACACCTGGTGGTCTTGTAAGCTTTGGTACCTTTGAAGTAAGTTATAGCTTCTCATTTATTTAATAATTACATTCATTTGCGACACATATTACATTACAATTATTATTTGTCGGTTTACTTTCCTCATAGTGTAAAGCAAACTATCATTGTAATATTTTTACTTGTATTAGCTAGCCTGTTTCCTGGAAATTACTTATCAGTCCTAGACTTTAAATCTACTAGCAATCATTACATCCGATGAAAGTGATGCTTTTCTTAAATATAACATTTGGAAGTATACATATATATGCTCATTATAGTAGAAATAGCCATTATTATATAATCAGTTTATTATCGACAACTTCATGTCGTCCACAAAACATTGTTGAATTTTGGATCTAGAATCGTTATTTCTCGCTGCTTCTAAAAGTCCAAGTCTTATGCAGTTAGCTAAGCTCTCGACTTTGAGTTATTAATGATTTATACTAAAGCTTTATTTATTAGCTAATGTAATCTGTTTTTGTTCGTTTTGTGTCCTCTTGGTTTAGTCATTGAATAATTATAATGCTTATGAGATTCTCATGTTTTTACTAATGGGTCTCATCGGTGGATTATCCGGAGCATTGTTTGTGAAAGCTAATTCAGCGCTAACAATATATAGACAAAAGTAAGTAAAACGTTACTAATAATCGGCTCGGTACTTATCATAACTATAAATTTAACGTTAAAACTAATTATAAACCTTTTAAAATAGGATTTTGTCAGTTGATTTTAGTGTTGACGATGTGACTCAGACTTCTGAACAATATACCCCATTCATCGAGTAGTCATAAATATACGTTTTATATTAGTTGTTCCATCCGATACTACATTTCTGTGTACGTTGTAGGATTTAATTTGTCCTACAGATGTACTTCTAGAACTGTAAACGCAATATTGGCGAGCACAGAGTCTGTTGGAAAGCTATAGTCAAACACAAGACCGATTTGGTTTTAAACTTTATCTGTTTCGACCAATATAGCGTGTCTTATGGAAATGAATAAAGTTGTGAGTCACATCAATATAATAAGATAATAATGTCCTTCAATTAGTAGGTCATTTACAACAAAATAGTTTACAGACACGTCAGGTCAGATCATGTGGTGGGCGCTTAAACCACAATTTAATTGGTTAGTTATGACATAACTACAATTAGTTATGGAAATAACTAACATATGTTGTGTTAGGATAATTTGAAACAGTTAAGATTGAACTATTTTTTCTCTTTCAGAAACATTACAACAAAATATAACAAAATCCTAGAAGCCATTCTGGTTAGTTCGTTAACTACCACTTTATGTTTTTCAATAATGTGGGCTGTTCGTGATTGTAGTCCATTAGCGTATACTACCAGTTCTTTCCCCTTAAAAGTATGTTTTCCCCTGTTGGTTTTTATTTAGCATATTCATTTACTAATATATTGTTTTATTAAAGATATTAGATCGATACAAAGTTGCTTTTTATACACTCAGGTAGTTTTCGTCATTTCTGATGAAGTGGTTAAGTGAACGTTGTTTAGTATTCGTCTTAGATTTCCTGAATTGATCTCAAACTGGACGGTATTAAAAATGGTGCTAATACTAGGCTATATTATAATCGGTTAATATTGATTATGGCACTATTTCGTCTACTTATAACTATTCTAGAACTTGCACTATGGAATTTGTGTGCAAGGAAAGCTGGATGTAAAATGCCTTAGGTACTCCTTGGTCATCTATGTCTTTCCTTTAATACCAGTCTGTAACGATGACCAGGTCTAGCTACTGTTGACTAACTACTCATTTTTACTTTTAAAATCCATTTCATGAAAATGGTTCAGATCTACTATTTGCCTTAAGGTCTCTATCATACATGATAATTAAACAATTGTATTTCTTACCCGAATTTGTTTTAATGATGGCAGCTACTCCACTAAATTTACTTAGCTTTTTCTAGATGATTATAATGTCTTCTGACTATAATTATGAAACACTTTTCTTTTCACACGTGCTGCATATCAGAGACTCTTATTCGAGATTTTTGCAAAGCATTAAACTTAGGTTGTTCATTTGTTGATTTAAAAGTTTCTTCTGTATGCACATACCCAAGAACGTTAATCTATTGAAGTATCAACGGTGTCTACTTTGCACTAGAGAACAAGTAAAGCTAGTTGATGAAATCATTATTTGAAGCCTTACTGTTAGACCGGAATGTTTAATTTATGTGAAGAACAAGTGGCAGGTGGTTTAAAATTTTGTTATTCTTCAAATTGTTCCTACTAATAGTAGCGGAATCCATCCAAAAATTGTATCTACCACTAACCAAATGATAATAATGAAGGACGAACAACGACTATTGCGGGATTAATTGTGTCTTGGATACACAGGTTAAATATCTAGAGTCAATAAAGTAAGTTGTATGACCGACAAAAGCCTTCTCATCCGACTTCATAGTGTAGCTGATATAATTGCACTAATAATTTCGCCGCTAAATTGATGAAACTTGACTCAATGAGACATGAAAATAGCCCGATAAATAGTTGAAATTTTGTTTCACAACCCAATACTAGATTAACTATATTACAACTTAGTATTTATGTCTGAACATTTAAAACGCATTGAAAAATCCAAATTCAACTACCGTGAACACTTTTGTTGTGAGTAAGCATTTCATATCACAATGTTACATGTTTTCACTTGGCTTTTATATATAAGTCTAGAAAATAAAATGATTGTTATCTCATTTGTTGTCAGTCCATAGTATAAATTTATCAACACTGAGTGAATTCAACTTTTAAATATCTTAAGTTCTTGATTAACTATTTATAAGGTTCACTAATCGCCCCTATATATTTTTTTTGTACTAAAAAGATGATGTGTGCAGACAACGAGTTTAATTCGATTTCCTCACTATTATTTTCAACACCTGAACGTTCTCTTCGAACTCTGCTTCACGATCCTGCAATGACATACAGTATTTCAGTGTTAACCATATTTGTGCTTGTATACTATTTCTTGGCATGTATTACGTATGGACTGTCCGTTCCTGCTGGTCTATTCATACCATCTTTGTTGATTGGCGCTGGTTGGGGTCGAATCATAGGTGAGTAGTTATTTCACAGATTTTTATATTATTTTGAAATTGGTACAACTATTACGTCACTTCTAAAATATACTCCACTGCATCCTTAACATATGGAAAGCATTTGTGCTAAAAAGTAATGAGCAAGGTAGTGTATTTTCGATTTCAGAATGAACCGTAAAATCTGAACAGTTAACGAATTTAAATATAAGGAAAGGTATTATAACATCTATGCCATGTGCTCGTGCAAATTATATCAAATTAAGCTAATGACCATAGCGATTTTCAGGATTCTAATTTACTAATTTAAGACTGTATCACCTCCATGAATGCCGTGTGCCAATAAAATACTTTCAGTATTATGTTTTGAACAACCTACAGAACCAGTTCTTTGTTCTACCCTTGGGTAATACGACGAAGTAGATGCTATTAATATGAACTGATTTAATACGGCTTTTTTTAGACTAAATGACTAAGCTTCAACGGTGACAACCGCGCGTAACTAAACAAAGAACTGACGACAGAAGTTTTATGTCTTAATATGAAGCAATCAAAACTGCTAACATCTCTGTCTCATGCCACACTAGCACAACGAGATGAAATTGTCAAAATGAATAACAAAGAAGTAAAAATAGTGCAATAGCGGTGAGAATGGGAAAAACAAAACATTGAGAATATGTTCCTAGATGTGAAATGGTATATACAAAAGAATACTAGAACTCAAGATCTAGACGAAGATAAGGTGTCAGTCAGTCAGTTACAACGTAGAACTTTGAACGAACGTATACCATACCACATTAGCATAGAGACATAATTGTCAATTCAAATCCTATATCAGTAGAGGTAGTAAAAAGTATTAGCAGTAATCGGAGAGATTAGAGTTCAAAGATTTTATTCAAGCTTATTTCACCAGATTATACTTCTTGAAAAGAGAAAGAGAAAGGCACTGAAGAATCCAGAGGATTGGGATTTGAGAGAAAACAAAGAATGGATGCACCTGCGCCATTACAAAGTTTTGAGGCATGTCATTCCACATCTCTAATCATCTGTTACTATCGTCTCACGGACCCCAACCAGGTAGCCTACACCTACCAACATGACTCAGTCCACTTGTCAGTGATTCCATGGATTTGTGCCATGTTTTGGTTTGGCTGACCCTAGCTTTCTTCCAACCTACTCCTTTACCACAAAACATAACTGGACGAGGCAGTCCGTGGTTAGGCATACGTAACACATGTCCTTTTTCTAACGACAGCATTGCTTACTCGGTTGTCTCAGGATACACGAGCAATGCTCCGAAGACATCTATGATCGAATACTAGTAACCCACCAATATCTTCTACGCTTATAGCTAACTGATAGTGGCTGTGTTTGTTTGTGCTTAAGCTGCTTCCGCTCCTCATCATTCCATAGCCAGATGGAATGAGTTTCCAAGCATCCGCTGCTTCTCCCTTACTTTAAAGTTTACCTTACTGACAGATATCACTGCTGTTTCCACAGCATTTTGTATATCATTCCAAGCTGCCTTGGGGTGGTCTCAATTACATCGCTGTCTAACTTTTTCTAGTTACTCTTGAAATATACTCTCGACTTTGCCGTCGTTAAGTATAACCCATAGGGGTTTCCTGTCTGTCCGAAGAGGGCTGTGCTGTCTTAGAATACTTAGCAATGCTGTATGTTGTTTCTGTATATCTTTCTCTGTTTAAGAAATCAACGACATTTCTATTTCGTTAGTTTCCGCCAACCGTGTTATTGTAGTATTGTATAAGCACGTGATTTTACGAATATCAGTTGGTGAAGTAACATAGTTCATGGAACTCAAGTATTCAATACTTGTCATCTTTCTAAGGTGCAAAACTGCGTGTGAAATTCACCTAAAGTTTGTCGACCCACCTAAATGAGTCTTTATTAATTATTTTACTGCACGAATTTATAGTTCTTTTTATTCACTTTTATGCTTAATTTAGGAAATTTAATGCATAACTTCGATCCAATTCATTTCTCTGATCCCGGTAAATTCGCACTAATTGGAGCTGCTGCACAGTTAGGCGGTATCGTTCGAATGACATTAAGTTTGACTGTTATTCTAATGGAGGCAACAGGAAATGTGATTGTTGGACTACCTTTGCTAATGACTTTGACTGTTGCTAAATATATGGGTGATTGTTTAAGCGAAGTAAGTTATCAGGTTTGATTTTATTTTATAAATTGATGGATTAGTAGTTCAATATTACTCTTTATTCTTGTAATCCGGTCTTTCTTGTATTGGCCTTCGATTTATTACAGGGCATTTATGATGAACATATTGGATTGAATAGTATGGCTTTACTACCATGGACTCCACATTCGCTATCAATAACTAAGCGAGCTTATGACTTGATGTCTAATCCAGTTGTGTATTTGTATCCTATTATGCGTGTTGGCGAATTAGTTGAACGGATTAAAAATAATTTACATCATGGATTTCCAGTTGTAGTGGGTTCCACAGATTCATCAAGATTTTCATATGGTACCTTAGTTGGAATGATTTCTTCGGAACATTTAGCACTACTATTGAAGAAACGTGTACGTTACCTTCTTTTGTCGCTTTAATTTTTTTCCTTATCACTATTATGTTAGTTATAGTTTTTTTTATCCGTTTGAGTTATCGATTCAAGTTGATGCAGAGTGTAACATAGAATCATTACATTATATTTGCACATATCAATATATTTTAAGCGTCTTACTTTCAATCCATCAAGAGTTTTATGAATGGAAACCAATTGTTTATTGTTCTGGTTTTCAAGCTTGTAACCATTTTTGTTAAATGGATGCAAGATTGTGTTTAACAAACCGGAGGTTCACCTATGTTTTATCTCACAATGTCACTGAGGCAGGAACGCTTCTAAATTTAGTAATTATGCAACATCTTAAAATGCTAACAAAAACCTTATTATCACATTATCAAATTTAAAAAGAATATCGAAGACAAGACTGAGTATAACATTAAAAAGCTTAGCATGGAAATACCATTTTGTTTGCCAATGAGTTTGCATCCCCTAGGAAGCATTAATGGATGAGGTGTACCGCTTTTAACAAGACAAGGGATTGGGTTTTTAAAGCATCTTGTGAAAAGTATTGGTTATTTTCTAAGGAAAAATTCTATCAGTCTTTCTGGGTTATTAAGACAGCCTATTTCTTTCTTAAAACATATTTTGGTACATCCAAATATTTGTAATATGAAGCTTAATTAAAGCTTTTACGCGACTCACTTCAATCGGTTATTGTCTACACTTTAAACTAAGTATAATGATGTCATCGATTAAATAAAGCTTTATATTGCTGTTAGTGATAAACTAATGGCCAGACGTGATTCAATAGTAGCATATTAATTCACTCATTAGACTGTTGGCTACGTGATTTGTTTATGTGTTTGATAATACTGTGTTACTAAAACCAAGCTAAATAAGTCCTTGAACTTTGTATCAAATTACTTAACAAACAGTTGTTTTAATTTCTTAATTACTATTTCATAACTTAACAAATTATTTAATGCAGATTTTTCCTTATAATAAATATCATTAATTCTTGTAAATTTTTTTCTTTAAATCGACTTTTGTGTATTTAGGCATTTTTATCTAAAGATGGTAATATCGTTTATTCGTTAACCTATAAAGATTATGATGATGCTTATCCATCCTATCCAAAGTTAGGTGTAAGTTAACAGATTTTTAAAAAAATAGCTTTGAAAAGTTGTCTTTTTTGATCAAATTGTCTGTTTCACTTACTGAGTGAGATTAAAGTCTTAGCGTGTGTTACTGGTTTAAAATGATTCAGTTTATGATAGACTGATTTTTGTTTCAGGTTATTAAATGTATTTGTTCGGTTCATAGAAATCAGTTCAATTTTAAGATATCTTCTTTCTGGAGAACAATTTAAAGTCAAAATTCGCTGGATAGTTGTTTTGTTTTTGCTTGGTTGTATTAATATTTGGAAATATAGACCGTTAAATTAAAATTCATTGATGTACAGGTATCATTGGAGAAAGGTTTTAGGTCTGGTCATATGTGGTATCATTACTGAAGAGTCTAAGGCTAGAATAAAACGACTGTTCAATGCTCCATATTTTTCAGTAGTCCGTCACGAAATCAGGATGATTAGACAGCTGTTTCATATTACTTTCGGGCTTGTACAACGATGATGTCGATCGATTTTAGTAATCGCTTGAACACCTTCAGACTGCCTTGTTTAACTCAAGCAGTTTTCATCTGTGATTAGATATTTCACAACTTCGGTAAATTAATACGATTTCTTACACATCTTTTAAAGCCAGTTATTACATATTCATCTATTCCTGGTTTGCTTAAAATAATAAATACCACTCTACCTTCAAAAGCTAAGGAGTTCTATTTATAAATTAAGCGGTCCCTCTCGTAACCATTGATGCACAAAGTGTTTATAATAAATTTGTTCCACTGTTCACCTTTATTCATTGTTTGTTGGCACATTAACATAAAGAAAACATCAAGGTTACAGAAGCCGATGCAGTGTTCAAACTCAAAGGAATTAACCATTACTCCCTATATATAGCATGATATATAACTGTTTCATAAACCTCTCACTTACTCCAATAATTAACAACATGACCTATCTGCATAAATCCAATCAGATCGAGTTCTTCTAAACTTCTGTTCTAGTAAATGAAAAGTAAGCCACTACCACTAAGCATAAACCTTGTTGAAATGGAATTTTGTTAGTGATCGGTTAAATTTCATATACACTTGGTTTTGAAATGTACATTTTGATTAATGATTTATGATACTACCTGACTGTTGGCTTAGTAATGTTGGAATCTGCACCTAAGAGATTGAACCTCTAACTATCGCTTTACTACTACATTCGAAATCTCTAACTTTATTAATATTATTTGATTACCTTAGGGAGTTTAGATAATGAAAAATATGAAAGAAATGCGAAGATTGCAATGATATTATACACATTTTGGAATTATTTTTGATTTATTAAGCTTGTTCAAAATTCAGATGTTTTTAGTTATATTTTTTTGTGTCCTTTTTCATTTTGATAGGATGTTTTAGCGAATTTATCATGTGATGATATGGACGCCTACTTAGACTTGAGGCCATACATGTGTGAAGCACCTTATAGTGTCCCAGAGGTGAAATTGTCTTTTTTTAAAAAAAAGCGGTTGTAAAATCTATTCTTCTTGTAAACATTTTGAGTAACATTGTTCATATGCTTTTTCCATAAGATACTGATGTGTTGTTTCACTGTAAAAGTGTACAATGTTCTGTTAGTTTGTTTCAAAACATTTTAGTACTGATTATTTAGAAATCACAATTTTATATTATTCACCCTACCGCTGTAAATAGAGCTCGCTACAACATGGGCTCTATTCGTAAACTAAAAGCCTAGTTGATTACCCTTGTATATTGTAATCAATAGATGCAGGTTCGAGAATATATGAAATGA
Organism: Schistosoma turkestanicum; assembly: GCA_944470395.2. Classification (NCBI taxonomy): domain Eukaryota; kingdom Metazoa; phylum Platyhelminthes; class Trematoda; order Strigeidida; family Schistosomatidae; genus Schistosoma; species Schistosoma turkestanicum. The sequence continues at coordinate 40,743,257 of OX103979.1, read as the reverse complement.
AGCTTTACCCGTTCGATCATGTAAATAAATTCTGCTGACGATTTTAAAACATGCTTAGAAACGAATTATTTGCCCAATAGTTTGTATAACTTTTATTTTATGGGTGTTAACTTGTCATTATTTGATCTGTGATATGTTCGATCGTAAACGTGGATAGACCCTATGATCGAATCTACGTCCATTGTTCATAATGATGTTATGTTTGAACACCGAACAGGAAACTGTATTGATCACAGAAAGTTTCATTTTCAGATAACAACTTTGAGTTATGTTTAAGTGAATAAAAAAATCAACCAAAAATGAACTGAAAAAAGGATTTTTTCAAAATGAAATCTTGTACATTTGAAACTAAAAGCCAATTTCAGCAAGTTAAAAAGTTGCATTCCCAGTGGTCACTCCTTAAGTTCATACCGAATCACTCTGTAAACACTAACATATGACTATAGTATCATCAGTAGCAAAAGTAAAGGTATTCCTCAGTGTCCATTCATCTTATTAATTATGTAGGATCAGGGGTGATGCATAATACTGGGTAGTGAGAGTCTGATTTATAGGTCACTAAGAATTGTAAAATGAATCACACAATAACAAGCTAGCTATTTGTAAATTACAACTAAGAAATCTGATTTATGTTAGGAAAGTGTTAAAAAAGTACATCGAATCTGTGAAAAACTTGCCCACAATCGATACATGTAAGCTATCAATTTTTTCTCGGATTTTTGTCTACCAATTCTTTTTTATCGGGAACTATTCATTCTCTGTTTTATGAAATAAATAATAAGAACTTCTTGGTCACTTGGGTTTTAACATGATATTTGATAAAATTGCTACTTTTACACTGATATACATCTTCATATTTGACAACACAATCCACAGTCAATACCTTAAAACTTGTTGAATAATTCTTGTTGATGAAATACAGAGTGCCTCAATCTTTTGAAGATTTATTAATTTAATTGAATTTGCTTTATTATGTTATCCTTTTCAAGGATTATGTCATTTCTGTTACGATTTGATCATGCGATCAACTTGATTCTTTTAATTTTAGACTATGACAATGACTCGTGTTTATCATCTTTTCCGTTTACTGGGTCTCCGGCATCTACCAGTCGTTGATAATCAAAATCAAGTATATTACTAACTTTGCATTTTTTTTTAATCCTGTATATATATATATCGAATTCATGCTTATAATTACAATTTGTTGATATCATAAATATAAGTGTGATTTTATTGAAAGTTACAAAGGAGTGTTTAGCCTGTGATGCCTCTGTTGTCTTCTCAATCCTACTATTGAATTGAAAAAAGGACCCTTTTTATTTGAAACGGAGCAAATAAAAGCACGAAGGATTGGTGAAAATGAAGATTTATTGACTTGTTAAAAACTCGTCCAAAATCGCATCTTGAAAACCTTTCGATCTTAGTTGACAAATAATGTACATCCTTGCACGACTATCAAATTTTCTATGTTGTATTTCCTTATAAATACATACTGTCCAGTTAATAATTGTATGGATACTTTTAGTTACCCATAACCATCATTCTGTATTAACAACTCCTTGGTCTTATAAGGACTTATGTCCCATCATAAGAGTTATGTTCCAAAACCATATTTACTCACAATTTATGAGGTAGATAAACTTGAATCTGATAATAAATTCATTTCAAAAAACCTTATAACACTGAGTTAGTGAGAATACATTGGATTTAATCTTCACTTATTATTTGCATACTACTAACAGATGAGTATACTTTCTTTTGGCAAATTAAGCACTACTTTCATAATTATTTACATCTAAAAGTTGTTAATGACGTAGATAATTTTTAATTCATATTTATTAGGTTTTGTTGAAGCATAATTTTCACATTTGTCAATAATGAATGAACTGAAAGTACTTTGATAAATTCATTAATTTCCTTGAAACCGTGAATTGGTCAGTGTTAGATCACCATTGAAACCATAGAAGCATTAGACAGTAGTTTTGCGAATGAATGAGGCCGTGCAATATGGTGGATTTTTTGATGTTAAACAATAAGACCATTAAGTGTCGGCTGATTAGTCAAGAGGTCAAGCATTCACCCGCAAAGCCGAAGGTCCTGGGTTCGATTCCCGCCTGTACGGTTGTGGATGCGCGCCGTTGATGAGTTCCATACTAACAGAAAACGGCCGTCCAGGTTCCTAATGGTGGTCTGAAGTTGATCGATTTATGATTTCAACGAAACTCAACAACAATTTCCAAAACTTTATAATAATGATTAACTTCTACTTTATTCTCAGGTTCGTGGAATCATTACACGAAAAGATTTGAGACGTTTTAAATTCCAGTTTGTCAGTGGTGAGTATCATGTGGAAGAGCTGATTTTTTCACGTAAAATGTAACAACCTTTATTCAATGTCCATTTTTTTTTATCAATCGATCATTCTTTGATATTTTTGTATATCTATGATGATGGTTATGATTATGATGATAATTGTGAATAAAATAAACATTAAAATTCACTGATTTATTATTCGTTACTGTAATAATTATTATTATTTCTATGTTATCTGCTTTGTGGTTTACCGAAGGAATATTAAATTTATTATTATTATTATTCTGTAGTATTTTATTTTCAGTAATCTACTGGTTGTTTCTTACTTTTATTCCTATTTGTTATAAACCTTTTTCTTTATGATTGTTTACTTTTAAACCAATCTTTTTTTTATATATATTTTTCTGTGTTTTCGTTCAAAATCACTATTGTAAAATTGTGTATACACATCAACGGATTGAATTGTGCTGTTTTTGATAATTTGGTTATATTTCGAAATTTTTTCGTTAATAAATCTGTATTATCTTTTGAATTGTATTAACTTTGAATCAATTTACTAGAAATTCAGAAAAAAAAAGCAAATCTAGATACATTGAATAAGACAACTACGGAAGATCCAAAATTTCTCCTTAGTATTCAAGCATGATTTTATGCTTTAAAGGAGGTCATATATCGTACCGACTCTGGAATTTTTGAAAAGCAATTGACATTTCAAATTTTATCACATTTGTCTGTAAAGTTTTTGCTTCAGTATTTCAACTAAAAAATAATGCTAGTAAACGATTTGAATACTATCTAAAAGACATGGCATTACCAGATAATGAAAACGAATTTTGCTATAATTAGAGATAAATCCAAATAACGGAGTCGAGGTACATAGTTTTCTCTAATTCCAACTATCCATTTCGTTTGACTAAATACAATTTATCTACTTTTCAACCAATTTAGTTTGCTTCGTCTTTAAGTGTGTTCATTTACTGGGAATGTCACATCCTGAAGAAAATGCTTATATGTTGTTGGAACTGATTTCATTCAAATCAAATATCTTTTGATATTATTAAGTGCCATATATGTGAATACTTCTTGCGAGTTCTGTTAGGTTTATCATATTGTATACAGTTTTTCAGGTGTTGAATGAGAGACATCAGTTTTCTTTCAAATAAATCAACCGGATGTTGCTTTTGATATTAACTAAATTAGATGGAAGAAGGTACTCTCTCAGCTTCAGTAGTCACCGAAACGAACCTGTTTACTATAGACATGGTTACAAAAGAAACAATGTTGAATTAAACAAGCAGTTAAGATAAGTCATTCAGTTAAAGCGAATACGGTAGTTAATACATAGTTGAGTGAACGTTTAGAGATCCTAAAATACTAGTAAACAGTCTAAAAACCAGATTGTGAATCATACCAGCAACATATTTATTTCATATAGGAAAAACTAAAAGTACAATTTAAGCGTATAGGAAATTGCTGTAGATGTACACAAATAGCTGCATCTATTAACAATTTCATCGAAGGTACGGAGCAAGTAGGCACAATTTTTTTTATAAACACTGGAGAAGTTTAAAGCCTGATGCGTAGATTGCAATAATCTCTTCAGACTAGAATGTAATGTCAGGATTAATGTAACACATTATTTGTATTTCATAAATTCGGCTCCTTCCATGGTTTTTTAATTAAATAAGGGCAAGGCTTTGCGTTGAGCAGCGTCGTTAGGACCTAAAGTCTGACATAGTTTATCTTGTAACTTTGAAACACAATCAAGCAATATAACTTCAGAAATAACCCACAGGAAAAATGGAGATTCTATATAGAAAATCAACTGTTCTCTCTGTGGCTGAATCGTAGTTAGACATCGTGGTCGAAATAAAATATTTCTTCAGTATCACTTAATCCTTTAACGGCTCAGTATATGGTTCTTCATTAGGATTGTTAAACTCATCAGTCACTCGCAGCGACTGATGCCAAATGATTGCAGTCTAATACTTAATCGTTCAACCAAGCTAATCGGTTTCAGGAACTCTATTCGTGCATCATTTAGTTATCGGCTGTCAACTAATCAAATCAAGCTAATCTTTTTCCAGTTAATCCATACAGCGGTATTTTAGCACAATCGATTTCTATCCAAGTCGTTAAAAAATGGAGAAGTGCAGATCTAAATATGGTCAAAATATCAAATGAAACCAATTTTTTTAAGCGCTAATAGACCACCTTCGAAAAGGACTTTGAATTTAGTTGATTAAGCTCACTTTAAAGTTATTATATATTTTATATTATCTAGCTGTAAACTGAACGACTTTGCAAAGTTAGATTAAAGTTGACAAAACGTCTCATCGCACGCATTTTGATTATTGCTTAGTTTACATAGAATCCCTATTATTCTTGCTAGTCTCCTACAGAATTTTAGCTCAATACGAAAATGTTATTGAGTTGTGAATAGCTTTTACTCTATTTAAAATCAAAATATCCTGGATTGAGTCCAGTGTAGCTTATTGCATCTTTCTTTTAGGCTATTAATAACCAGTTGTAGTTGAAAGTAAATGATACTTAGAATCACTGATGTTTGTGAATATTGAATTCATATTATTAAGTTATCGAGGTGAATACTGAACAGATTTCATCGTATTACTTATATATTATATCATCATTTATATCATGTTCAGTGAAGAGTGAATTTTTCAGAAACCTGGTAATGTTATTGGTTGCAAGAGTTCTCGCTTTTCTCACCGTTTATGTTTAGTGTTCATGTTGACCAGTCTCTGTTAGTATAATGCCTCTGTTGATGAATTGTTCTCTATCACTTGTATTTAAAGATTGGAAATCGTGATGTAGTCGTTGAGTGAGACAAGTCTCTTGTGTCTATGGTAAACAAGTGCTAGATTTGCAAGTTAGTGTATCAAGCCTAGAATGTAAGTAGACCAAATTGACAAGTTTTAAATGAGACGAAAGTTTAATCTTAGAATTTATTACTAATCGCTATTCAAAAATAATTACTATGGTAACAGTCTGTATTTTATATCGGTTGTGCATGATTATGATAGAAATCTTATACTAGTCTTGAAATTCTATTACTAAATGGTAATGACTCTACAATCGTCTTAAGATTCACATATATCAATCATTAGAGACTAATTCATTGTTCAGTCCTTAACATCAACTGCGGGAAACAAGTATAAACACTTGAGAAAATGCTTTATTTTTTTATTCAATCATATAAGAATGCGTATTAATTTGACATGCTGATTATTGACTTTGTCATGTTAAATAATTTAGTATTTCATTGAACTGACTGTCGTGATATGTTATGTATATATATATATATATATATATATATATATATATATATATATATATATATATATATATATATATTTGGGCTCTGTCACATTCTATAAGTAATAATAATGATAACATATGACAACTTGTGGAATCTGTTATCTTCATTATCGTGATATTATATGCATATATGTTTATCACAGGTTATTTATAAATTACAGATTAATATTTGACAATATGTATCTTGATTGTCGTTATAAACAATGCCCTATTGAATAGTTCAATGTTAAAGCTTGACAGAAATAAGTTTCACAGGTTGTGGTCTCTTTTATAGAAATGCATCTTTATAATTTATGCTATTGGACCATATGAACAAGGAAGGGTTAAGCTACTATCCATACTGACTGATAAATTTCGCTATTCACATTGGAGTATCGCAATTAAGAAAAATATTGTATCGTATTCTGATTGCTTTTGAAGTGCATTTATATCATATGTTAAAGTGTGTCTGAAATGAATTCATATTTGTTGCATTTGGGTTCTGTGGATTTTCTGCACTAATTTACTTAGTCATACTTGAATATAACTAATTACTTGATATCAATCATATATATATATATATATATATATATATATATATATATATATATATATATATATATATCATTTAGATAACTGATATCTGTCACTCATTATAGTCTACATAGTAGCCAGTAGTTCGGTTGATTAAGATTCCATAGATTATTCGTCTAGTTGGTGAACTGTATATCTGACTTCACAAATTCTAAAAACAGACTTTAAAATCTGTTTTAGTCAACTTTACTTTTCTAATTTTAGCCGTTTGATTTTTTTTAATCAGCGCTTTTTTATACAATAATTAACACTACTTGCTTGTTTATCAAAGAAATAGTTTTCACTGGTGGTAACAGACAATATCTGAAGTATAACTGGGAGCAGTGGAACATCGGACGGAACATCTTATTCATGTTTAATAACAACGTAACATAGAATCGAACTTTGCGCAATCGGCTGTCATGGTAAACGCAATACGAACTACCTACCGAACAAAAATTCATTGACTGTCATTTCCAAACTTAATTTATATTTAGTACAAAGTTTTTTTTCGAAATCATTGAAAAATACTGTTATTAACTTCTGACTTAGTTGACTTTGCATATTATGATTTCTCATATAAATCCAGCAATCTAATTCAAAGTTCATTACCAATAGGTAAACGATTATCTATCATATAGTATGTTGATTTAGCAGTTAACAATAGTTTATGGAAAAGATTTTTAAACTGTACAAAGTCTGAAGAAACTAATCTGTTTCATTTGTTTTGGTAGTCAAAGTTTTATTTAGCTTTGTAATGTTAATGTGCATAAGCAAAAAATAACAAAATGAAAATTCAACCAAAACCTACTTCGTAGTTTAAAATAATCAGAAACCAGAAAATAAGTCTTGTAATATTTATGAAAAAAAGTCTCGCAAATTCTCACTGGAATTTTGAAGCTGTTTGAAATTTGTGTTTCTTGTCGTATTTGTATCAGCAAATTTCCCTTTCATTTAATAGAACAGATAAAGAAGACAAATCCGAAATCATCTAAAGGATGGGTTTTATCAATTACGGAAGGCGTTTTACTCCATTTACTCATTCAAAAACGTAAATTATCAGTCAACCAATAGTACATATTGAAGATGGAATTACTTCTTATTATCGGAAGTAACATTAAATATATCAATGATCTGTAGGCGACAGTTATAATAAAGTATTACTTTCCTTGAATAGGTAGCCAGTTAAGTCGAAATGACTTATATTAATATATCTAGACAGCTCAGGACGCAAATTCATTTAGAGAGGTGATGAATCAATAATTCAAGTTCATTCTGAGAGTGCAAGAGAGTCCTGCTAATCAGGCTAATTTACAACTATTAGATATCTCATCCTAGATCTCGTTTATCAACCGCTAAAGATAAGCTCAATCAATTATACCGGAAAGAAACATGGAAATGATAATGTTTAAACTAAATTAGCTCATTAGAATATCACAACCTTATTAGGAGCATTTACTTCAGTTACGAATTTTCTGCATTATTGATAAATCTTCAAGTTGACAATTTTTACCTATTACCCTATGTTACCAGAGTAGTAATCTGTTTTATTCAATTATTGTTTACTGTCAGTCATTAGACATTGATTCAATGAAAGTTTCAAAATTATTCATATTGCAACAGATCATTTATTCACTTTTATGTATTATATTCAAATTATTCAGAATTAAATTGATTGGTCAAATTATTATTTGAAATCATAAACCAAACAATGTTCGACCAGTATTACAAACCTGGAAGTACAGTATGGGACTCATCGTCAGTGCACATGCATGATCCCCGTTCGCTGGTCCTTCGGTCTCGCAGGCGAACGCTTAAATTTTACACCACTGAGCCATCATCCGACGATCAACTCATGGTCTTGCGCAACTCCATCACTGTCTTCGGTGGGCACTGCCTCAAACCTGACAAGGTTGAACTCCATCGGTCACGACTTCTTACTAGAACTCGGCGAAATTTCCTCACGGAGCTAGTCACTAGTAAGCATAAGATAATTTTCATTATATAATTGTGGATCGATTTGTGATTTCAAAGAAACTCAACAATCTCTACAACCCTATGCTGAAAATTGTTATTTAAAAAGCTATAAATTTATCTGTAAAGTAATGTCCCCGGTTTTAGTGATTTCATCAGTAATTATTATCTTTTTAATATAACTAATACGCATCATTAGTTACAGCAGTTATTAGTGATGATAAAAAGTATCATTATTCTATCGATTAAAGTTTACATAAATCTAGATTAGTTATATGTGTTATAGTTGTTTTCATAAATCATAGAATCGTATATTTTGTATGATAAATGACCACATACTGAAGCTATTTAACTAGTGATGATCGATCCGATGTTAATGGATATGCTTATGTGAATCTGAGTTCAGGTGACATATTTAGCGATATTATCGTTATGTGAATTTATAAGGAAACCATATTATATTGACTGATTTTATATAGTTGAGTTAATTAGATGTTGAGACAAAGATTTCAAAAAGATCGACGACGAGATTTTAAATATGAAAAGTAAGTGAAAACTATTTGGTAACTAAAGGTGATCATGAGAAATTTCAAATATAGGAATAATGCTTGTGATAAACACATTCAGTAAGTACAATCCTGCACTCACAGTAGCTATAGAAGATAAAGAGTTTTATATACGATGGCGTGAAATATATACGAGGAGTAAAGAGCTTTTAATAGAGTTTCAACACTATTTGTAAATCTTTAGTAAGCCACAACCCTCTAGTATTTCAAAAAGTCGAGAAAATGATCAGCCTATAAAACATGACAGTACCAAGTCTGCGTATTCACACTGAAGACTAGATATTTACCAGTTTTATCAATACAACTTATATTTTGCAACACAATTGTTTTTGAACTATGATTTCCATAGCACTTTGGTAAGTGATATCTTTTAAATTAACAGTTAGTCAATCAGAAATACTTTATTCTTTCAATTTGTAGATTTACAGTTAGTTAGAAAAACTTGTCATTTATTAAGCAATTCTTATACTTTGTTGTACGTGGTGCTTTGGAAACGTAACAAGTGAATTAAGAATTAGTTTTGGCATATTGCTTTCAATGTTATCACATGCTTTGAAATTGACCTGAATATTATTACCATTACTTGATGCATGATATAGCTAATTAAGCAAACAGAGCTGTATTAAAAAAAAAAGTTAACCAATGTCTTAGTGACTGCAAAGTTCAAATCGATCAAAATAATAAACATAAAGAATGCAGTGAATAAAAATCTGATGACGTAGATCAAAGAAATTTCTTATAAAATTAATTACTGTTCTACTTACTGGTTTAGTAATTAGATTACTGTCTAAATTTACTTGAACAACTATTGAAAACTATTTCCTACAATAATGGTAAGATTATACTTAAATTTAAAGATGAAAAAGAAACGGCTCAATTTTATTACGACTACTACTTTCAATGATTTTTAATAATCTAATTACTTTATATTTAATTAGATCATAAACTGTCTATAAATGATTAAGTAGGACGATGTGATTTACGCAACTATGTTTCTATTCATTGTCTACAATTTATGAATTAAAAAATTATAGTTGCGCTAATTATACATAAATGCTTGTAACGAGGGCTTGTTAACTTGCATATTATCTTGAAGTTGAGAAAGTCAATTATTCTTTGTACACACTGGAACTCAGATAATATTTAGTTGGATCATATTGATTCATATTTAATTGGTGTGTTATTCTGCAGACATGTGCACAACATCAGTGATCAGCACTTGTGTAGTGCTGTCATATTCTAATTCTGCATTTATCAAATGCTTGAATATGATTTAACTCTACTATCCAACTGCATAAATCTGGTTGTGTAAATGATGATCTGTAAGAGAAGTGATTCATTTAAAGTGTGAATTATTGAAGAGACTTTTAATTCACTGTGAGATTAAGTAGGTGGAAATGGACATTATTGCATCAGTCACTTTATATATTCAAAGATTAGAAATTTTAGGAATCCAAGAACTAAGAACAGATTTTAACAATTAAGAAATCTCTTCACATCTATACTTCAAGGAAAGTAAGTAAAAGGAAAATCCAACCAAGTGCTGAGTATCATAATTTTATTTCGGTTTATTTTAAAAAGTTTGCTAATAGAGTGTATAATTTATTCTCGTCGGATTTATTCTGTATTTTCTTAATAATCGTATTTTTCAACTTCATTTATCCGTATCTAAAATGAAAAGAAATAGGAATAAATATTAGTCTCTCGAACATACTACTGTGAGTAGTCGAACTAAGTAGGAGAAAAATCAAATTTATATTTTTCTGATAAAAGTCAGGGTTTCAACAGAAAAATGAATTTGCTCTGTGAATATTTCACTGTCTGAGTATAACCTGATTATTTTATGTTGTACTGTGAAGTTTGTGCTGAAATCTTATTCTGGTTCTATAATTTTGTAGCATAATGTCGTTGGTACCAATGACAGTTATGATGAAGTTACTTTGTGAAATATTATAGAGTACACAACTTTTAGTCGGCATTCGTGTGAACAGTTTTTTCATATGATTCACTTATAGGATGCTGCACCTTGCGTTCATATAAAAATTACATCATTTGAGCTATAGAAAACCGAAATGCGTTATGTGACAGTTTCATCTTTGTTTGTTAAGGAGTAAATGAATAATGACTAAATGGTTTATTAATTTTTAAATTTTCAGATGCTATTTGAATAAAATTTATATTTCACTCCTAAATAGACTGTCACGCGTGCATCAGACTCCACTGATAACTATTTTACTTCTATTAGTGGCATTGAAGTATTTTGAGTTCTTTTTTTGTAAAGAAATGCTGTTAAGAATTGACTTCGTTTACAATTTTCATTTTCTCACATTTAAACTTTGTTTTTCTTTTATAGTTTCAAACGCTGAGTTGATGAGTCCTGATGTTTAGGTGTTTGTGTCGAATGATGATCTTCCATACAGATTTCTTTCAGGTATTATTCAATTTTTAATATTAGTTCATACAAATGTATATCATCCATGTTTAAAAAATGATATCACCTTTACGTCGTCCAAGGGAAATTTATTATTCCTAACAGTTAAAAGTCAAATACTTTAAATTTCTCAATAATGTAATGTTTAAACCTGATTACGTTCCCGAGATTCATATGGACTTATTAAATACACCATCGTAGAATTTCAGCTAGCAATAGAGGTGAAATAGAACATATTTATTGCAGTAGCTATATTTCTCAGAAGATAGATATAACTATTTTGTCTGGCGTGGCTACAAAGATTTTATCTAAAGGCACATTGGTTTTACTATCGGAGAACTGTCATTTAAGCCAGTATATCATTATAAGTAGCTTCTTTCTAAGTAATTATAGTTAACACTCTGCTTTTCTACTTTCATCTTTATAAAGAAAATAATTGTCTGACTTAATTTACTACCAATTTACTACAATCGTAAGACAATTACCGTAAAGCTAATGTTTTTCTTCATTAATTGTAAATATACTAATGTATTGGCTTGATTTCTCAAAATCAGCTAATAAAACAGACGTCATTGGAGTCTTTCAATGAAAGTTAAGTTGTCAACTTCTGTTCAATGGAAAAGTCTGTAACTAAACAATTTACTTCACCCACACTAAGTAAAACAAACCGAATGGTCATACAATGGCATGTAACTCTATTTGGTTTAAGTGGAAACGTCACTCAATCAGCTGATGTTCAATAAGTAACCAAATAGACTGAGTGGGAAAAGTTATTTAGTTCACACTAACACCAAAATTTAATCATATACTGGTTATTTCTAACAGTGAAGTCTAAATAATGGAAGTCAATAAATTGATAAGAGGTATCATAAACTGATTATATGAATTAACACTAATGAACAATAACTGTATTAAAGGAAAAAAATGTTTTTGTTAATTTCTTCCGAATCTGTAAACAAAGCTGTCATGACTAATAAGCCCTGACTAATGTTAGCTGATAGGACCACCTATATGAATACGATTCTGCGCTAATAGCTTACAAGCAAAATGAAGCGGAGATAACAAGTGGGCTAATTCTGTGTGATGAAGCATGACTGAGTATTTAAAGTCAGACAAAAATAAGCTAGATTTTTGATAAGCCGGGCAACCAATGCATATAAGAACTGAAGTAAAAACAACCGAGGTTATCAGATAATAAATGACATGGTCGAAGAAAGCATCACTTTGTCCAAAGGTTGGGGCAAGCCATGTGGGCTCGACATATTACTACAAACCACAAGCTGAAAGGTTTGTGTTAAACAAAAGTACTGGACTGAAAATTTTAAGGAATATAAACCGAGAATACATCTGGTCATTGTAAATGATTCCGAATCATGTCACTTAATGTCTCTGACTAATGATGAAGGTAAATATATTGACTACAACAACCGTACCAGGTATGAAGCGGTTACAAAATGAAAACAAGGGAAGATGCTCAAACAATGATTAAAGTTACACACTAACACTTGAATCCCGACTTAGTGGTCAAAAGGTTAAACATTCAATGCCTAAGGTTCCCGGTTTGATTCTTGAGTGTGAGGTCGTAGATGTTCACATAACGGCAGTCCAATGCCGTTTATCTTACTTAGATGGGTTCATGATTTCAATGAAGTTCAAGAATCTCCATAACTGCTTACTAACAGAGACATTGTTGTTCGTATTCTGGGGGGAAAAAGGTTTTATTTATAGACTGTGTATGATTACTGAAAGTAGATATATCTGCTACACATGTAAACTATATGTTATGCACTAATCACTGGTCGAAAATAGTTATCTTAGGTTTTGTTAGTTCTGTTTTTTTATGATCAAATATTTCAACATAAAATACATATAATAACATGGAATTCTTAGATATTTGAAAATGGACTGGTCACACCAAATGTTTGTTCGTCATGGAATTTCTGATAATGTTATCAACAGTCTTCATTGTTAATAACATCCATTCAACTGATATCAATCAGTTTTCAGCTAGGATTAAGTTACCTGTATTTTTTTAATATTTTTAATAGGATAGTTTTATAGTTTAGTTATAGTGATTGAAAGATCTAACCTTCAACCAACAAGTTTTAAATTCAGACTACACTCTTTCTACTTCGATTTAAATATCTGTGTACAATCACAAGTTCACGTAAAAATAGTAAAGCTAAAAGAAACAATATATATATATATATAAACTAGTTCTATGGTTTCGAGTTTATTCCATATTTTAACTGTCAACCTTTTGAGAAATGGAAAAATTTAACTGATTACTCCTACTTGGGATGAAAACATCTCTTTTGACGTTCATTTCCAAAGGCAATGACATCATAATTAAGTGTATGTCAGCGTCAAGTTTTTTTGTACATTTTCTTTGATGTGCTCACAGATGTTGAACATTTTAGTTTGGTGTTTAGAACAGTGGAAAATCAGTAAAAGCAATGAGTTGGATAGGATTCAATTAACTAATATAAGTTAGGTGGTATTTATTGAAATCTACTTTTAAATTTATTGTTTACGAATAAAATGATTGATTGATATAATGTTTACTAAATTGTCAATAATAATAATAAGTGTGCATTAAACTTTTCTATTTATCTCTGTTTTTATATATACACGACAACTTTTAATATACCGTTCATTATCAGTTGTTTTACTATGATAAAAACTATTAAGAAAAGACTGAGACAATACATGTGTTTTCTAAATACAGATTTAAAATTCTCTATTCTGTACTGATTATGAACTGAAGTTCACTTCCAACTATTAATTGGAACATATATATATATATATATATATATATATATATATACATGTATATGAGAAACTTCCTTTGTTTTTTTTTCTCTTTAAAAAAAAGTACAATTTTTGTTCTCATAAAATCTTGTATCCGTTTAATAAAACAAAAGATAATGGGACTACAAAAAATAATAATAATACTAATAATAATAAATTTACAAATATCATGAAAAGTAAGGGTTAATCATACTTTCTCTTATATTTGAATCAAATAAAAAAAAAAGGGAAGTGATTTTCATTGACGAGATTCTGTTGTGTGACTGAAATTAATTGATAAAAAAAAAACAATTCGGAAACACATTTTTCTGGTTAGTTAACACTGAAGTATCATTAAGCAATTGATACTTGTAGGAGAACATAGACCAAAAGAGTTTAATGAATGTTACAATTAAAGTTGTTAGCATGAAATAATTAGAAATTATCATTTGATTTCTGTACAACTAATTCGTGTATACCTTAGCCTGTTTCTGATTAGTGAGTGATGTTATGTTCATCTAACGCTGACTACTGAGTGAATTTAGTTACAAAAAAAAGGAACACAAGTTTTCTTTACAATTCAGTTGTTAAAATCAAGAGACAAAAACTTTCCGTTTGTTTTAACTTCTGAACTTGATACTGAACAAACAACACTGAACAGATTATAAACTTTGATCACATTTCGATATATTCAAAAAAAAAAAAAAAAATTAAATCGACAGACTAAATGTTGAATAGTTTGAGTGATTTTTGTCATTGATCTGTATCAGCCAGAGGGAGTCATTACAAAATAAAAATTACTGATTACATGTGTTGTTTTGAATTAGAAAAATTTCGATAAGTAGGTCTTTTATTGCTAACATTTGTATAGACATAGGATTGATAGATTCCCTAATGTGAGCGTCATTATTTACATTACTTTGTGATTAACTGTTTACCTACATTTTCAACTAAATTCATTCAAAAAATAATATTATAACACTGAACAAATGAAATCTACTATAGATACTTTGCATATTATTCATATTTCAACAGAACGGCATAGATATTTTTACAGGCTGATCATCAAGTTGCCGATATCTGACAAAATTAAGATTATACTTAAAATAAAAACCATAAGATTTTTGATGAAACGAATCACTACCTTGAATTGTATTGCTTACAATTACTATGTAACGTTAACAATTATGAATAGCGTGTTTTATTGCGAAATAATTGAAGTTAAACAGTTTTCATAATTAAAGAAAAAAAATATTTTCATTTTCATTTAATATGATTAAGAAAATCTCAACTATCTTAATACTGAATAGAGAAAAGTTAATAGAATAAACTGTGTTATACTAACTACTCTAACCATTTGTATTTACTTCACATTTGATTGGTACATATCGTACATAGTTAATCGGACAAACGGCTTAGTTTAAAGCTAAAATTATGATTAATAAATATGTAAGTATTATTGTTCCGATAGAGTGTGAAACCGTCAAACATGTATACCAGTGGTTAACTGTCAATTACTTTCAAACACCATACCATACACCTGATACAATAAAAGCTGTCGTGTTATTTTGTTCATTCATCTTTACACAATAATCGTGCTTAATGTTTGAAAATATTTGTTAAAATGCTCTCATATAGATAGAAATTATCATGACTGTTGTGAAATCACAATTTTGCTTTTAATGAATTTATGTATATATCAAAATACACTTAGTTATTATCAGCTCAATTTGCAATTTACATAATTAGAAATAAAAAAAAACATCAGGCAAGATAGATACATTTTAATTCTTATTGAATAAGAAATATGATTGGTATTTAATGTTTTTCAAAAAAAAAATAAAAAATAAAAAGGCAAATGTTACTTTAACTTTTAATGCACTCTAGTAAAAATGATTATGCTGTTATATACATATAAGTTCTGTTGATAGTTTAATGCTTCACTATGCCGGATAAGCTAGTGTATTTGTGAAACAGTAAACGATCAGTGATGATAGGCTACCGTTAATCAAAGTTTAGGATAACTTATTTTTTTGTAAATACACATATATTGAAGTCAGTGTTGCTGTTTAAGGTTTGTCTTAGATAATTAACTGATTAACTATTTTAACTGTATTATTTACTGAAGAAGTTTTACGAGGAAGCTTACTACCTTTTGCCTTGTTGAGTGAAACTCGCACAATAGTTTATATACTTTCGTTTTTCCTTGTTTATCATTCAATAAAAATGAAACCAGAATTTACTATACAGTTTATTCAGTCAATATACTGTGTCGCTGAAGAAGTGTCATAGTGATGAAGCTGGATAAAGATCACACAAGGAAAGTGTAGATATATTTCTAATTACATACTAAAATCAGTGGAAAAATTATGATGAAAATTCATGAAACGTTGAATATCTCATTTATTCTAGTCAGTGGATGATTGATGTCAATGATATAAAAAAATGATTCCCTGAACTTTTGACTGAATGAATGAGTTTTTTTTGGTTTTTTGACATGACACAAATAAACTAAGAATTGTTTCAAAGCAAACTAATATTTTAGAGAATGAATGCTTAAATTTCAATGATGAGCTAAGTTGAGAATAATTGTCAGTAATTGTTCATTTATCTAGTGCCTCATCATTATGAAATATTATTGAACTGAAATTAGAAATTATAATTTATTCACATGCCATAAGTTGATCCAGGCATGATATATATATACTAGTGGATAAAGAGAGAGGAAATTCCTACTTTTCTAGTAATAAAGAATTATCAAAACATATTTTCTAAATGAGCATTGTTTGATTTGACCAATGACTTTTTTCATATACACTGATTTAGCAGATAATACTCTCTCTCTCTCTCTCTCTGTTTGTTATACTACTAATTTTTAGCGCTTGAAAAACAAAACGTGATATTTTTTTTCCTCCAACTTATTTTCTACATTCTACATTAATTTGATTGATAGAATGAAATTTGAACTAGGCATACAATGAATGTATCAGTTAACTAAGGGATAGTTATCGTTTCATACTAAAAAAAAATAAAAAATACAACTTGTTCATAAAATGGGTCAGTTATAAAATCTTCATGTTTTTCTTATTTTCCCTGCTAAATAGTGAACATGTTTATTTTTTAATGAAAGTTGTAGTGATAAAATTCGTGATTCTTACAATCTAAACTATTCCTCCGTTTAAATCAATTACTAGTGTACGATTAGTTTTACATCCATAAACAAGATTGTTAGATATAATCTATCAATCAAATAGATGTTCTAAGCGTTTTTATTTTTTGTGTGATCGTTTGATGAAATTATTTCAATAATACCATGTTATATCACTCATGATGACCAGTATCATTTTAATCAGATTTTTACTCTATGTAGCAAATTAGTGTATAAAAAATAAATAAACTCGATAGAAATCTATCAAAATTCACTAAATGTTTACTTTAACATGCTACTTCAACATAAATAGAAATGTAGTCATTGAAAGTTGATAATACTCACATTTGTAGTCGCAAATATTTTTATTTTCTCGCGTATTTATTCAATTCTTCGAAATCCACTAAATTAACACCTTTTTTTAGAATAGAAAATATAAAAGTTGATTGGATGATTAGAATTCTATATAAATGTTGTATAATGCTGGTTGTTTGTTGGCTTAATTAAATAGCATAACTTCGTATTGATAATTTGAATATCAAAAAATAAGACAGATGTGCATAAACTTAAGGACTTGTTGCACACTGTCTGGTCATTAAAGATCGTTTAGAAAACAACCATCACCAAACTGATAATCACATGAAGAAAGTCGAGAGTGACGATAGTTAAAATTGATAAATGCGAATTCTACCCATATACCTAGGATGTACTAAAATAAGGCTTTGATGAACGAAGACAGAAGCCTAAATGGAATAAGCGTTTTATCTTAAGAAAACACAGTTTACTAGCCCAAATATGTCCACCTAATCTTCAGGCATTCATTTGCAAAACAAGCGATTTCTTGGTTGTCTTCTTCAATGAGTCTTCTATTCTTCGAAACACTGAATCCGACACTCTACGTTGGAAATAACTTCAAAGCCACCCTCCGCTGCATACTGTTTGCAAGCCCCGTTGTGAGTAGTTGTCGCCACAATGATAATTCAAGAATAAAGCCTTGCGAAATACAGTTGACGTTTAAATAAATAGTCTCGGGAAGCCTATTTATTTTAATATGAAAAAGTTTTTGCTTATAAATGGTCCGTCACCTAGTTCCGTGAATAGTGACAACACTACAGCCTACTGTCCATTAAATTAATCAAAATTCCATAAAACTATGGAATAACTAAATAGTTTTGAAACCATGGGAGCCATAACAAATAACTGATTCATTATAGCAGAAGTTATTTCATTGAAAAATGTATAATTTAATTTCAACGGAGTCGTCCTTCTATTTGTTACGCTCGTCACTAAGTATGCTTGAGGCTATTACGAGTTTACCTTAGTCGATAAACGCGAACGAGACTTTTACCAGCGTCCAGGTAGGCTACCTTGAATCCCCAAATAGAGTAAAAGAGCTTCGTAAGCGTAGAAAGTATATTCTACAAACACCCAGCAATCACAGTACAATCAAGCATACAACTCTCGTTTATTTATACATCATAGAAACGTCCTTGAGACAGTTAAGAAAATGGCACACTAAAATACACAGCAGCCAATCACAGCCATGGATTTTCCTGGTGGGAATTGAAATCTCAAGGTCAACTGGTCAGCCCATGCTGGCAAACGTGGAAACCAAAATAAGGCATTTATCAAGCGAATTTCGGGGATCTAACATCCCCAACACTATTGTTATTGATCCTTGAGAATATTTATGATTTTTAGAAATAATGAATTTTAAAACATATTTTTTAAATAAATGCCTGCAACAGGACCTGAAGGTCATTGGTTTAGAAACTGTTTAGATTGTGAGTTCACACTTTGGAAGAATCCCATGCAAGGACGAAACAGCGGCATCATTACTTTCTTTCTTACTACTCACCTGCTCATCTAACTAAGTTTAATTACTGGTATAAGCTATAATATAAATTCATACCGGTTCGCTCAGATGAATTATCACCTAATACATTAGTAATTTTTAAAGCACTTTTTCAATAAGACTTCTTACAATCAAAATAAATGTGCGTGCATTTAGAATTACTGTTAACCTATATGAAAGTTTTAATGAAATTAAATGTTTTTTTTCAATGATACCAAAAGGTGAACTTGAAAATAACGATTTAATAGATTTTGTGATATTAAGTCAACTTTTATTTATTGATTACTGAAATGGAAGTGAGCAACAAACTAGTTAACATGTTAAAATCTGAAGAGATTATTTTTATAACAAAAAAATGTTTCTTAATCCTGATAGTACTTTGATTATTTATTCACATAACTTTTCATTAACTTCATTTTGCAAATGTGTCAGTAATTTGAACTATGAAGAAATGGCAATCATTCCTTGTAGAATATAACTCGTTCCTGATCATCAGACTGAACGAACTTAAGTTCAAATGATCTAGTTGTTAACGACCATATTAAAGGGAAAATAAAATATATCCTAATTAATTGGACGATTGGGATATAAAAACGTATACACTTTTTTTCCTTATGAAGACAATGGGACCTACACCGACAACTATTCCCAAACAAGATCACATGAATGAATTTATTATTTAAGGCTCATGAAGCAAGTGAGAAGCACAGTTCCTCATGAAGTAAGCGCTGATAATGTTGTCTAGAAGGGCAATAAAATTTCCGCAAAGATTATATATGTAAATATACAATTATATAAATCTATCTATCTCTATATATATCTATATTTCAGAAGAATTAATTACGTGATTTCAGAATTATTGGTAGGTAAGGTAATTTTTATTACCGAAAAAAAGAGAAAGAGACTACTAACGCATCTGTCTTCCACTTGTACATATTACTTATTGAACGTTAATTAATTATTATTTTATTACTATCACGAATGATTTAACCTAATAAAATATAAGTTTTATATCGTATGGCCTTTATTTGAAAATTTTATCCTAAAAAAAATAATAAATTTCATATTTCTGATGTTAATGAAATTTGATTTCTTTATAGTTGCAATAACTCATTCTGATAAGAACATTTAAAAGAATAGAAACCTGGTTTCTGGAATTTATAAAGACAGTTTTCATCCACATACTGAAACAACAACCTGGAAGTCTACTGAATATAACGTAAATACGGATAGTTATTATATTCCTCCGGTTCGAAATCTTACAAACGAGTTTTTTTGCATAATTGCCACAAACAAACTAGTCTTCATAAGCTATTCACTGCAAATTCAAGAATATTAATTCTATTCATTAAACTGATCAAATTCTAAAATGTTATGTTATCAAATTAATTATTTTGCCAATCAGATCTATACTATTAATGAATCTAAGAATTGAAGTTACGGTATTCATTGTTAACTGAAAGATGTTTTACGAAAATGTCAATTTTCATTTATAACAAACAAATTAACAAAGCGTATGTAAACTGAACATTATTTTCCCTGGTTAATTCGTTTTACCACAAAATCGTTTATTGTCCCGCTTAGTATGAGTTTTATCCTCCAAAGTTTTGAAAGCTTTAAAATTAACCTAACAGATAAGATGATAATCTTTTGTATTCCTTTGAAAATTTATATTGATTCGGTTGACTTTTGCAAAAAATGTTTCCGAACAATTCTTCTTAATTTGAAAACTATCCTTTGAGCGATAGAAACTAAATAGATTAAATAAGGTAATCTACTTAGACTAGTGTTCACAGTATATCAACGCGAAGGCTTAGAAAAATGAAACATTATTAGTTATAACTCAGTAATCGATCACTGAATCTGTATCAATTTAAGAAACCAATCAAAATACCAAAAAGTCTCTAGCTGTGACGAGTGCACTTGAATCCGACTGAAAGCATTAATTACTTGTTTACTTACGCCTATGACACATAATGGAGTATAGGCTGCCGACCAGTATTCTTCAACCTACTCTGTCTTGAGTCTCTCTTACCAGTTCCGCCCAATTTTTTCATTTTTCTCATTTCTTTCTCTATTTCTAGGCGCAATGTGTTCATTGGTCTCCCTCTTTTCCTTTTACATTCAGGGTTCCAAGTGAGGCCTTGCCTTGTGTCACAGTTGGGTGCATTCTTCAATGTGTGTCAATCCCACTCCCACCACTTCTTACTAATCTCCTCCTACAATGGAATCTGGTTTGTTCTAGTCCACAGTAGGTTCAGGCTGATGATGTCTGGTCAACGGATACAAAGTATTTTGAGTAGACAACTGTTCATCAACACTTGAATCTTCTGAATGATGGCTTCCGTAGTTTTCCGAATTTCCGCCTCATGCAGTAGAACTGTCTTGACATCTGTATTGAAAATCCTGATTTTGGTGTTGATTGATAGTTGTTTTGAGTTCCAGACGCTTCTCAATTGTAGAAATGTAGATCCTAATTTCCCGATCGCCCATTCACATCTTCATCAGATCCACCTTGTTGGTCGATGATGCTGCAGTGATATGCAAAGTTGTTTACGTTCCCACGGCATCTCCATCAAGCATGATTTGGTTGTCGCATGTTACGTTGTATCGCAGAATCTTGCTTTTCCCTTCATGAATGTTGAGACCTAGTGCTGCTACTGCTGAGGCTGGTGATAAACTGGTCGACTTCTCTTGAATTCACTGTTGCGTGTGTGGTAGAAGAGACAAATCATCTGAGAAATCCAGATCGTCTAGCTGCATCTTGGCTGTCCACTGTTTACCGTGATTCGCTTCAGATGTTGACGTCTTCATAATTCAGTCGATCATCAGTAGAAAGAGAAAGGGTGAGAGTAAGCAACGTTGCCATACAACGGCCTTGCCTTCAATGAGTCTGTTAGCTGTCCTCTGTGCACAACTTTGCAGTTAAATCCATCGTAACTGTTCTGTATGATGTTAACTATCTTCTTAGTCAAGCCGAAGTGCCGAACAAGCCTCCATAGTGTTTTCCTGTCCATACTATCGAATGCTTTCTCATAGTCAATGAAGTTGATGTAGAGTGGTGATTTCCATTCAATTGATTGTTCCACAATGATTCGTAATGTTGAATTTGGTCGGTACATGATCGATCCCTAAGAAATTCACCCTGTTGATCTCGAAGTTGTGTATCTACGAAGTGTTTCATTCTGTTTAATAAGACTCTGTTGAAGACTGTGTCTGGTATTGAGAGGAGAGTGATAGCTCTGAAGTTCTCACACTTGATGGGATTACCTTTCTTTGGTATACTGAGGAGGCATCCGTCTTTTCAGTCTGTTTGTACTTGTTCTTCCTCCCAAATCTTTTTGAAGAGAGTGTGCGACGTATACTTTCATTATCTCTTCTGGAATGTTGTCTGGTCCCGCTGCTTTGCCACTGTTTTTTGTCTGATGGTCATACAGATCTCTCCAACTGTTGGTGGGCCAACACTGTTTAGGAGGTCTGTGGATGCAACCTCTATTTTAGGTTTGTTCAGTTTGGCAGATCTTTCCACCAGTTCCTTAAAGTGCTTTACCCAAATGTTTCACTGTTATCCGATGTATCGCTTCCTACAGTTTTCCAGGTCGTCACTTTAAACGAGTCTGTGATCTGTCTCCCATGCGCTAACTTACAGTTTGATCCATCATAATAACTCCGTGTGATGTAGGTCGTCTTCTGAAGTGCGTCGCACTTTTAAAGAAATCTCCATAATTCCATCCTTTGTATGCTGCCAAATGCTTTCTTGTAGTCAAGAATGTTTACTTGTAATTGCTGGTTTCTTTCAATTTGTTGCTCCACAATGCTTCATATTGTTGTGTTCGGTCCTTACGGAATCCAGCTTGATGTTCTCAAAGTTGCTGTCTACTGAAAATTTCATTCTGTGCAACAACAATCTGTTGAGGACTTTTCCTGTTACTGAAAGTAGAGTGATGCCTCTGTAGTTCTCACACTTTAAGATATTTTCTACCTATCTATTTTTTATCGAAGTGTAGTTGTTAACTTTAAATAAAATCTCGGATTACTGACGAAAAATTATCTACATTTAGTATTAGACTGAATAAATCTATTTTCAGCTTTCTGACAGAAAGCATAATTTTTTTTTATCGTGGTTCTTTGAAATCGATTGTTCTAAGTTGCGTTTCTGAACACACGCAAGTAAAGATACATACACTTATCAGATAAGTTAGTCTATAAAAATTATTGAGACAACAACTCGAGTGTTGTAAAGTATTATTCATTTCCGTTTTTCAATATCATGTTTCAGATTTACAATACTTTTGTGTTCAACTCAAAAGTTACAGTTTTCACTTAAAATCTACTCGTTTCAGTAACTTAGGTGTGTGTAGAAACTTAAATACTTACCTTACGCCTATGAACTTAAAAGGAGAATAGGCTGCCTACCATCATTCTCCATCGTACTCTGTCCTCTGATTCCATTTCCAGTTCTGTCGAATTTTCATTTATTCTTCTCATGTCTTTCTCTATTTCTCCACTTGATGTGTTCCTTGGCCTTCCTCTTTTCAGTTGACCCTGAGGATTCAAGGTGAGGGCCTGTCATGTGACGTAGTTAGGTGCTTTACTAAATGTGTGTCCTATCCACTTCCACCGCTTCTTCCTCATTTCTCACTCTAGTCGAATCTGGTTTGTTCTCTCCCACATTAGGTTCTTGCTGATGGTGTCTGACCAGGGAATCCGAAGATTGAAGAAACATCTTAGTGAAAGTTTTCACTGCATTTGGTTTGTTTTTCAAGCAAGCCATTTGTATGGCGACCGAAACTAGTGTACTTATATTACTATTACTGTTGAGACAGATATGAAAAGAATAAATATTTATCGGGCATAACTGGAAAGAAAAACCCAAGAAAAAGTTGGTTGGAGAATGCTCGTCGATTGTCTATATTCCATTAAGGGTAAAAGCGTAAACAAATAATTACTATTTTAAAAGCTGTGAAATTCCATCATTTTTTACCCCAGTAAACTTAAATTGTTAGATGCAGTTTTCTGTTTTAAACTGCTTTTGTCCAACTTAATTACTGGTTTCTACTAAAAACTACTTTACATATATCCGGTAAACTGAATAAAAGAAATATCTTTGTAGTAAAAATATATATTTCACGGAAGAAAATGAGACTGATTTAAAAAAGCAGTGACGGATAGCTTGTGTCTTATTACTAGCTAAGTAAAATGTGTTTTTTCTCTAGCTCTTAAAAAGCTTGAAAGTCTTGAAAGTATATCTATTTTACAATCACATAGTAAATATAGTGTAATAATCACCTCAGACCATCAGAAATATCTGCCGTGGATAAAGACTGCATTTCAAATGCTTACTACACATTGGGCATAAATAATATGATTCAAGGCATACTAATGGATATTTAATTGGATAAAATGTTTTCTATCCCTGGAATCGCAAATGAACGTGTTACTTCCTTTTGCTTATTAATATAAGAAATTCATTATTTATCAACCATGCGATAAATGTTTATTCGCCATACATTTATTAGTTTGATTATAAACTGTTTCACACATCTACAGATGGTTTTCTCATGGGCAAATAAGTCTTTGTCGTTGCAATATGACATAATTGAAGTTAGATAATAACAAATATTGCATCAATCACAGAAAGAAAAAAAAAACAATGTTTACTAAGAAAAAAATGTAGGCGTACAATTTCTATTGATTTCGAAAAATAATGAAACAATTTTTGAACTATATGCCTAAATTGCATTGTAATAATATGCAAAATGGTCAGAAATATATATATGGCAAGGCTTTGAAAATTCTTGTAGTTATTATTACTCTGGAAGAGTTTCAGTTTTTACATTGATAGTTGTTTTAAGTTTATTAATAACACCTAAATAAGTCAAATCCATCTTCTCTATTATTGATCAGCACACAGATGACTCTCTAATGGAATCCATTTTAGAAGTGTCTATTTACTTTCAAAATAAATATATAACGCAAAGATTACATAAGTGTGTAGTCCTGTTTACTGATATGACTGTATAAGTTGTGGTTTTTAGGTGAGGTCATACGTACTATGAAAGATAGTGGATACAGTATCGTAGATACAATATTAATAAGTTATGGTTATTGCCCAAGGTGACGCATTATTCCGATGCTGAGAGCTATGAAATGTTGATTAGAATACTTAGGATAACATGGAATGGACTTTGATTGTGACCACTTTTGACTTTACGGAAAAAAGGCAAACATTCGTAATCAGAATAATATAAATGCTAAATAAATAAAAAAGGGATTTCATAGTTCAAACGTTAAACTGTTGTGATGTTACTGGTTTGTTAATAATTTTTAGATCCTTATTCCCATGGAATGATATACCGTTGGAGGACTGTAAAAAGAAAACCAATGAACGTTTCCTAATAAAAAAAACAATTATTTTATCAATAAATTAATCAATAATTTACAACCATAATTACGAGGCGAAGAAATTCGCTAAACATTTGAACACCATCATAGTTACAAAGTACAGTGCATGGGATTTTCCGCAAAAGCAGCTAATGATAATAAACTTCTTTATTCAACCTTTAGGACGTTATAAATTAGTTTATGGGCACACTTGACAGATTGCAGCCTACGTTTGGATACCTCAGTAAAACAAATAAATATGCGCTGACGAATACCTGTGTATGTAAATGGTTAATAGTTATTTGATTCCGTTTATCATCTATTATCATTTTGTTAGTTCTAACAGTTATGTCACTCAAACATACCAAAAAATAAATGCCCGACTTTACTTAAACAAATGTTATTTAAGGTTTTGCCATTCAGCGATTAGTATAATATTAGCATTAAATAAAACTGACTATCATCTTACATAAATAGTTTTTCTTGATAAAGATACATGACCATTGATTCATATCTTAAAATTTACATCAGAACCAACCAAACCGAATTAGAGATTCATGTACAGTAAATTTAGTTGTGAAATTTAGTTGTTCATGAATACACTTGTAAATTTGCTTTTTTAATTTAAAAAAAGACAATTATTCTTTGTGGTACAATTTCATTTTCCATACTGAAAATTTCCAAAAGAATACACCTATTGTTCAGTTATTTTTTATCATTCTGCTTCTTCTGTTGTGAACTTGTAAATATTGTATCAAAATAGCCAGTATACATTACTTAAGAATGTTTTGTTTTGAATAGCTCACTTTCATTTATTGTGAAGAAAAAAATGATTGGTCAACAAATGTAAAAGTTGAATGATGACAAACTTCTGATTGCTTATGAATTTAGTCATAAGAAAAATTTAAAAACCACTTTTAACAAAATACAAAACAAATATTCTTCAAGTGACTACTCGAGCCCTCCAATTGACATCTAACATTTACTTGTAATCTGTGCATAAGCCAATCTATGAAACGAAAAAGAGTTACGCATTGAAAGAGGAAACATAAGATTTAAATTATCTGAAGAAACTACTAGCAACAATAATTATTATTCTATTTAGTTACTTAGGGATTTTTTGGACTAGATGCTCTCTTAATAAGACTTTTAGTGGTCTGTTATGTGACTTTATTTAAGACAAACGATTAATTATGCTAATGAAGTAAATCTCATCTGGTTTCCGCATATTATTTTTAGGTGAGCACGATTTGTGCGAAGGCTGTAATAAGAAGCCAAATTCATATTTATTTGGATGAGTTTATTTCATGTTAACGTTCAGGAAGGTAGATGTGAAGATAAAAAGTAGAAAAGCAAAGCGTGATGGTGTTAGGGAGTGGGCCGCTCAGCATGACTAAGTATTTATAGTCAGACAAAAGTAAGCTAGAAATATGATTACCGAAGTAAGCGGCGCACAAACCCACTCGAATAAATGACAAGTTCAAAAGACGTGTGAATTATAATTCCAGAAGAATAGATTGATCAGGTTGTCCAGAAGCTGAGACAAGCCGTGTATACTCGATATGTTAGTACACATGTTAAATACGTATATTCAATCCTAAACATGTTGAGATATGAGGTGAAAACATTGATAAAAATAAGTACATTTTAAATAAACTCAAGAATATGAAATTAATTAAGTGAGAAACAAAGAAATGAAAAAAAATTATCAGTTTAAATAGGAAGCTAAATATAAGAAAAAAAACATAGATTTGGATATCGAAATAGCATTAGAAAATGATTTGTTAAGAAGTCTGGTTTTTTAATTAGCAAAAAATTAGTTCATTATCTGTGAACGTTTTTTAAAAAACATGCCTCCCATTATGATTGAATAAGAAGTTTTCAGCAATTTGTACTACAAATGATTTGATTCATGTACAACACAATCGTTGACTTTAGCTAGTTATCTCACAATCATCAACTATTGTGCTAAGATCAACTAAACATACCAGAATAAGATTAACTATTACGTAACACGTCTCAACTTCTACTTATGATGATTTCTAGCCTCATCAACTTTGTATTCTACACTAAACTTCCAACAATATTCATCAAACGTAAATATGCATTTGTAGGTACATCTGACATAGAGGTGCTTTTAAGCAGTCATGTGTTTCCGAACTAACAACAATAATCATACTATGGTTATATAAATTAATAACTGATTAATGTACATATTTATATATTCTTTTTGGGATAATACAATATGTCAGTATTTTTACTATTAACAATTTACCCTGTGCTCAGTTTATGTGAAATTATCAAGTGAAAACTTGTTAATGATATCCACTGATTTTTGTTCATATCAATCACTTAATCGTACAAAGAAGAGTAGTGAATAGATTTGAAACTCCGCAACAGAAAACAGGAAACAAAATACATCGAGTATGTGAATCTGTTGGCTGGAGAAATTTTTATCAATGTATCATCACCAATTAATCGAACGTGACTGAACAAACGAAATTTACTTGGAAAAGTGATTAACGTAATCATGATAATCATCAGGCTAAATTTGGTCGTTCTTATATATAGACACTATGCGGTTATTATTGCCTAAGCCACATTTATTTTTAAGGAATTACGTCAACACTGTTTTCAATTAGTTGTTTATAGACGACAACATGTGAGTCATTGTAAAAATATAAATGACATTTTAAGCTTTGATTAACAATACAGCAGTTAGGTCCTTCAGTTCAGTAAGAAGCTTAAATATAACAGCGTATTTTCTCATAAAAACTATTTAAAAATACAAATGAAAATGAAAATCAGTCAGAAGTCGATGGTGCTACAGCGTTATCGTGAATGACAGACCAAACTACAGTATAAGTTGTAATCTTTATTAAAATATCTTTATTTGCATCAAATATATATCAGTTAGTGTCAAAATAATGTGTCAGTGATATTTTACTCTAGTCACAGATTAGTGCTACAACTGAATGATTGAAAATGAATTATTTTAATGATGATGATGGTGGTCCACTTTGATATTATTAATATTGCAACACAGAGAAGAATAAGCGAACCAAACTCTCTCTCTCAAAAACCACAAGCTGTATTGACCACTTAGCTGTGCTGACCTTTTTAAGCAAATCAAGACATGACCTAATCACACTAGAGAAGTAATAACATGTGTGAAAGTGATTTATTATAAGACCGCTTACATTTACTTAATCATTCTACATTTTTTTAAAAATGAATATGTGATTTATGTACGCGGTGGTGTTTCGTTCTCTGAGCTGGTTGTTTTGGTTGTGGAGCTTTCATTGTTCTTCTGAACAACATCATCAGCACAAACTTCTGAAGTTCTGAGCTACAAGTTTTCTCCACCATCTCAAAATCATATGAGCATGATTTATGTTCATCCAGATGAAATAGGTTTCACAAGTAAATCGAATTGAAAAATGATATTTATGTCAAATCATCCTGCCAAATAGAAGTGTTTTTCATTATTGGAATAATTAAAAGCAAAATAATAATGATAATAATAGTAATGCTAATAATAAATTTATATTACTACATTCCGCCATATTTGTAAAAAGGAAATTCACTTTATTGAATTTCTTTAAGATTTTATTGACAGATTATGAATACAAAAGAAGTTATAGACGAAATAAAACCAAATTATGAATAATTTACGTCACAATTGACTAGTAAGTGATAGGTTAATCTAAAGGCCGATGAAATATATTGTCTATAATTATATTTATATATATGTTTATTGAGGAAAACTTAAAATTTAACAGGTATAATTGTTAGGAACATTTTCATTCTATGAACTTTTCATATAATAAATAAACCTAAATAGAATTTACTGTTTTCATCAGCAGCTCATGCATACAAATATGTAGGAAATAGAAAATTTATTGGGTTTTAAGTTGATGACATTTGTGTGCATGACATTAAGTGAATTATTTTACCACAAATCCTTTCTTTCACTATATGTGTTGCGAAAGAAGAAAGAGTCATTTCATTTATATTAAAAAAGTTTCATTTGATGCTGTATATTATAAACGGCATATATATATATATATATATATATATATATATATATATATATATATATATATCGTCAAAATAAAATGTCAACGCTCACTCACGAACCTATGCATTTTGTAAAAGCAAGACGTTTTTCAGTCGCTCAGTAATAACTCAATCATATATCAACTTTGTAAAAGCTGAATTAAGGAGTGACGCCTATGAGAAATTTATATTGTTCATTTCGATATTTCCGAAGGTTGTATTCGCAGAGAGGATTGAGAGATCAATAAGAAGTTGGATAGAAATTACACTGCTCAGAGCATTCATTAAAATAAAAATAATTAGTTTCTAGCTACTAATGTTTTTAGCTAATGCATATCTTTGATTCAAAACATCTTTATGGTAGACATTAGTGACTGCCATTAGGAGCTAATTCAACAAGTTTTGGGAGGAAGAACAAGTACAAACAGACTGAAAAGACGGATACCTCCTCAGTATACCAAAGAAAGGTAATCTCATCAAGTGTAAGAACTTCAGAGCTATCACTCTCCTCTCAATACCAGACACAGTCTTCAACAGAGTCTTATTAAACAGAATGAAACACTTCGTAGATACACAACTTCGAGATCAACAGGGTGAATTTCTTAGGGATCGATCATGTACCGACCAAATTCAACATTACGAATCATTGTGGAACAATCAATTGAATGGAAATCACCACTCTACATCAACAGCATTGACTATGAGAAAGCATTCGATAGTGTGGACAGGACAACAACATGGAAGCTTGTTCGGCACTTCGGCTTGCCTAAGAAGATAGTTAGCATCATACAGAACAGTTACGATGGATTTAACTGCAAGGTTGTGCACAGTGGACAGCTAACAGTCTCATTGAAGGGAAGGCCGTTGCATAGCAACGTTGCTTACTCTCACCCTTTCTCTTTCTACTGGTGATCGACTGAATTATGAAGACGTCAACATCTGAAGCGAATCACGGTAAACAGTGGACAGCCAAGATGCAGCTAGACGATCTGGATTTCTCAGATGATTTGTCTCTTCTACCACACACGCAACAGCATATTCAAGAGAAGTCGACCAGTTTATCATCAGCCTCAGCAGTAGCAGCACTAGGTCTCAACATACATGAAGGGAAAAGCAAGATTCTGCGATACAACATAACATGCGACAACCAAATCACGCTTGATGGAGATGCCGTGGGAACGTAAACAACTTTGCATATCCGTGCAGCATCATCGACCAGCAAGGTGGATCTGATGAAGATGTGAAGGGGCGATCGGGAAATCAGGATCTACATTTCTACAATTGAGAAGCGTCTGGAACTCAAAACAACTATCAATCAACACCAAAATCAGGATTTTCAATACAGATGTCAAGACAGTTCTACTGCATGAGGCGGAAACTTGGAAAACTACGGAAGCCATCATTCAGAAGATTCAAGTGTTGATGAACAGTTGTCTACTCAAAATACTTTGTATCCGTAGACCAGACATCATCAGCCTGAACCTACTGTGGGCTAGAACAAACCAGATTCCAGTGGAGGAGGAGATTAGTAAGAAGTGGTGGGAGTGGAAATGACACACATTTAAGAATGCACCCAACTGCGACACAAGGCAAGGCCTCACTTGGAACCCTGAATGTAAAAGGAAAAGGGAGATACCAATGAACACATTGCGCCTAGAAATAGAGAGAGATGAGAAAAAATGAAAAAAATTGGGCGGAACTGGAAAGAGAGACTCAAGACAGAGTAGGTTGGAGAATACTGGTCGGCTGCCTATGCTCCATCAAGGGTAACAGGAGTAAGTTAGTAAGTATTTAAGAGCTAATCAGTTATCGAATATAACCAACTTGATTCTATATTTTTTTTCCTAAAATGCAACCGACATAGTAGTTTAAGTAATTCGCAAGTACAAGATTTCTTTATGTGATTAACATACTCTATTTGTCACTAAGGTATATCATTTCATTAAATGTTATTGAATTCCACAGACTAATTGCTTATCAGTTAAGAATTTAACTAGCTAATAAGAATCGATTAACAAGTACAGTCTAAAACCATTTCAATATGAACGTAGAAATCACTGCCTTATTCGTTAAGTTCAAAATTACGTTTGAGAAAAGTCTAAGAAGGTCATTTATTTGCTTTAGTTTAAATGTAAAGAGTTCGAACATAAGACTCTCTATTGACTTCCAAGTGCTGCTAAGCTCAGTTATTTACTTTCGTTACCACTTGTGGAGCATAGGCCACCGACCAACACACTTCACTCATTTTTGTACTCCACTCTACCTTTCAGTTCTACCCAATCGCTTTTCATTCCTTTCATGTCTACCTATTTTCTAAGTTAGGTCTTGCCTCTCAGTCGCTATTCATTCTATTCATGTGAATTTGTAACTCCAGACGCAGTGGCTGCCCTTGCCTACTTCGTTTTCTTTGGCCTTAAAGATTCCAATTTAGGTCTTGATTCGTGAGGCAGTAGAGTGAGTTCCTCAATGTCTTTCTCATCCAACTAATACTCTTTTTTTGTCGATTTCTTCTTCAGATGGAATCTGTTTCGTCGTCCGACAGAGTAGGTTGTTTCTCATGGTGTCTGGAGTCAGAATCTTGTGTAGACAGCTGTTCATAAATACTTGTACCTTTTCGGTGATCGCCTTCGTAGTTCTCTAAGTTTCAGTTCTATGCAACAGAGCAGCATAGGAGTTTGTCGAGGTTGTAGAAATGCCGCTCTCACTTTGTTAATCCATGTCTTCATATCTGCATCAAATCCACTTTGTTTATAAACCATGTTACTCAGATATGCTTTTACCACATCTAGAGCTTTTCCATTAAGTGTGGTTTTGTTGGTGCATGTCGTGTTGTGTCAGAGGACCTCGAGTTTACATGTGTGTATGTTGAGACCTATTATTGTAGAGGCTGTTGCTACACTGGCGATCTTCATCCGTAATTGTTGCTGTGTGTGGGAAAGAAGAGCTAGATTATCTGGGAGGTCTAAATCGTCTAGCTGCATTGAGTTGTTTGTTGTGGTGTGCCGTACTGTTTTCATCAATCATTATCTTCAATGCTACAATCTTTTTTTACGAATAAGGCTAAATATTTCTTAACTCACTCAGATATTAAATTACTTGAACAGTTTGTAATTTGAAAATGTTATTATTAATCAGAAATCATGTTTCCTTTATTTTTTCAATCATACGATGAAGCATCCCTTGTAACATATTGGACAGAGCAAGTTCAATCAAAAGTAAACACAAGTTAAACTATTGATGTGACAAAAGGCGAAGCAAATAAATGTTTACATTTCTCGAAAACAATTATTTTGTTTACTTTATTGACTAATGACAGATATAACTGGATTTAAAAATTTGTCTTTCAAGTTTAAACAAACATTTCAGTTTAAAATTACCAATAAACAAAGGAATATAACTAATTTATTATGTTTTAAGTAACATTAGTAATGTTGAATCTAATTTGAATTTAATTTGGTCAAATTTGTAGTTATTTCACATACAACCCATTGAATAACTGACGAAAAATCATTCACTAACAAAGACAAATATCAAAAGAAACAGTTTCAATGAATAAGCAACTTTGAGATAGTAAAAAGTGATCAACTGCTAAGAAAAATTAAAAAAGAACGATTGAACTGAGTGTTAAATAATCTAAGTAAGAAGAAAAACAGAAAAAATGTGTTGAAAGACTGAGTTTAAACTTGAATAACTGGATTGTAGAATCTTCTACATTCGGAACGCTTCATTTTTCTGTGCCACTGATTTTTAAGGATTATTGCTAATGAGGCAGGCTGGCCTAAATTGGCGAATTATTCCGAAATGATATTGTTGTTCAACTTGCCATCTCCATTAGAAGACGAAGTAAAGTAATGCTTACAATAAAAAAAATATAACTAGATTCTTTTAGTGCAATTATTTCCACTTGATAATGATAAAAGTGATTTAGTTTTATTCTCCATAGGAATATTCCCTGATTTTCGAAGCTCATTGGAACCAGAAGCATCAAAAAATTCTTCAATAAAATGAAACAGGGAATTACAATGAATGTCATCTAGTGCTATGAACCTACCAACAATTGCATTGAAGACAATGAAGACCAGTCTTACAAGAGGCTGCAGAGAATTAATCAGAAATATTTGGGAAAAGAATTGATCATTGTGCTGAGAAGCTTAAACAACAAGGTTTAGATCAAAAACGCCGGAAATGAGGACATCATGGAATGAAATGAGTTGGAGGAAGAAAACGAAAATAGTGAGATATTTGCAAATCTGTTTTCCTTCGAATAATGATCACAGGTGGCACCATATTTCCACACAAACGCATAGACATAGCTGCATAAGTTTAAACAACCCGCACAATACAAAACCAAATCGATCACATCTGCATCAACAAAAAGTTCAGAAGGATCATGAAGGAAGTAGGAACAAAGAGTACAGCTGACACAACTTCAGATCATCACTTGGTAGTGTCCATGATGAATCTGAAACTAGGGAAGCACTGGACAACCGGGTCAAAGGCGGGACATTTCAGACCGTCACAAATTACACTCTACAGTTATTGTTTTAATAGTACTGACACATACTGTCATTCGTCTGTATGTTAGTTTTGTCAATCAGGGCTAAATAACGTAAGATACGGGACAAGTCAGTATTGGTCCAAGTTGTTACACAGTTTGAATTAACACAATGCGATTTAGTTTGGTTCCAGATCAGAGAACCAAACACCACCACAATCATCCATCTGAGCTGCAAATCTCCACCATCTCAAAATTTTTTTATGGCAATTTGTAATTACTTTCGCAACAGATATGAATGAGTTTAGCCTTTTATGCTGTTAAACATCGTGGAAACAATGAATAGTTATTAGGTTCAATTGAAGTTACTACAAAAGTCTAATTATAAATGAATAAAATTATGCGAATTTTTTTCAAAATCGCATAAAATTAGAATTTACTGTGGTGCGACAGATCAATAATGAAATGTTAAGCTTCTGACAAAATTTAACAAACGCTATCCATTTAATGAGTGTCAAATAAACTAAAACTATTTACAGATGTCACAAACATAACAGATAGTGTTTATATTATATATATAAACAAAATTCGATAGAAATATGTGGTGATCATTCAAGATTAAAATGAAAGTTGAATGCCGATTACTTATTATTGAACAAAACAATTTCAATGATCTATTACAGTCCTAAAAATCATTGTTAAGATTCGAATAACTAAGACAAATGAATTAAAGTCGACCGCATTACACAATACAGTGACTTTATTAACTCAGAACTAAGTGAATAATTCAATGACGTTTAAAGTGATCATTAATGTGTTTGAGTCGCGGAGTAAAACATCAACTCTTAGGTGCAGGTAGCTTGAGCTGAAAAATCCAAAATCGAACAAGAAGGGTGGTCTGGATTCCACTGTTATCCACCATTTTAATTTAGCTAAAAATGTTATAGATCTATGACAATATTGCAGCAACGCGCACGGGATCCGTATATACCAATACTGAAGGTTCCGTGGTCTAACAATGACTGACTGATGATTTCAAATGTGTAAAAACACAAACCTCCAAAACTCTGCCCGAAAATATACCAAAAGAGACAAGTTATTGTCAGTTTAAAAGATCAATGATAGGATTAAAGCATTAGATATAAATGAATTAATTTTCCTAAAGTTCATATGTCAATCGAGATACTTCATAAAAAGTTGTTTGAGAATATATGACTTTTCTTGTAATGATTTACTGTTCTTGCTTTCTTGTTATATCTTAAGCAATTCCAAATCACAACTATACATTTGTTTCATTAATATATATGATTGAAATTTGTACAGGACATAACCACCTGGAATATCTGAAGTCCATAAATCATGCAATGAAACACTACCCTGGACATCAGTCAGCAGAAACTAAAATATTCGAAAAAATGTCTGTTTGATTATTAGAAATTTTTAGTTGCAACATGTTATGGTCAAATATCGAATCAATAAATACAAATATCTTTATATTTCTATGACAATACAATTTATTTTCATTGTATTTATTGTACTGAATTTTTCAACCTACGTTTAGCTGTCAAAATTTAGTCTGTCTAATCGTATATAGAAGATCCGATTTATTCATAAACTGTTTTTTCTTTTATTCGACATTTTCTCAAAAGACATAAGCTAACATATTGACATTTATTAATTGCTTGAAACAAACTATACTGGGACTGTTTAATGAAATGTATAACTTATATGATTTGAAATAAGCAGAACATACTATGCATTGTTCTAGATCGTTTATTCTGAACGAAATACGTTGAATTTAGTGATATTTTTTTTTGTATACATAAAATACACTAATTTATGAGCTTTCATCAATTTCGTAGTGCTGATTATTTAGGAAACTTTAAAACATTTCACATTTCACACTTTACGGTTTATCGATTTTTATTTATATTATTCTTACCATCAACAATAAATTTCGATTCGTTGTAGACTAAAGTAAATGTTCCATTTTGATAGTATCATCGCATTGTGCTGATAGACTATCATCATTTGAACAGATTGAACAAGTTCTGTCATGCTTATTCCTGACTGACTAATTGGTTGACAAACTTACAAAAGGTTAAGCAATGTCATTACTATTTGCTTTTCAATACAGGTAGAATTAATTCCAGTACCGGTGTAGTGACCGAGAACACAGGTAAGGCAACCGAATTGCATTTAACGAAAATCAGTAAAATCGGAAAACCATATCGTAAATCGTTAATTTGCAAAATATCAGTTCATCATATCGAACTGGACTGTTCCTGTTGCAAAACATCGATCCATTGTGACTATTCATGCGTTTCATACAAATTCCATTGTTTTCTAACTCTTCTTTTCTTGATCTTCCACCATCTTCTGCTGCCAGACATTACGTTGACACTCACGTCATATACTACTTATAAGTAGCTCACACCACACCGGTATTGATGAGAGTAATAATTTGTAAAGATATTTCAATAGGTTGAAGCATGTGAAGATATGTAACGAAACAGTCATTATTAAAAAAATGGTCAAAATCACAATAGGAACAGTGCAAATGATAAGTACAAATTTGGTGAACATGAAAAAAAAGATACTGAAGTGGTTTGATAAAAACAAGCCAATGAAACATGAAAATTCAGCGAAAATTTTTAATTAGTTTTATTTAAAATCATACTGTTTCTAATCTGGTTCATCATCAGGTTGTACCCACATGAAAGTCAGTCAGTCAGATGCAACGTAGAGCTTCGTACGTAAGTACATCAGTTCATGTTGCAATACCACATCAACACACAGATGTAATTGTCGATTCAAATCCAATAGTAGAAGAGGTAGTAAAGCTATTAGAAGTAATCGGAGCGGTTAGGATTAGAAGATATTATTCAATAAGTATGATTCAGTGAGAAAAGTTTAGAAAGTCAAAACTAGAGGTGTTGAAGAATCCAGAAGATTAGATTTGAGAGAACACAAAGCATAAATGCACCGGCGCCATTGCAAACGATTTTGAGCCATGTCATTCAGGGTCTCTAGCCATCGATTTTATCATCCCGCGGACCCAAACCAGGTAGTCGACAATTACCGACATGGCTAAGTCCACTCGTCAATGACTTCATGGATTTCTGCCACGTTTTGGTTTGGCCACTCCTAGCTGTCTTCCAACCTATTCCTACACTACAAAACATAGATTGACGAGGCAGTCGGTGGTTAGGCATACGCAGCACATGTCCCAACCACCTCAACTGATGAAGTTTCATTACTTCATCTATTGATCTGCCATTCTTACCTAGCACCCGATTCCTAATAACAGCGTTGCTCACTCGGGTGTCCCACGATATACGAGCAATGCTTCGAAGACACCTATAATCGAAAACCAGTAACCTATGAATATCTTCTACTCTCATTGTCCATGTTTCACAGCCATAAAGTAAGACGGAGCGAATTACTGCGCATTACACTCGTCCTTTAGTCCGCTAACGGATATCTCGCCTACGCCATAAGTGACGCAGGTTGACAAAAGCCAATCGAGCCTTCTCTATCCGAGCTGAGATTTCGTCAGTCACCAGGTCATCAGCACTGATGAGACTCCCAAGATAAGTGAAGCGGTCTACACGTTCGACTACTTCACTCCCTATCACTAGTTCAGGTGCCGATGAAACCCAATCTTGAAGCAACATTTTGCATTTCGAGGGGGAAAACCGCATCCCGAACATGCTTGCATTGTTGCTTAGGGTAGTCAGAAGACTCTGCACTTTGTCAGCGTCTTCATCCAGTAGGACTATATCATTGGCATATTCTAAGTCAATAAGCGAGCCATCTGGTAAAAGGTCTACTCCTGAAAATTCAGATGCGGATAATGTTATTTCTAGGGTCGACCTTTTCTAACCCTTCCTTCCTTGTGAGAAGGCAGCGTCGTTGCAGATGCTGGTTATCCGAGGGAAACACCTTACTGCTGTCACACCCCTCTGCAGTCAGTCGGCAGTACGACTTCGCCCTCAGACCTTGGGTAGTTGCTTTTAGTCTGATCGTTCTCCAATCGACCTGCCTGGCATGGTAGAACGTTCAGGATCATATGTTCCAGCCAGTATAGCTCGGTTGGGTCATCACGAAAGGCAAGCCTGACCACCACGTCAAGGTAGCAGCTACGGTCGGGAAAAATATGGAACGCTTCACGATTTTGCGTGTCATTCTTGCGCAGGGGCCATGCTAACCTTCTCTGTATCGTTCCAATTTTAGTATATGTACCGCCGAAGCGAGTACACCCACAAGAAACCATCTGGCGTGTAAGAGAACCCACATGAAACCTTTCTCTTACATTCCAAACACTTCACTTGTTATCTATTCGAGATTTGTCTAAGTCCTAAATTTCCATATGGTAAAAAATGTTAAATGTCGCATGTATTGCTGGTCATTATATATTCATTCAATCATCCAATAAAATATGTTATTCATCATATTGACAGTTGAACACAGAAAACAAAATTAATGAGTATTCAGTGTTACTTTCCATTTTCTATTAGAAGTGATATCATTTCATCATGTTTTGATTATAAAATTCCATGAGTTTATCAGAGCTCTCTCTATTCAACAATTATATGTTTTCATGAAGTCCATTTATTGTTTAACTTAACAGCAGATTAAATCTGGTTACGCGTACTTAACTTTATCAATGAGAGAATAATGAAGAGTGCAGAAAAGTATACTGACAACATCAACTGTCAGTAAAGTAAAGAAAACAAACTGTTTTCCTGAAATATTAATTCTGTGAGTGTATATGAGCAACATGATGATGTTATGGGAAATAATAGCAATCAAAGATTGTATATGTGCAAATAAAGGCTGGTAAAATCAATAAGTTAGCAACGGGTGATAATGTGAAGGAAGTAAAGTAAAGAGAATGCTTTTTTGTTACAATAATTAAAAATGCTAGAGATATTTAAATGAAATAAGGTGATTCCAAAAAATAATTATGAATGACATTAGAGGGATAGGAAAAATCGTTAAAGAAAGGAAGAATATGTTCAAATAAGAAATAAAAATATCTAAGAAAATCATCATAGTTTAAAGCTAAAATAAAGAAAAGGATAAGACCTACTTCCTGTTTACACCACAGTTCTGGATCCATCTTTATGGATGGCAAGATCTTCAGCTATTCTTAAGAGTTGGAAATCTCAGTGGATTTGAAGGAATTGTTTAAACAACCTTAAAATCAACCTTTAGACTAGTGGAGGGTTGGGTTCAAATAAATGTTTAAGAATGGAACTTCTAACTGGCTTACTCCCACCCTTCTGGAACTATACTGGGAGAAAATTGCGTAACCAGGTTGGAAATAAACACTGTCCACATTCTTTATACCTTTCTTCACAAGAGCAAGTGAACTGGAAATCCTTTGGTACAATGTGGACGAATCAAAGACAGTTCAGTAAAAGGATATCTTTTATATGATATAATTTAAATCAAATAGCCTGTTGAAAAATAGTCATATGAGGTCAAAGAAAGCTGCTCAATAATTGAGAATTAAAGACTGATTAAACAAAATGAGCTAAAGATAATTTACTACCTGACGAGTCTGAGAAGTCAAGAACATGAAGGTAATAATAACGATTAATCAAGACTTGAAAGATTAGAAATATTAGAGGGATGTAATAAAATCAATTTATCGTCTATGAAACTTAAGTGCTGGGGCCACGGAAGAATGATAGTTCAGGTTTGAGAAGATGTATTGCTAGTGCCTTGGCAGTGAAGAAATTACTAGTATATGGTCCTTACAAACTGAATCATCTAACTGTATAGTTGATTTTACAAAACATATCAGATGGGACTATATGGCAAAAGTTCACATGATGTTCTTTCTTATATTTAAATTTTACCGCAGAAAATCTTTATACAAATTAGCAATTATAAAGTAATAACTCAAAAAGCATTTACACTAGCAAACATCTGACTATTAAAGTATTTCGTATGAAAATACTCGTAAACCAAGGAGTAATTTTAAAAAGATGTAAAAGCAAACCATGTTTAAAAAATGATTAGTTCGAAAAATTAGTGTAAAAATGTGGTTTTAAACGAAGAATTTATCCTATTTTACACGAAACATCAGCTAATTATAATAAATAATTTATTCTCACGCTAATTCACGTGATAATTTTCTGATTCTACTAACTACCTTGGGTTTGTAAATAAGTATAACTGCTTAGTTTCAAATGCTTGAACAAAATAATATGATTTTCTGTCTTTTGTTTGCATTCACTTCGGGATTATTAACGTAAAGCTGATTATCAATATATGTATTGACACAGCTTATTTTACTAGTGAAAACAAGCATAATCTGTGAAATTCAATTACTTAAATACATGTAAAAGCAAGATAAAATATTTCCAGAGTAAAAATAAAAAACATGTCAAAAACGAAAGGATTAAATTTACGAAAACAAGAAAAATACACCTTTACAGTCAAATCTTCTTGTATTAGAAGCAAATAGAAAAGACAGATATATAAAACAACTATCTCAAACAGAAACACATTAATTTTGTTTAACTATTAGGAAAAAATATTCATGTCGCAGAAAAACAACATCACAGATTAATTTCAGTTGAATAAATATCAAATGATCCACTCATGATTCTAGATTGAATTTTCAAACTTCGAGGTAAGCTTTTAAACCTGTGAAGAATTGACTTGGAATGCAGTGATATGCGTATTTTTTTTTTTAAATCAAATGGATTTGCATTATGATGTGATAAATTGATAAAGTAACATTTGTCCCAACGTAAATGGAAAGATAGTACATATAGATCAACAGAGGTAACAGTTGTTCAGATTTCAAAAAATTCTATTCAACTGTGAAGAAATCAGTCTCATTCAACAATGCATTTCTAAGCCTAAGAGTTGTGTTTCAGTGCTCAGTATAAATTACTGTGAATAACCTAATTTCATTAGTTATTTTAAATGAATAATTTAAAAAAAAAAACTCAAAATGAATTGAGAGGGATTAATTTTGTCTCCGTCATCTGAATCAACATACTGAATATGAATAGACACAACAAAGAGTTGCTATCATTTCAATAAAACTAATGCTAATCTATTACGCACGCTTGTAATAACAACACAAACACGAGGAAGCAGATTGTCACTTTTCTTTAACTAACCTTAATGTTCATGAATACAAAGTTATTTTCTCAAGAGATACAAATGCTTTCGAAAGATAACGAAAACTGAAAAATTTGGTTCACAAATCGAAAACAATTTCTAATTTAAAGATACATCATTGTGAATTGCTGTGTGCAATATACTTACGAGATAGATATGTCAGCAAATATTTAGTTCATTGTAATAAGGAAAAAAAGTAATTAATGTCTTACTAAACTATATTATTAGCTTACTAATTTACTCTGAAATAAATTTATCAGGTAATCGCATCTTAACTTCTTGTAAAAAGTATGTTATATTTATAGATCAATGGGAGTTTTCTTGCATCAAATGACCTAATCAAACACTAAGGAAAGATGTTGCAATTTCATTAAACATATCACTCTTCTTACCATTTCCTGGTTATTCAACACAGCCAGAATGAATATTTACATGCTGATGTAACACTAAAACATGGGTTGCTTGTATAACAGGCAGTAGACATACATGATCTTCTACAGAACTCATGTTTTCTTTTTGAGTTGATTTAGTTCAATAGTTCAACAAATATTATTAGACTCAGTTGTTTGTACAAAGCTGTTTGAAGACAGTATGGTGAGAATTCTTCAATATTTATTTTCTGCCGTCTCCAGGAAGTTATTCGGCTGAACATTACATCAGTTAACAGTAAATATCAATTTCTCAATTAGAGTTATAGAGATTAGTGTTTGTTGCACAGTGCAATCACCAATCAGTCATTTTTAGACCACCATTAGAAGCCTGGAAGCACTGGACAGCTGTTTCGTACTGGTATGGGACTCAGCAGAGCCGTCCACGACTCCTGCACTTCACAGGATTTGAACCCAGGACCTTTGGTCTTTCGAGCGAACGCCTAACCTTTGGACCACTGGGCCGGCACCCAACGGTGTTACTGTCTAACTCTGATCAATCTACAGATTTCGCGTGACTCCACCTATTTGTGTTTGGTAGTTACTGCCTACACCCGACAGGGTTGAACCCCACTAGTCACATCTTCTCACTAGAACTGAGAGTATTTCTTCACGAAGCTAGTCACTAGTGAGCACATTTAACGATTTTTTAATTAGGGTTATGAAGATTAGTGTTTGTATCACATTTGAATCATCAGTCAATCATCCTTAGACCACCATTAGAATCTAATTATATAAACTGATCACATGACTGCGTTAATTACATTCTAGAAGCAAGTTATTATCAAGATATCATCATCATCTACATAAATAACCAAAGTTTAGCTTAAAAAATATGATACAGATATATTGTTCTTAAAAAACAGAAGTATCAACATTATAAGACCGATAAAACAGTTTTGCCTTGACAAGGAAAAAAAGTTATCGTTTTCGTTTTTTAACTGTTCATACTATGAACGAATAATTTATGAAGAGCCTGTTAAAAAAGTC
The DNA here is from genome assembly GCA_944470395.2 of Schistosoma turkestanicum. Taxonomy (NCBI): domain Eukaryota; kingdom Metazoa; phylum Platyhelminthes; class Trematoda; order Strigeidida; family Schistosomatidae; genus Schistosoma; species Schistosoma turkestanicum. The sequence continues at coordinate 40,700,784 of OX103979.1, read as the reverse complement.
GAATGGTATTTTCAGTCTTTACAATCTCTATTCACAACCATAGAGTTCAGAAAACGTCGCCGGTGTCGTACTAGGCGTTTTGTGATTAATGATCTTAAATTTCTGAATCTTTTCTCTTTAGTAGAACACTTTTAGGCAAAATAGGATGGGTCATTTTCAGCGATAGTGTCTATTAAATTTTCTATCTAATGAAATAATTTTAGCCGGAAACAACGCGCCGTGGATACTTTCGCCACTAAACCTTAAATCAGTAGCTATTCTTCAATCAACCTGCTTCTGGTTTCACTATTTTTAATGATTTATAATGTTTACATTTATTAAATGGAATAGTTCAAAATGAGCAGTAGTCGGACATAAATACTCATCAAGATTTAATTACGTATACTTCCTTGGTCCGACAGACAAATTGTGTTGGGCGGTTGTAGCTAGTCAACAGGTAATCTTGAATTCTGGTTCTGTGCTGCTTGGTACACGCTATCAAGGACTACTAGTTATAAATATTAATTTTACTGATAAAAGATCATTTGTACTTCAGCAAGTATAGATCTTTATAAAAAAATATATTTACAGGTAACTTTATTTATTATAACATAGAAACATAAAGAAAATGGTTATTTTATGGATCGTATTAACGCCTATTTTTCATTTTCTATTTTCTAGGCATTTATCCAAGTTCAGTATGTTACTTTTATTTAATAATACGAGAAAATATGTCACCAGAAAGAAATCTTTGGCGTCATTGACAAGGAATTAAAGATAGGATACCGTTTATTGTAGCTGTTTAGTATGTATACACTGATTTAACATACATAATAACCAGTGTAATAAAGCGGTATTTCCTAATGAACTTTTTGGGAATATAGTTAATCCAGGGGAGGTTGTGTAATGATCTTTTAGAGAACCAAATATATTTGAAGATCAGGGTAAATCAGAGATAACTTTTCGCCTGATGAATCTGAATAACCAAACAACTAAATGTTATTATAATGGCTAACTGGAAACTATATGGGAAAAGAGAATTAAAAACTGACAGTGGAGGTTTGGATGTGAAAAATAAGAAGTAGGTAGTATTATCATCACATACAATTAAGGGCTGGACATGTTGATTTTGTGTACAGGGAACACGTTTAAATCGGTGAACTGCTAAAGACTCGACGATTGTATGTTTCTAATTTGTATTTCTATTTGTCTAGTTCATTTGATTGTATGGATCAGTTCGAATCCTCAAAGGCTAACTAAAATGTTTAAAATATTTTAGAGTTATACTACTGACTGGTATCTAGAATGCTTTTAATGATCAAATATGATTAGGGTCAAAGACGCATCTTTAAAAAGTTTGATTTATGAAACCGGTTTGACCTGCTTAACAAGATCGAGTAAATGCATAGATGTTCATTGATGTTGTCTAAAGAGGGAGCTTGTTCTATAAACATCCACAAATTAAAAAGTGAATTAGGAAGAAAATTCTATGTTCATACGAATACAACGTACTTTTCAGAGATCTATAAACTCTGTTTTTCACGATCTCTGTATCTGTATTAAATTGAAAACTCACGGAAAGGATCATCTTTGACACTGTGGATAGACTTTAAACGGCTTTAGATTTCCCACAATGAATTTGGGTAAGTAGCTTATACAGGTAAGTATTGGTCATTGTTAGTTGACTTCAGTGTCAATTTTTTCATTACAATAAATTATTCTGGCTCTAACTGATAAAGAGTGGACCAAGTTTCTCTTTTGGTGCAAGGAAACCCAGCCTTGAATATGCGTGTACTGACAGTTGTAAGTTATCTGTTTATGTATTAACCTATGGCGCGAACCAGTGGATCTTTTGAATGGAAAGTCCAAGAAGTAAAACACTGAGCTATCACTTCTTCAAATGATATGAATTCTAAAACTATCTAAACAGGTGGACTATGCTTATAAATCTGCAGTTTAAAATATCTCCCTTGTTTGTCATCATAATTCATCTAACTATGAGCTGTTTTTCATCAAAGTTGCCGTAGTAAAACATTTACTTAAATAAAAAACAAATAAAGAATAAAGGTAACTAATTTTGTAAGTAATGATATTCTTCGACTCTAGCCATGCATTTACGTTGATACCAATTTATTCGCTATTAAAAACAAAGACATTTTTGAAATTATTGACACAAATACGCCATTTAAATTTATTGTTATGACATTAGTTCATTTTACAGAAACGTTTTAACCTACCAAAGATAAAAATGCTTTGAGTTTCACAATTCAAATAACAGCTTTAAGAGATCTATGAAAATATGCGTCAGTTAGCCAGTGCTTGAAACTAACATTTTACGAGAGTTTATTTTTTATTCATTAAATCGGCTATTATGTCGTACGTGCTCATTTTGTCTGACCATACATTTCACGAAATGCAAATCATAAATACAAAGTCACAGCAAAAATACCTTATAATAGCAAGTTTTTATAAGCAAGAAGTTGAGAAATAAAAAAAAACAGACGATATACTATTAATTTCTACCGCTAAATCGATAAAATTAATGTTTGGTTATAAGTCTATGCCTGATTTCATTTTATGGTCTACCATAAGAAAAAGAACAGGCAAATAATTTTTAATTACTTTTTTTTTATAGAATGAAGTAGTTCAGTAATAATATAAGTTAGATGAAAATTTCAAATTGAATATTATAAAGAATTAATTATTTGAGGATACACAAAAAACAATGATAAATTTTTCGGTATGATAAACCTGCTTTCTTGGTTTTGTTTATAGTAGTTTGATTGTCAGTTGAATTTCACAGTTCATTTTTTTGAGGCACGAAGCAAAAAGACTACACTTCAACCTACAGACAATATTTGTTTTTGCATTGGATTGCGTAATTTTGCTAAACAAGTGAAAAAACAATTCTGCTGAATTTTTATGTTACATACTACATTACGCAAGTTAGAACAAGAAAATCTAGATGCCTTCCCTAACAAATGAGTTATGAACAATCTCTTGTTATTATATAACTTTCGAATCTCGCGCAATCGCTTCAACTTAAACTGCTACACTTTAATAACGGCACAGTAAAAAAAAATTAGGATGATAAGTCGAAAAGAGAAAATAATTTTACTGATAGTGTGGTGGATGCTACTCACAAGGTGGCAGCGTAGAGTCGCTCAGAGGTCGCTACCACAAAGATGAGTGTCTGGAGACTAAAATGTATAGCGCTACAAGAGTATATATATAAAACCAAAGGAAATGTGAGAGAAGACAGTCAGTTACTTGCTTCTATTGCGATTATGTGTACATATTCTGTAAATAAACTGTGTTCTCTCTAAATATCTATATATTCCATCTGGTCTTGATTTCTTAGTACGCTGCAATAGCATTGTAAAATGAAATTTAGAAAATATAGTCTACGTGAATGTACGTCAAAATATTAGCAAATATGTTCATAAAAGTTTGTCATGGAAACCGTTTGGCGGAAGAAATATTGTGACTGTTAAACTTCACTTATGAAGAACTCTATACATATTAGTTTATTTTTTTTATGAAATGTAGATTGAGAAGAAGGAAACTGGGTAACTTAAAGTAAGGTATTTGTTGAAAAGCTTTTGTGTTAAATTATCTTGTCTTCAACCATGTGTGCTTGTTATGTTGTGAATCATGACCAATACGCCAGCAGCTTCAGAAATTGTCAAGACCCAACAACATTGGCGCCATGTAATGGTTTGGCTAGATTTATATTTTCAAGAGATAGCATGAATAACGTATGTTCCAGTCATGTTGATAATAATATTTCATGTTCATACTTAACTATCTGCCATTCTACATTATTGCATCAAACGTAATATTTGAATTACTCACTCATCGGTCTCACTTTTTATGGGAGAAATGCTATAGAAATCTCATGTCAGAATCTTTGCAACCTACTCATATTTTGTTTTTCCAAATACAATATTTGACAGCTGTAAATGAATAAAGAATGAATCGTTGTACAATATAGTAGCTGTTTGCTGGACTCAAAAAATCTCTCAATCAAAAAAGACAAGCGAATACGTCAATAGCTTCGCCATCCTAGCTGGGAATTATCCAAATACAAATCACTGATGGCCATCAAAAAACCTAAAGAAAATTCCCTGTTTTTTATCTAAAGCCAATAACTAAACAAAGTTCACTTCCAGTATTTATTGTGAATTGAATTGGAATGAAAGGTATGTCTAGTAATTTTCATTTGTCACTCAGAAAAAATGTGGAAAATTATATGCTGTCATATTTAAAACAAATTAGAAATACATTATCACGCTAAAATGACAAAGATTTTTGGTAGAAGGCTTGATGAAAGAGAATATGCTTCAAAAACAGTTTATATATCAAGAAATATCATACAAAACTATGAACACAAGCAAGTTTGACAGTTGAGCAATAATGATCGAGTACGTTAATCATTGTCTTTCATAAAGTTGTAGGATAATATCTGAAGTGAAATTTTAGACAGTCTGCATATGCGGTACTCAAACAAGGCTGTGAAACTGAGAAATTTATCCAAATTTTGAATTAATAAAAGTTAGCTAAGAACTAAAAGCCTAATTACCAGTTAAGTTTAATTTTAGAATCCATGAATATTTCACACAATCCTAATTAGGATGAAGTATAAAATTCAAACATTGTTCACTACTATTAACATATATATATATATATATATATATATATATGCGGCCTATGCTCCATTGGGGGTAACAGGCGAAAGTAAGTAAGTAATATATTTATATATATGTATGAGTAATAATAAGAATAAGTATAATCTGAAATTGTACTTATCCTCCAATAATGAAATTACAAGAAAGTATTTAACTACGTAATTGTATGAATTTATAGAAGACTGCCAACTTTCTTATTGCGCTTCACAGGTTAAAAATTACATTTTGTATAAAACAAGAATATGCTTTGATTGAAGTTGAAAACTTTGTTGATGATCAGTTCGTTTTCGCATAGAATAAATCATGAATAAAAGCAATTATGCATAACAGTAACCAAGAGTTAAAGAAAACAACACAACATATCGTGGAGAACTAAGGAACAAGGAACTCGTATGAACAGCAAATTGTTCAGCTCAATAAAATTGACATCTATTAACCAGAGATGAATGATGGCTAGCAGTAGAAGACAGGATGCATGTTTGGTTTTATTAATGATTTGTCAGCGGGTTGTAGCTCCATCCCAGAGTGGATGTTCACTTCAGGACTGGTACCCAAACTGATCCGTTGTAGTTTTAAACATCAACGTAAAATACAAAAAAAACTTGTATCTAATAAAAATCTAACAGAAATGTTTTCCGAAGATAGTGCTGATCTTTATGCACTATAATCAAACAATTAGTAATTCAGTAGATTTTATTTTATACAAAACAGTTAACTGAAGCGTGTAGAAATGACCAAAAATATACATATAGAAAATGAAATTCTACAACACTCTACGATCACATACACAGTATGAATTGAATATTTGAGGAAATAAAATAAATGACTAATTTGTCAAAAGAAAACGGTATATTAGAATATGTCAAATGATCATACAGTTTAACTAAAATAGGATGCAAACAGTGTTACTGTGTATAATCTTGAACTTTACTCTGAGATTTTCTTCAAGATAATTGAAATGAATTTACTTATTTCACATCACTAGAATGGCATAATAAATTTATTTTTGGTTTCCTACTATTCTCAAACTCACTGATCTACATTATAGCATTTAGAAGACTTATTGGAGCTTAGAGTCTTATCTCAATTCATTCTCCCATGATTGTGATTCTTAGGAATTTCAAAAATTCACATAAACTTCCCTTGAAAAACAATACTTAACACACAAAGAAGCAAACTACTGATTTATATGAATCTGTAAAAGTTTTATCCTAAGAGGACTATTTGATACTGATGACATAAAATATTGAATTAGAAGTGAATAGAATAGTGAGTAGTTAAATAACTCAATAAAACTTACTAACTCTATTTTAATGAACACTAAATTATTAGTTTTAGATTATTTAGACTGGAAAAATTTCGTTTTAAATGGATAGATGTACAAACTCATAGTAAACGTGGTACTTCAAAGCTTTATTATTTCACTTCAATGATGAAAACTGGTAGCCCCCTTTAGTACTGAAACTATATTACCAGAGAAACAGATAAATTTAGGCAAGAAAATTGATTTGGTTACTAATTTTATCATAACGAAGTTAACATTTTTAAGTTCAGTCAATTTTTTATGATGTTAATTAATACATTTGTTTAGAAAATATTCTCATTATCATTTATTGTTCATGCAGTTTCACTAAAATATGTGACAAAACATGTTCGGGCAATTTTCCATGAGTGTTTGATAGTTAATTTGACTAAATGCATGGATAAACATGAAGAGATTAAACTGAATGCACTTATTTAAAAATATGTTTTGAACATTATAGATTTTTCGAATGTACCTTGAAGAAAAATTGTAGTAATGTCCTTGAGCAAATTACACAGTAGATAATTAATAAAGAAACAAAGCTTGTCATTGTATTAATAAATCAATGATGACTTAACTGTTTCCTTTCTTCTTTTCTTCATAAAATTATTAGTTTATAAATAATGCGAAATTTTCAATTTTAAAAATCAAATAAAATTGATGTTGAAAACTTAATCGTCATTTCTGCCAAATAGGAAAGAAAGTTTAAAGTGATTTCAGCCGAACTGGAACTATTTGTTCCAATGGCTTAAATTATTTCATTTCAAAGATTTCCTCATTTCCATTGATTAGCTTTTAATTTCATCATGGAATTATTTGATATGGAGTGAAAAAATTCTAAACGAAACTAATACAATAGCCACATTGGCCTGTGAAGATTAGTAACTTTTCGATAGTTTCTATCATGAACTGATCTTAGTTTTCAATAGTTGTGTAACGAAGATTAATCTGTGATGTGAATATCATCATGGAAAATGATTTGAAACTTAAAACAACATTCATACCATATATATATATATATATATATATATATATATATCGATTTTCTGTTTACGTTAATATTACTGAATATATTAGCCGTTAACAATAGTGGTATCGCTCAGTAATGAAACATAACGAGTATACGCTTATAACACTGTTTAGATCGGAATGTTCTTACACGAACTAAGTACAAAAAAATAATTTCATGATACTACTATGATGACATAAATTTCAGCTCATTTCAAATTTATTATAATGCTAATCATAATAAGATAATTTATTTGTCGAAACCCAAGTTGCTCTTTCATATAAAGATTAATCTTTCTCTAACTTTTCGTAACAATATTCAAATATTATGAATCATACAAGTTAGCAATCAAAAACACTGTTATGTAATCTAAGTCTAACCAAACGTTTAATCTGATGTTTACAAGGCACTAAACGAACTATATTTTTTTCACAATTTGTATGTGTGGCGAATGGAAACCTACAAGTTTAATTAGTAAACATTATTTCTCTATTTCTAATAAACATAGAAGTGGCTGGTTAAAACGACTAACTACAAAATGAAAACCATTAGTATTTAGCGACCTTTAACTGAATTTTTCTGAAAAATGATAAACAGAGAACGGATGATTCAATGCCAGACCTTTGATGATAGTCATTTTAAAAAAAAAGTTCATAACCCATAAATTGATTTTATATTAAAAAAATTCACAATTTGCGAAAAAATTTTGACAAAAATAACAAAGAATCAAAATGATTTGAGAAAATTACGAACTGCTCAAAAGACTAACAAAAATGTTGAACATTTATTGTTGAACAACTTGAACATTTTAAATTCTGACTAGCGTCAAGAATGCAAAAAAAAATATTTCCATTTCAATGCACATACGACTCAATATTTTCTGATTGACTGATCTCGTTTCGTGATAATCAGTTTTACAGTAACTGGTCATACTAAATTATACTAGTGTGATTTGAATTCTATTTAATCATGTTGGCCTTACCAAATTAAACTGGAAATTGTAGATAAATAGTTACGTAAGTTCATAATATTTAGGTTAAACATCACTTCCGGCGAATCGGCTTGATTTGCCCTAGATTCCATTAAGTATGTTATACTTTTAATTTAGGAATCTAAGAAGAGCGCAGCCTGAATTTGGCTTTTCAAATGCGAAGATTTTATAGTATTCACTTTGTCCAGAGATGAATGCTGATGCCAGTTGATTCGATAAACACAAAATTGAGGTCATGAAACTTGCCAAAATTTTTGAATGATATCTTACTCATTCAAGATATAAATTAGTGAAGCTAAATTCTGAATTCAAAGCAATGAACACAATTTACTAGGATAAATTCAAAAACAGAAAGACCAAATACTATATAATGGCCGTCAGTAAAATTTGAGCTGACCATTCCAAAATACATAGGATACACTAAGATTTTAAATACACTTTGCTGTGCTGCTGATCTTAATGGCACTATCGAATACTTTGAATGCAGCGATTTTTCTCACAAGACAAAGTAATTAATACACTTTTACACTTTATTCTTTGGTTTACCCCTATAGGTTGACAACATACGTCATCAGTTTACTTATTTTTTGTGAAACACTGTTTGGAATATCTGAGTTGATAATTTTGAGTGGTCATTATAGATTATTCTTGACTAAAATACACTGCGAATCAGTAGTGTTCTTTTAAATACACTCGAAAAACTGCCTGATGTTTTAATGCATGATAATGTTTAATTTTTTTTATAGATCATGAACTTTTGGTGGGTAAATTCATGGCTACAACTCCGCTATAAATTTATTGAAAATTCAAAAGTCTAGGAAAATTGTTACTTCACATTTTCAGTATTATCTTTTTATTATATCGTAATCTTATTTAGTAAATTAATAAAACAGACAGTAAATATGATGTAAACTACATTTATTTTAGTCAGTAATTTTAATCAATTGTGGAATTATACTGGCTTGAATGCTGTTTGTCTAATGTATTTTAACTGAACTATTCTTATCTAGTAAATAATACTCAAAATGAGGTAATATGCAATTACCCAAGTGATAAGATCAGTTAATGGTCAGGAAATGTAGTTTTTAACTGATACTATTATTTGAGACAGTATCATTAAATATAGTGGTCATATTAAATCACGAGACAGGTATGATTTAGTTGTTTACATTGAATACCTGAAACTTAATTTTTACTGTATACTGATAAGCATACCACCAAAATATTGTTGATTATGTTCTTCAGAAATAGTGGTTATTGTTTTACTGTAGGCTCTTGTCGTTTAGATGTTTAACAGAGAAGTTTGTTGAATATTTCATAGGAACCTAAAGCAATACCTCTCTACTACTATTAATAATACATAAGTTCAACAACTTTAGATCTAAGGTGTTAAAAACATTCAATAAATAAATGAGAAAAGAATATGGTTATTAGAATTTTGTTTATTACAAGGCAGTTTAATCATAGTTCTCACTAACCTTGGCCGTCCATAAGTTAAGTAATAAGCATTCATTTCTCGCAATAAGTCTTGTATAGCTTTTTTATCTTGAAATATTGACGATATTCTCTGCATAATCTTATTTTCTGATTTCAGTCCATCATCTAAATAAGTCTGTTGTTGTACAACTTTTGGGGTTTTAAGTAATTTCACCACAGGTGAATCAATCAAATATGTAGGTATAGTAGGTGAGTCAGATTCTAACTCTCGCTCCGAATCGGTTGGCGTTCCGGACAATGAAGACAGATAGGTATCAGTTAGACGCATAGCATCTATACAAAGATTTTTATTAATGTGAAGTATTGATTGATTAAACAACATTGTAATAATTAGAATATGGATAATTTTATTTAGTAATAAATGATACGGTTTCTTTTTTTCTACTTCTAAACACCTGTTGTCATTGTTGTGAAGTAAAGGATTTTTTATAATTTTTTTAATTTTAACGCTTTCAATGTTATCATAACAATAATAATCATAATAATAATAATTCATTTTATCGCATTTGGAATAAGTAATTTCTTTTGATTTTATTGATGATCTATTCTCAATGCTCATGAGCAGATAGTTCACAGACTGATTCAAACTATTGGTTGAAATGTTGAAATTTGTCCATGACAAATCGAATATGATATTATTTAATTGTTGAATAATTTGTTTCAGTTCAATGTAATGAATACTTTTGTTCCAATGATTAGTTAAGAGTTTAGTGATGAAATAGGAAAAGTAATTAATAACATAGATTAGTGTGGGACAATAAAAATATTGACAATTAATTGAAAAATTAATAAACATTCAGTAATAACAAACTTTTAGCAATCAAGTGACATTTAAATATATATATATATATATTTATATATATTCCTGTAAAATAAATTTTATTAAAATATTGGTAAATATGATTTTTATTAAATCAGTTAAAGAGGGTTTCTCAGTGTGTGCATGTGTGTGTTTTTGCATCTTTCACTAATTATCTGTAAAATACGAAATTTGACTAGCCTACTCAAATGTGACTGTAGCATCAACTCCTACGCAAATATCATCTACCATATACATACATTATCCAATCTTTATACTGTATTTTATTTAAGAAATTTTGTCCTGAGGAAATTTTGTGTTCTCATGTTTTTGTTGAAAGATTATTGTTAAATTTAATAAATTATGTATTCGACTAATAAATTCAATGGAGGTATTGAAAAAAAAAAGTAATTTAAATGGTAACCATAATAATCCAATGGTTTATTAGAGAACTAACGTACAGAATATTTATGGCATCAACCCTATGAACCCATTAATAACAACTTAATAATAAATATGACAGTTAGTTGTTCAGAAACCTTGCATACTTTTGGTGAACAGATAACTGAGCCGCAGTTCAACAGTATGTCCTTATCAATTTCAAGCAACTTATAACCCGGGATCTAGAGGAACAAAATGTCATCATTTTAACTTAAGAATTTTATACTGTCGAGATCATACGAAATTACAAGCATCGAACGTTAATCTAAAACTGATTTCAGCACAGTAGTAAAGACAGTGTTTACTAATATACAGATTCACCTTAGTTAGTCCACTAAAGCTTAGTTATCCACTTACACAGGACATGATACAAGCTAGATCCATGAAAATTGTAAATAAAATAGACTTCTTCTCAAAGCTGCAGTTTAGAAGTGATATTGGTAGTGTAATTCCAATTCTATAACTAAAATATACTTTTAAAGGAATATTTAATACCCTTATTTTACATAGAAGAACGTTAAAATACATTAACAATTTCCATATAGATGTCTTGTTGTGTACTAATGTTTGCTCAGTAAACTACTAAGCTATATTCAACCATCAAGTAACGACTCTAAACCGGAGTAAACGTATACCAGCTGATGTGACACCAACTGAATATTCTTATCATGATTTCTGTTGGCAAACTGTTGACTGAAACAGTTTATAAAATCATGATTTTGTCAGTATAGTTTATTTTGAAAAAACAGGGTTGATAACTGAGCTTTTTTCATTGCTGAATTTCGAAAGAAAAGTTGAGCGAAGAAATATCCCTTTTCAATTAGTTCTTCATCAGGCTTCTAAACCAGTAAATAGAAGAAAAATGATACCATTTAGATGCTGGTGATTCCACGACTAGTTAAATGAGAGCAGTAATATAAATTGAAATTAGATGCAAACATAAATCTATATTTTTACATCTTAACATAGTCTGAAGACTGTTCGTTTAAGTGATCAACAAACTTTCCCAGAACCTCAACTATCTGATTACCACATTTTAGTATTTCAGTAATATATTAATTCAGAGAATCGTTTAGATACATGGAATTGTATCGATTCTTCAAATATATGTAAGAGAATTTACAATGCGGAAAAGCTTCCTGGTCACTTGTACGAAAAGTATTCGGACTATGTTAGGATGGCGGTAGATGCAAAAAATAAAAGTAAACGTACTAAGCAAACATATTCCAGAAATGAAATTCCTCAATAGCCCATGTCAGTGTACATGCAACGTTTCCAATGCTAATCTCAATAACTGAGCGTGAAATATTAAAGCTAGGCCTTAAATTTTGCTACTTGAAGAAAATCGTTAAGAAAATGGATGCTGAAAGCCTGTATCCAAATGGCAGAACTGGCGGCTTCATTAAAAGATTATGTCAAAGATTTTAAATTGGTTTTAGTGAACTATTGCTTTAGATAATTTTATAGTAGATACGAATCGAACAGGATTTTAAAAAACACACTCAGAAACTCAAAGTAGACTTGAAAATCATGACAATTTGTTAATCAAGAGACCGGACAAAGGTTATGGAGTAGTACCAATTGATAAAAAACTACTTAAACAGTATGAAGATTTTTTTAACGATAAGAGGGAATTCCAGAAACTGGTAATGCTGAACAATGACGCGAAAAGGATCAAAATCCGAAAGCTCTTATTTCTGAAAACTGTTCAATATAATAATGCCTATAGGAAGGATTGTACAAAGGCTATATTGTCTGTCAAGAATACGTAGAAGTGGCTTGCCTCTTCAACAAGTTAGTGTAACTTCACAAACCATCGCACGAATAAAATGTGATGCAATAATATCAATGGTATCGTCTGAGTTGTTGATAATATAAAAAAAACCTATCAAGCAAAAATACATTCTTGAAATCATAATATCTGGTGAATTTAATCATTACGGATTTTGTTTGTCGTTGACTAACAGAGAAACGTAATTCCTGTATCTGTAATAAAACGGTTAGTCCTTAGATACGCGATGATGGACCACTTCTGATTCAACAATACTAAAACAACACTTGGATGGTATGACCATGAGATTTTCATCAAGACGCTCTCTGGAAATTGTTCACTCATAAAAATGGAAAATGGACTGCTTACCTTGCTGCCTGTATATAAGTGATGATTTCAGAGCATTACAAAACAAACATCAGTAGATTATTCTTCCTTATATAATTAAAAATAAAAATCAATTTATTACGTTAATGGAAAAATGATGAAGAATAGAGAAATAATATATCGCTTCTAGATGTCTGACCAACGAGAAGAGTAGATAAAACATTAAAAAGTGGTTTTATATCGCAACAAATACTGTAAAAAATAAAAGGATTTTCCTGAATGATTCTGAATTATAATCTTGTTGTATAATTATTACTAAGAAAGCAGATTACCATTCATGCATATATTTCATTCATATTAAACTTTCGGTTAATCTATAATCCACTATCATACACCTTACTATTCCTAATTTTTTGACAGTCTTTTATTCACTGTCTCTCATATTCACAGTCACTTTTGGCTTTATCATGTCCATGTACGTTAGTTTTCATAGCATGATGTGATGCAACTCCATAATTCTGTGTACAAACCACGTAGGTTTGAAATATAAATACAGTACAGACCGGTTACTGAATTTTCAATTCAAAGTGAGGCGTAGAGAGGAGATTACGAATAACGCATCAATAGCAACTTAGCTATCGTCTTAAGATCAACGATGACGGTCGGTTGTGTAACTTTTGAATTTCGAGACACTGGACTAACGAGGAAATAGTAGACGCGGAATAGACAGAATTAGAATCAGGATTTTGATTCGTGACATGTCACACGATATTTATCAGCAGTCTCAAAACATAACGAGAGGAATACAAATAAAAATCATAGTGCTTTATCAATTAGATAAAAAAGAAACTTAATATAAATCCTGACTCATTGTGCCGGAATGAGTTGCTCTGATAACACCATAGATGTTGAATCAATTAATATTCATGACTTCCGTAGGAGGAATCTATGTCAAACAAAATTCATGGACGAATATACGAATGAAGTGAAAACAATTGTGAAGGTAACAACCGCCCAACACAAAATACTTCCTCCTGAAATTACAGTCTATAAATGACGCTAGTGAGGCAATTTTAACCGAGAGAACAAGGAAAGCGGTACAGAAAATATCTACTACAGACGAATCGGATATGAACTTCCAAAATTGTCTGAAAGATCACGTGAATTCGCTACATCCATATATATTTATCAACTGGTCGAACAGTTGGACAAGTCCGTCATTGTATAACGGAATGCCATTCATCTCGGTTCAATTCTCGCTTCGTTTGATGCACACAAGATGTCAAGTCGAAATAAATAAGGTTTTCGGAGTTATCCACTATATCCCATTTAATTTGCCACATGATTCATGAGTTATTTTTATCGGATATTGCTGAATGTATCACAATCCCTGTTCACAAACAAAACCTTTGCAATTAAAAGAAGTATGTACAACCAACATATCAACGCTGTCCATTGTTATGCAAGTGACCTGTATCTCAACTTTGATTCAACTTATTCATCCAAAAATGTTCATATAATTTTCTGATTTTTCTCACTGCTGTAATTTTACATATCGTCAATATTTGTCTATTGATTCATAAATACCTATTACAAAATTGACTTTTAGCGAAATATTTTGGTTAATTCTGTTTCTAAATATTACGTTACGCAGTGATTGTTGAATTGAGTTTTTCGATTTTTGGAAAGAGTTAACTTGATTAGTATAATCCTCTTTCTCCTTATTTCTTACTTTCACCTGTTACTCTAGTGGAACATAGGCTTGCATCTGTTGGATGATGGCTTTCGTGGTTCTCCAAGTTTACTCTCCAAACAAAAGAATTATTTTGATGTTCGTATTGAAAATGTGAACTTTATTGTTGGTTAACAGTACTTTTGAGTTCTAGATGTTCTTCAATTTTACAAGTGCTGCTCTTGCTCTGCTATTTCTGTCTTCACATCTGAATCAGATGCATCTTGCCTATCAGTAGTGCTGCTCAGGTTATAAAAGTTTCCACATTTTCCAGATCTTCTCTCTTAAGCGCATGCTGTATGATATCTAAAGGTCATGCTTTTTCCTTTGTGCATGTTGAGACCAACTGCTGCAGCGATTGGTGCTACACTGTCCGTCTTCGCCTGCATTTGTTGTTGTGTGTTAGACAGAAGGGCTAGGTCATCTTCAAAACCTAGGTCTTCCAAATGTACCCGAGCTGTCCACTGTATTCCGTGCTTCTTCTAAGATCCTGAAGTCTTTATAATCCATTCGTCCATTGGTAGAAATAGAAAGGATGAGTGTAAGTTGCCTTGTCCAATAATGGGCCTAATGTAGGATGCATCTATGAGTTGTCCTTCGTAGACGATTCTGCTATGTATTCCTCCGTAAAAACTTCATATGATGGTGACAATTTATATTGATGTAAAAGTTCTACTATTCATGCTATCAAATAATTTTCTATGCTGAAGAAAGTTGATGTAAAGTAATTAGTTCCACTCAAATAATTGTTCAAGAATGATTGAAGTGTTACCGTTTAGTCGGTACGGGCTCAACAGTTACGAAATCCAGCCGGCTGATTACGGACTCGGAAGTCTTCATTCCGCCTAATAGTACTTTCTTGACAACTTTATCTTCCAATAAGATCTCCTTTCTTTGGTATCTTGATGCGGCATCCCACTTTACAATTTGCGGCACTTGTTCTTCCGACAAAATCTTTTTGATGAGAATGTGAAGAATCTTAGTAATTACTTGTGATGTCAAATTTTTTAATAGTTTTAGAATGATGGTTACATTTAATATGAACTAGATAAAATAAAATCCCGTTATATTCATTGACAAAATAGTGATGTTTTATTTTGATAAATTAGTGGTTTCATCAATGTACTCTACCTATAATTCCTGATAGATACTGTTTACTTACTGAGATTCCCATCTATCTAGATATGGAAATAAGTTCCCCAAAAGTATCTACTCTATGTATCATACATTCTAAACAGTTTAAAAATAGTAAACGTTAATAAAAATATATTGAAATTTATTCATCTAATCAAAGAAATTCATCAATGAACGACCTTCGTTTTATTTATTGTAAATTAAGCTATTAAAAACGATAATTTCTAAAAATAAATACCGAGCCTTGAATTCAACTCCTTCATAAACTTAGTTTGGATACATCCACATTGCATAATTTACAACACAGTAAGAATCTTATTTAACTCCGCCTGTAGACCCTTCGGGGCTACTTCCGGTCCCAAGCCCGGATAAAGGAGGAGGGTTGGGCATGGGGTTGGCGACCCCATCCCGTCAAAAAAATAACTTGCCAAAAAACACTAATCAGAAGAAATAGAATGAACAAAAACTGGACAGAACTAGAGAGGGAAGCCCAGGACAGAGTTGGTTGGAGAAAACTGGTGAGCGGCCTATGCTCCATTGGGGGGTAACAGGCGTAAGTAAGTAAGTAAGAATCTTATTTAAATTGAATGTTTAGAATTCAGCTAATTATTTCTATGATACTTGAAAATCCATTGTTTACTATCGAACAACAAGTAATCATCATGGTTATAGAGACCAACGATAGTGATATCACCACACTGAGGCTAATTTTCATTAGTGAAATGAATATTTGCTCACTATGAAATGAACGAATTCTTCCACAACCCAACATATATTATGCATCCTATATAAACATTAGAATTACATAACTTGTGAGTAATGTAAGAACTTTTTACAATAATAGTTATGACCATTATCATCATCATATATGCCATTTCGGTAGTTACATGTTTGCAACATCAAATGATTGATTGATAGATGGCATGCTAAAATGTCATAATACGTCATTAGTTACACTTGAATGACCTGACAATGTTTTTTTTACATCATGTATAAACTTGTTTTTGAAAAACAAAATGATTTGCATCTATGATTCGAAGGACTCAGCCTCCATTGATTGAAAAAATTTCAACAGTGCTAGATATGTCATTCTGGAAAAATATTTCAACGATATACATGTATGGGGGTAAAACTTATCTGCAGTTACATGCCATGTAAATGCCTGAATAATATTTTCAGTAATATATACAGGTTTATGTCGTAATAATTGAGGAGTATACAGCATAACATTATGCCTACCCTTCACAATTTTTCCAATTACTTTCACTTTTGTTTGAACAACATATGGAATTTGTTGTAGTAATTTATCAACAAATATAACTGGTAATTATATATATTTGTCTTAATTAGAACATACCAACAGTAATATATTGAGATGAGCCATATTGGACAATCATTCTAAATTATTAAGGGAACGTAATTCGAGAAGCAGCTGTTAATTGGACTACCACAGAAAAAAGAGAAACCATTATTTACCCAGGATATTAGACTGATGGATAGAATACTACTGAACAGTCCGAGTAACATCAGTTCATCCTCCTAGTTACTATACTATCTGCTAAAGCCTTAATAGGAAATTAACAGAATTTCCACCAACTCTGAGTGAGGTTTAAAATACTATAGGCAATGGAAAATGAAAAGTTGTAAAACTTAATTGATTAATACTGGAAATCTTTGAGAATGCTAATCTAGTTGTAACAGTTAAACTGACTGAAATACTTTCTAGAGTTTGGGAGATGAGCGTAATCCTGTTTGACTGTTGACGATCTATGGTCGTTTCAGATGATAAAAAGGACAGACACTCTCTTGTGGTAACCACAGACTAATATCAGTCAGTTATGACGTAGAACTTTTTATATACGTACATAAGTTCATATTGTCCTACAGCATTAGCACAGATACGCAATTGTCAAATCAAATCCCATAGTGATAGAGATAGTAGAAGTATTAGCAGTAATGGAGAAGATTAGGGTTCGAAGAATTTTTCGAAAACTGTAATTTAATAAACGAAATTGAGAAAGGGAAAGATAGAACTGATGAGTAACACAGCTGCTACCTTGACGTGCTGGTCGGGCATGCTTATCGTGATGACCAGCTATATTGGCTGGAGCGTATGTTCCTGTAGGTTCTACCATGCCAGGCAGGTCGACTGGAGAACAGTCAAACTAAAAACAGCTACTCAGGGTCTGAGAGCGAAGTTGTACTGCTGATTGTAGAAGAGTGTTTCCCTAGGGCAACCAGCATCTGAAATGATGCTACCTTCTCATAAGGAAGGAAGGGGTTAGAAAAGGTTGATCCTAAAAATGTCACACCTCACCTTACTCCATAGATTTCCGTCTCTGGTGGTAAAGCCTTTCAAACAAGAACAGAGCTAACACTTAGAAAACTTCTCATAAAATGGCCGTGTGTGACCGGCCTCAAGCAGTTGTCCCTTGAACTCTGCGGTTACGCCCCCATGTCGCTATGACCAACACTAATCAAGCTTCCTTTTCAAGTTCCTCAAGGAAAACCCTTCCACGCCGCTGTCATCCAGGAAGTGACATTCGACCTCATACCCGTAACAGCTAGACTAATATAATATTTAAAATACAGTCTAAGAGGCGGTCTCCTACCAGAAGGTTCAGTTATGAACTTAGAATATGTATATGATATAATTCTATTGAATGAACGTACTGACAACGTGTGGTTTTCAACCACCTGAAGCAACAATGCAAGCGCGTTTGAATCAACATTCCCACTCTTTTAATGTAAAATTTTGCTATGCTTCTATTCTGAAACCCATGATAGGGATTAAACTAGTTGATAGCGTCATCCATTTTACTAGTATCAGATGTCTCATCAACCCTGATTGGTTAGTGTTTGATAAAATATCGCATTGACTCATAAACTCGGTTGCGCTTTTATCCATTTTCACCACTTGTGATGTAGATGAGATATCTTTCTGCCATCCGAAAAGTTATCAGCAGTGTCTTCTGTATCAATTAATGGCTGTAAAGTATAGACCCTTAAAACAAAAAGCATGAGTCAACTACCGGGCTTTCGACAACAGTTATCTTCAAAGTGTTGCTTGCGTCTAGCGAAGCGACCAAGTGACTATTATTGAAATTAGAGTACTAGGCAAACTGACAAACCAGTTTATGAGGTTGTAAATGTTTATCGAAGTGGTTAGGACATGTGTTATGTATGACTAACCACATACAAAGTTCTGTGTTCTCGTCGTGTTCATGTGTTATGGAAACCTAGGCCAATGAACAATTTAAAAAGTACCATTTATTCATTAGTGACTGATTTGGAAATGAAATGTACTAATAAACTGACTATTCATGCATCATAAAGACTAAGTCAAAAATGATTGTTTCAAGAAAACAAATTGTTCCTTTCTAAAAACCTTTAATTTCAACTAATATAAAACTAGATTACATATAGCTCAAATATTGTGAATACTTCAAATCTTAGACTTTACCAAAAACTATTATTTACTTACTGCGAACTAAGTGCTATTGTAAATGCTATTGGATAGTAATTAAACAAGCATTATGGATTTATTTTGCATTTCTTTTATGGGAGATGGTTAACAAATACTGACATAAAATGCACAGTAAGATCCAAGAACTGTCATGTATTTTACATGATTCTGGGGAATCTTGTTACAGACTACCAATATAAGTTATTCATCTTATTAATTCATGATTAATGTCTAAGACAATATTTCTCAATAAAAATTTATCCGTTTGTCAATATAATGAACTTTACTAAAGAAATACTGTTTTACTTAAAATGAATAAGAACTTCAACATGTGCACTTCCAATAAAATGCCATCATCGAGTTATCAATTTTTCTTATTGTTTACCAATAATTTCATTTGATGAAATATTAAAAAGTGTTGCAATAAAACGTTATATGAGGATGTCTTCCAAAGTTTCAGATCCAAAGCGTTGTTTTGTGTATAGTTCTTAATTTTCCCTGTTAAAAGGTGAAAAGTTTATGCTTCCCTTTAAAAGTTCGACCCTCGTAATTCTCTATAATATTATTGCTATTCAACAATAGACTGTAAGAGGATTTCTTAAAGTTGAACAGATTGTTTCTGTTGGTTACACCTTGAAAATAATATTTACAATAAGTGAATATTAACAATTATATTCAAAATTTTGTATACAACCAGTTTAGAATCATTTGTCTTTTCAAAAGAAACAACCAATCATTCAAAATAATCCAATGTATTACTGAATGAAAATAGAATTCAAAGAAGAAAACTTTCTTTTTCGAAGTAATCATATACTTAAGCTGTACATTTTCATTTATCGTTGTTAAATAAATATACGAATTTTTAAAAAGATAAGGAAAATTGCATCGTAAAGTGATTTCGAATACCTAAAGAAAGTTGCATAATAATCCAAGGGTTAGAAGAATAGGGGAATGAGAATAATTTAGGGGTTAGATATGTGAGAAATAATTGTCCATCTGATAAATATGTAAAAGGCGAAAACAACTAAGGTCATAATAACAAGTGAGTAATTGTGGTGGAGTTTTGTTCTCTGAGCTGTAGCAAACTCCACCACAGTCATTCACCTGAGATAAAAAATTTCTCCACCATCTCAAGTGAATAATAATCATGGAAACTGATGGGAGATAATAATAACTGATAACGGTTTAAAAATACTAATAATAATAAAAACAAAACAAAATCAAAAACATACTAAAGATGGAGATTAGGGCCAGGGAAGATTGAGTGTTTAGACGTATCGTGTCTGTATGCAGAGTTCAGGTTTGAATAGGTGGATTGCCAATGAGTCAGCGGTGTAAACATTTTTTGATTCGAACTCTAATTGCTCCAATTCTTTTGGCTCTACATATTACTTTGAAGAACAACGCCTTAGGAGCAACGTAACCAGATTTGATCAGATGCTCCTGTATTGAACTACTGATTGATTAGTAATCCCCTTTTAAAAGGTTTTGCTGGATAATAGATGCACATTGGTCTCACAAAAACAGTGACTTTCCAAACGCATCATATAACAGTAACCGGTGTTAATATTTTTACAGTCGGAAATTCTGAACTATAAAGTCAAGCAAATAACTTTAACATCAATCAGAGTTTGTTTTCTCAGTAAAATATAGTTAAGGGTCCCCAAAGTATTGAGGTCAAATCAAGATCTCATTTAAAGCTTTGTACTTAACAACTGGTTTTCCTTAATTCCTTGTCATTTAAAAAAAAAACATCCAGTGACATATATTCAATAGATTTGTTAATTTTATAATGATGAATATTTTTCAAATGAGTTTTAGACTATTAAGAAAAAAGCGAAAAAAGATTAATAGTTCGACGAGATTAATTTCATAAACTTATAGCAATAATTAAATAATAATTTGAAAAATTTTTCCGGTCAACAATTATTCTTTCTGTCAGTTTACAAACAAAAAAGAGAAACACCATCAATGTAATCAACTATAAATCATATGTCTTACAATTTCTATTTCTATTCATTATGCAGGTTTTAAATATTAAACAAATTGTTTGAAATGCGATTTTTTCATATAATCTATGATAAAAAATATGTATAAATTCCAGTCGTTTATAAAAATTACTTTCTAATCAATATCTAAACAAAAATGTTTGTACGAATATACTCAACAACAATAACAAAAACAAAAAACACAATGTTAATAAAAGGCATGGACCTCATGAATGATCGAATCATTTTACTGAAATAAAAATCAATCATCAGTGTTTGACACGCTACATTTTCACTTACTCAATATGTTATAGAAAAAACAACAGAATCAAATAAGTTAACTCATACTGGATGACACTGAAATTTTGGCATGGTACATTTTTTGAAATAATCACAACTGAAAAAAAAACGAAAGTAAAATTTCTGAGGAAAACTGGGAAATGTATGACTTTTATGCCATATCACGCAAAACGAGGGACAGAAATAATGGTGTAATAATAGATATTCTGAAAATGATTACAGAATTCATGCCAGTTTACAGGTACGATCAGATTGATATAGATAGCAGTACTGAATATAAAGGAGAAATATGTGATACTAGATTGTCTGAAGTGTACTAATTCAAAAATTATCCACGTAATGCATTTTTCATATTTAGTGCAGCAATTCGAGGAATCGGTCTGGACCTGCTAATTCGTTCTAATGGACATATGGGGTTTCTTATAATCATTTACAACTAGGGGAAGTAGAAGGAAAATAGAGAGCACGGAACTACGAAAGTAATAATTATTACGATGGATCAGTAAAGTATGTCATAATAATTGGGCCAGACAATTATAGGATTAAAGTTACGAGGAACAATGTTGATGGGGTAGAAGTGTTAGTCTGCAAATAGGGAGATTCAGTTAGTGAACTTGGAAATAAAATTAATTGAACATTAAAGCTCTTATAAGCTCACTTGTGAAATGCCTTGAGAAGTAAGCGAATTCGAAAGATTTTCAGGGGGTCAGTAAGCGAACAAAGGATGGGAGTATTCATATTTCACGGACAGAATGTGGTAAATACCAAGGTCTCCAAAATTTAACGATACAGGAATTCATTTTGAGAGATTTTTCACAAATGGTGAAGAGATTTGAACGCTACCACTAGGAGTTCCTGTATCTGTGATAAAACAGTTAGTTCCTAGATACACAATCATAGACCACTTCTGATTCAACAATACTAAAACAACACTTGGATGGTCTGATCATGAGATTTTCATTGAGCGCCTCTTTGTAAATCTGTTGTATAATTATTACTAAGAAAGCAGATTACCATTCATGCATATATTTCATTCATATTAAACTTTCGGTTAATCTATAATCCACTATCATACACCTTACTATTCCTAACTTTTTGACAGTCTTTTATTCACTGTCTCTCATATTCACAGTCACTTTTGGCTTTATCATGTCTATGCACGTTAGTTTTCATACCATGATGTGATGCACCTCCATAATTCTGTGTACAAACCACGTAGGTTTGAAATATAAATACAGTACAGACCGGTTACTGACTTTTCAATTCAAAGTGAGGCGTAGAGAGGAGATTACGAATAACGCATCAATAGCAACTTAGCTATCGTCTTAAGATCAACGATGACGGTCGGTTGTGTAACTTTTGAATTTCGAGACACTGGACTAACGAGGAAATAGTAGACGCGGAATAGACAGAATTAGAATCAGGATTTTGATTCGTGACATGTCACACGATATTTATCAGCAGTCTCAAAACATAACGAGAGGAATACAAATAAAAATCATAGTGCTTTATCAATTAGATAAAAAAGAAACTTAATATAAATCCTGACTCATTGTGCCGGAATGAGTTGCTCTGATAACACCATAGATGTTGAATCAATTAATATTCATGACTTCCGTAGGAGGAATCTATGTCAAACAAAATTCATGGACGAATATACGAATGAAGTGAAAACAATTGTGAAGGTAACAACCGCCCAACACAAAATACTTCCTCCTGAAATTACAGTCTATAAATGACGCTAGTGAGGCAATTTTAACCGAGAGAACAAGGAAAGCGGTACAGAAAATATCTACTACAGACGAATCGGATATGAACTTCCAAAATTGTCTGAAAGATCACGTGAATTCGCTACATCCATATATATTTATCAACTGGTCGAACAGTTGGACAAGTCCGTCATTGTATAACGGAATGCCATTCATCTCGGTTCAATTCTCGCTTCGTTTGATGCACACAAGATGTCAAGTCGAAATAAATAAGGTTTTCGGAGTTATCCACTATATCCCATTTAATTTGCCACATGATTCATGAGTTATTTTTATCGGATATTGCTGAATGTATCACAATCCCTGTTCACAAACAAAACCTTTGCAATTAAAAGAAGTATGTACAACCAACATATCAACGCTGTCCATTGTTATGCAAGTGACCTGTATCTCAACTTTGATTCAACTTATTCATCCAAAAATGTTCATATAATTTTCTGATTTTTCTCACTGCTGTAATTTTACATATCGTCAATATTTGTCTATTGATTCATAAATACCTATTACAAAATTGACTTTTAGCGAAATATTTTGGTTAATTCTGTTTCTAAATATTACGTTACGCAGTGATTGTTGAATTGAGTTTTTCGATTTTTGGAAAGAGTTAACTTGATTAGTATAATCCTCTTTCTCCTTATTTCTTACTTTCACCTGTTACTCTAGTGGAACATAGGCTTGCATCTGTTGGATGATGGCTTTCGTGGTTCTCCAAGTTTACTCTCCAAACAATAAATTAACGCAGAAATAGTAGACGCGCAATAGACCGAATTTTAATTAGTGTCACTGCACATGATATTTGTCCGTTGTCTCAAGGGAGTACATTTCTTAGGATCTACAACAGAATTTTCTAAATAATTTCTGACTTAAAGAAGGAATTTTGCGTTTCTGTTATGCTTTGTGCAATTGATGACGTAATTCACCCACTTCGGCATTTGTTAAGCGAAACAGATAGATGTTTCGATTGAGACAAATATGTGACCTCAACGAACAACCCAATATTGATAAAAAAGTTTATTAACTCTCATTAGATAAATTTTTTTAATTTGTGAATGAAACAGGACGAAGTTATCGGGATATTACATTATGCTGACATTTAAGAACTTTGATTCAGAAAGGATTTCATTACCATCAACTAAACTACTTCAATTTAGTAGTCATACTGAAATGATGAATACATTTGCATTAGAAGATTGTGCTTTTATTTAAAACAAAGCACCTACGATGTAGCAATTTCAAAAATAGCAGCGAGTTGACTAAATAAGAATTAGGAAAACGTGTCTTTCATTTTAGCTACTTGCAAAACATAAGTAACATAATACATTTTCAAAGTTTTTAGACTGTAAAAACTAGATCATAATCATTATCGAAAAGTATGTATTGGAACTCTTAGAAATCGTGATAGTTTCACGATAAGAATGTGAGCTGCTGCTCTTTCGTTTTAGATTGACCACAGCCTTTTCAAATTCACTGAGAGTTGGAGGACTCACATCAGTTCAGCGATGGTGGGCACCTGAGGTATGGTTGGAGGATAATTAAATCGTCCCGAAGAGAGTTCTGACCGTCATTCCAATCTCCCGGATTTAGAGTTAATAACAGTTCTATCTTTTTCAGAGACAGCCTCTCTAACAGCCATATTCCTAATACCGGTTTCCTTGATGTCTGAACAACTGTCTAATGTTACCTACTATTAGTGCTTTTTTGATCTTTTCCGCTTTCGACACCCACTACATTCCACGATTATTGCGTACGCTTTTAGTCAGCTTCTGCTTAAACTGTCTACACTCCTCATTGTGTCCAGAGCCAAACGGGATACGTTCCCAAGCAAACAGTGAGCCGCAGAAATATACGTGCTCGTACCAGAGAATGTGAGGCTCGATTGGAATGACCCATTGACTGGTCAAATAAATAGGCTGCTTAGAGGTGTGATAAGAATTCAAATACATTAATGTTTGAAATAAGTTATTGTTAAAACTAGAATAAAGAGGTGTTCTTCTAACCAGGTTCGAGTAAATCGAAATTGATATTCAGGTTATAAATTCTTAGAAGGAAACTTACATTATAATACTTTCTCCGCTGCACGTTTTCAGTTCAAATCAACACCATAATCTGTAAAAAAAACCACTAGCAAATATAAAATGAGCGAAACTTATGTCTTTATGACAGGTCAATAACGCCACTAACTGAATTATTAAGCTAACATAGACCTCCTCCTCAAACCCAAAAAGTTCCTCAACTAGTTATTTTTAACAAAAACGAAAGTACCGAAACTAAAACAGGTGACACCGGATGCCTACTTGCGCTTTGATGAATGAAAATCGAATGAATTATATCTTCGTGCTATATATCGACACTAAAGAAGCTTGTGATTGTGTGAATTTAACTACGGCTTGTTGTAACTCTATACGCAAGAACATACAGAAACTACTCCAGAAGCAGCTTTTTCGTTATTCAACAGATAAACATAATTTTTATATCAGGAGAACAATGTATAAGTGAATGCCAACGACAGCTGCTACCATGACGTGGTGGTCAGGCTTGCCTATCGTGATGACCCAACCGAGCTATACTGGCTGGAACATATGTTCCTGAAGGTTCTACCATGCCAGGCAGGTCGATTGGAGAACGCTCTACTGTA